>JARQZK010000755.1:235000-372500 GCA_030704885.1 Cynegetis impunctata
TCCATTATTTCATTTTCTTAGCATAGCATACATATTGAAATCACAGGAGGGTCAACACTACACCACAGAATATTTTTACTTTTAATCATTTCTCTATGCACATACTGTTTCTTTAGGGTAGTCAAAAGAAAAGGGTATGGACTATGCCGACTATGGACTATAAACTGGTGGTTCTTATTGTAAAAGGATCAACCGTTCGAACCTTCGGAACATATCTTAAATACTTTCTACATGAAGATCAATACAATTATAATACAAGTAAAATGCACCATAAATTCGCGGTAGATAGTAATACTCTATTGGCGAACGTAGCGAACAGGTATCTTAGGATTTGCGAACATGATTCTAAAATTTCCTTTAACGTTTAGGGGTGGAACGTTATGAAGAATATACTAATTTCATTTTATATCTAGAGATTAGTACATTTTTAGTAGTAGGTATTAGGCATTTTATATTGAACTCTTAATGAATTTATCCTTCAGATAGCTAAATGAGTACCACGCTTCATTTTGAATGACAAAATGTATCTGGCACAGTGATGGTTTGAATTTTTAAAATAACCAACTTTAGTATCTCGAAATATTGAAAACTATAATGATTATCATATAGGTATATAGTACCTCACATATTTTCGGTATGAAAACAGATGATGTGCAAGCATATTCAAAGAATTTGATAGATCGTTCAAATGAAATATTAAAATCTGCTTTTACTCATTAAACTATTTGAAATATGTTATAGGTTTCGTTGGATAAAAGTATATTATGAAATATATTTATATTAATTGTGAGAATCAAATCCATTTCATGAAATCATTAAATATTCTGTTCATAATTATGGACGAGTTAATAACACTTATGGGGTTATTCACATCAAATTTTTACCAGGTAAGTGGAAACATATATTGTATACTCATTGATATATTGAAAGATATTAGTTTCATCTTGTGTAATTGAAAATTTGCTTGCCTCTGGCTCTGCTACTTGTCAAATTAAGTTAGGTTTATCTTTAAACTTAGTTTAAATTATACAGTGCAAGAGCCTAAATGGGGTTAGAGTAGTAAACCAGAAGTATTCTTTGAATATAATTGAATGAGTTTTTTGTTCTTATATTTGTTTCTTTGCATTTTATTGTTAATGGATGTGTTTGTTGGAAAGCATTGAAGTCCTATTATTATTTATAATTTGATTAGTTAGAACCAATCTTATTGTTCATAAGAGTTTTGTCAGGTGTTCTTCTACTTCAAGAAAATTAAGGAAATTTAATAAATACACTTATCCACTTTATAGGTTGGTTAAACTAAATTTCAATTGATAACAAACTTTCATATCTGTAATGAGGTGAAAAAATTATATTTATGTAGAAAGCCATCAACCAAATTCGTATACAAAATCTTGTTGAACTATATGAAAATTACATAGATGCAGAGCGAGCTACTTCATGATTCGAGTAAAATATTGCTCAACATTTTGCACTATTGAACAAAGATATGTTTTGATATCATTTGTAATTATATTTTCATAATCTCACAGAAGCTTCTATTTTAGGGTAATTGCTATACAATCTAGTACAATTTCACTAGTACAATCCGAGAATGTAATAATTGAGAAATACAATATATGATTTTTACTTTCTTTCCTTTAGCTAATTTATGTTGGTAGAGTACCAGAGAGTAAAAGCATTATTAAATTAAACTTGGCTAGACTCAGCTAGATTGTAGCTTGCATCGATGGCCAAATAGCATTGTGCATCAAAAAGATAGAAGAAGAAAAGAGTTTGGTGCTTCATAACCTAAGTTTTTGTACTATTTGTATCGTTGAAAGGGCTAAAAAGTTATGATTCTCACAAATCACAATTACCTAATTTAAAATCCTTGCTTATCACATAGCCTAAATATGAATTTCTTGAGAACTACCAAACTTTTCAGGATTCAGGCAAGAAGTATCAGGATAAATAAATATTCCTTGGGTACTGCTGTCCAGGCTGCATACCTAGGTAAATGCTTTGGATATTTTATTTTTAGCGAATAATTATTAACACAAGCTTTATAGATCCTGTTGTTAATGCCAAAACTTCGATAGATGAACATAATATACTTAAACATCCTGACTACTTTCAAGTACATAATCTATTTACTGTAAAAGACTTGTTTGAAAGTAGAGTACATTATGGGCATAAAGAAGGTTCTTTGGATGAACGTATGCTACCATACATATATGGAAGTCGGTTAGGACATATTATTTTGGATCTGGATAAAACAGCAGAGTATTTAAGAATAGCATTGAACATTGCAGCACACGTAGCTTATAGAGATGGACTTATATTATTTTTTTTAAGAGGAGCGCAAAATTCACATTTAGTGGAAAATACTGCATCTGAATGTGGTGAATTTGCACACACAAGGTATTTAGTAAAATTTTTTACTAATATGCTTCTATAGTAATTTGAGAGCTCTAATTAATTTTAATAATTTAACCTAATATAAAACCATTCAACTAATAATACAATTTAAATAATAGAATAGATTTCAAATGTTATTTCATTCATTTTTTAAGTCAAGAAATGTTTTGATTTATATATTTACACATTTCCTATTCAATGTGATTATCATTTTGTCCAGTGTGAATCATAACAATTTTGCATGAATTTATTAAACATTCAGTGTGTATTGGATGTCTTCATTTTTCAATTGGGTTTTCCTTCAGGTTTTGGGGCTCATTTATTATCATTTATATTACCCACACTTTCATACAAGATATTTCTTGACAATTGTAAAATATGTTTTTTATTGTTATTAGGTTTTGGAGAGGGGGAATATTTACGAACTCTACTAAACAATTTGGTACTGTCACAAGGTTACCCGATTTATGTATATTTCTAAACACAATGAATAATGTCTTGTTACAACACACAGCTATTAGAGATGCAGCGAAAATGAGAATTGCTTCTATTGGAATTGTTGACTCTAATTGTAACCCCAACTTGATAACATATCCAGTACCTGGCAATGACGATACACCTGCATCCATTCAGCTGTACTGTGACCTATTTAAGAAAGCTATATTGAGAGGTAAAGCCAAAAGAAAAGAACATTTAAATAAATTAAATAGTGATAACGAAAAAGAAATGTTGAATAAAGAAAACTAGAATTAACTTTTTTTTTGTGGGTATTGGGTATAAGTTGATTTATGATTATTATTATACTGTTCTCTTTTAACGATTTCATTACCATTGACTTTGAGCACACACAAATTTACACAGGGGTAGATGCTACCATATCTAGTTATTTTATTGTCACCTCTACACAATAAACTAGAAACAAGGGACCAAAATTGTTGAAAAATTAAAGGCAAATTTAAAATTAGTTTTTAATTTACAATCAAACAGTGGTGTACCACTTTTTTTGTTAAAAATGTTGAAGTCATGTCCCGCACGAACGCCACTGGTAGAAATAAAAGAAAAGCTTCTTCATCAAAAAGTACCCTTTGGTACATGGACACAATGTACCAAGTTTCATAAAAAAAAACTAAAATGGTACCACATTTATTACGAAAAGAATTTTTGTTAAATTAAAACTTTAACACCCTGTAGCTCGAAAATTATGACTTTCAGGACATACGTTCATATGAAGTTTTTTTCTTAAAATCGTCCAGGAAATTACCTCCTGAAATTATATATATATATATATATATATATATATATATATATATATATATAATTCTTGCCTGTGTTATGTTATTTTGTCTAATGACAGTAATAGAAAAACTTACTAAATTTCTCATTTTTAAAGGATATAACTACGTATATTATGCAATTGAATTACATAGAATGAACTCGGTCATGAAAACAAAGAATAAGATATATATTTATTTCGATTCAATAATATAACAAAAACTTATATAAAATTTCATAAAATACTCATATACATTAATAATTAACTCCCAATTAGTAATGACTATGATGGAATAAATTATTTATCTGTTGTGTTTCTTCCAATATGGTCCCAGTATTTGAGTCAGTGTCTCAGTCTTGTCGTTTAATTCATAGTGTTGTGTCTAAAAACGTAATCAGATGGTAAGTATCCGTTTTTTAGTTTTAAATAGAATTAATGTTTATTCTAGGCAGATATGCTAGCATCTAATTTGGATAAATTGAATAATATCTTATTACCTATGAAAAAATTGACAGTTTACTTTTCAATTAATAAAGGTACCTTTAATTCTGAAAAACCGTTGCAACATTTCGGAAGATGTTGTATTGATAATTTTTCATGAGGCTTAATTATTTGGTAAATTGAATGTACCAATTAATCACACATTCAATATTTTATTCAAACCACTATTTATAGCATATCCATCGGTGGTCACTTCTCAATTTTTCAATGAAAGTGATACATTAAATTTTCATTGTTGCAAAAATAGATAATCAAGACTGGTCAATTTGTCCAATCATGGTATTAATATTATGCTGAAGATTGAAGAATAAAAATTAGAGATAATTGGGACAGAATCAGATCAGAGAAAAAGCAATTAGTTGAAATGGTAATAAATGTGAATATCCAATCACAACAATAATCACCTTACTATTTACTTCAAACTAATGAATGAAAAAAAATTCATCAAAGATTTGATTATTAAATATTATAAGATTGATTTGACATTCACAATTAGAACATATAATTATGGCAAAAGGAAAGGAAGAGAGTTATCAAAAATTGTGTAGAACCCAGCACCATTAATCCACTCCTTTGTTAGGATATTCCTGTAAAGAAACTAAATCAGAAAACTACTATATGAAGTAATTAGTTCAAGAAGTCTAGGTATAGGAATAAAAATAGTTTCTGTTGACTAGGATAATTTCAAAATTGGAAAATATACGGATAAAGTTAATCAGAATTCATAAAACTTTACTACTTGATCTAAGATTCAGAAGGTAATTATTTTTCAAACAGCAAAGTACACTTTGGAAAAAAAACCCAAAATCAACATAAAAGACAATTTTTTATTTGCCTAAAATACTGTCGATATACTATATAAAATATTGAATTAGTTCATGAAGTTATTAAATTTTTCCAAGATTAGTATCAACTATCTTAGTATTGAAGCTATAATTGAAAAAGATGAAAATTAACTTTGTTTCAGAAGTTTTCTGCATCAAACTTTCCCTTCTTGTAATTATTTAAACCAACTACCTTAAATTTCTTGAACTAATATTACAACACCAAAAAACAGATAAATGAAATCACCACCAACCAACTCTAACTAATATATAAAAATTGTAAACATTTAGAGATAGAGTAATAACGATGTAAATCACCGAAAAAATATATTGATAATTTAAAAATATGTAATGGTAAACTGTTTTTCCAACAAAACAGAAAACGTGTTTCAATATACTGACCTAACAATATTTTTTCTTATAATCATATATAACGAATTAGACAGCCACTTATCGGACGGAATTCAAACTTTGAGTACTTTTTTAGAAAATAATGGATACACAAAATGATAACTAACTACAAGCTTTGAATATATTGGAAAACATTTCTTGAAACAGTTTTATCTTCTTTGTACAAAAAACGCAATTTTTCTCTATCATTCCTTCTTTCTTGTGACATACACTACATTTAAAATACCGAAATTCTTTTGCGTTACTTCCAGAATTAGAAATCCATAAACCAGTCAAAAAATTAAAAAACTGTCAAAAGTTTCACAAATATATTACAATGCAACAAGTTGAACTATGAGCCTTATCTGTTAAATTCGTTCTGAATAACAGAGGATGAATTCATTATGTTTACCAGAACTGTTTCGGAGTTGCCTTCCAACTTGAAGGCATTTAATAAACTGACTAAAATTGTGTTGAATAGAGAAAATACAGGACCACTCAGGTAAGTCGTCGAGAATGAAAAAAATATTCTGAACAATAATGACATGTGGGCAAGTATGTCAATCAAGTAAAAGATAAAGCTTTGTGAAATTCTAAATTATCCAGGTTATTTAGTTTCAAAGACTTTTGGCAAATATGAAGAAGTTGCATTTATGAAATATAGGATTTCAAATGTTCTTCACATCTGGAAGCGAAAGAACGACCATTAAATGTATTCATAATTCCAATATATTTTCATGATAGTGAACATAGTTAATTTGAATTGTTAATAACTCCATAATGATCAACTATCATATAGATAATTCATCAATTGAATATTTAACGAAAGAGAAATTTGAAATCTATTACAAAACATAAAAAAAAGTAATTGTAATCAAACTAAGTTAAAGAAATATTTTGTTTGTAATAGTCCTAATATGTATATACAAGCCTTGTATACTTTTAGAGCTGGATATTCAAATGAATAATGTTGAATGTTATTATTAGTCTTGTTGAACTATATCTCTAAACAACGAGGACCACAATCGTAATGGCAGGGTGTTTGAATTATCAGATAGTAAAATAAACACCACTGTGACATTCACAAGACATTAAATTAGGATGGAATGCCAAATTAAAGCTACAGCTGAAATGCTAAGGGTTGGGAATGTTTGAATTTTTCTACCTCATTTGGTAGAGCTTGTATGATAGGCATAACAAGTCAAAGTCTTTGTTGCATTGTTATCTTTGACACCAAACTATAATGCAAATATACAGCTTGAGTAGCAAAAACATAATGAGACTCGTCACAAAAGATGGCAGGTATGCACGATTGATCATATTCCATGGCCCATGAAGATTCTGTGCAATAAGATCTTAAGATCAGTTGTTTAATATGAATCGCTCCATGCTTGGGTTAAATGGTATAAATTTGACAGTCTTAATATGACAGCTTGAAACATCTGCAAATGCTTTGTAACATTGTGATATATTCCTGAAATGTTATGACTTTTTAAACTAATTTTGATTACTTTTTATAAGGTGATAGTTATCAGATTCTGCATTATTCAAAATTTTTCTCATAGTATCAAATAAGACTAACTTCAATAAATAAATTCTACTATTTCAAACAATCATGCAAAATAAAAAATTCAATTCAAAGCTCAACAATAAAATAGTGCCATTGCAAACACATGTGAAACCTATATCACTTGTACCTCTTGAAGTGTCAATTCTTGAGAATCCCTTGCCTTGAACAACTTCTCTGGACCAACAGTTTTCAAAATACTGAAAAATAAAACAACAACTTAACCATAAACTTATCTATTTTTTTTGGAAAGTATGTATAGCCTAGCCCCTAGTCTAGTAGATTGAAGATTATATATATATATATATATATATATATATATATATATATATATATATATATAAATATATATATATATATATATATATATATATATATATAAATATATATTGTTATTTATTGCGTCATTAACATGACATTTTGTTGAACGATAAGGAAACTATTGTTATAAAAATATATGCTTACAAATTGAATAAAACTGGACAGTATACTGTAAAGTAAGTGAAAAAAATTAATGGCGCTAAAGCAACCCAAGATTCCCTTATTTTGTTCGCTAAAACAACTGCGCATAGTTGGCCACATCTTTCCCCTGTCATTCTTTTATCTGTTTTTTGCACATGTTTGCCATATTTCTGAAAAAGAAAACATATAATTTGATAATATGCACACAAAAAAAAATCAGTTTTATTATGAAATAAGGCTAATCAAGTGTACTTCGTATATTCTTCGTCAACGTTTCGGCTTCTATTTATGCCTTCATCAGGACTCGAATGTTTGAGGTTATAAAATAAGCTAACATCTTCAACAAAGGAAAAAACACAAAACCAATGTGACAAACCATAAAATTATTAAACTGTACTACATTATACACAATTATTTAACATAAGATAAAAGTGATTTGTGAGAACTATTACGAATTCTACCCACACAACATCGTGGTACTAAGAGAATGACAGTAAGTAGTACCTCGATGTTGTGTGGGTAATAGTTCTCACAAATCACTTTTATCTTATGTTAAATAATTGTGTATAATGTAGTACAGTTTAACAATTTTATGGTTTGTCACATTGGTTTTGTGTTTTTTCCTTTGTTGAAGATGTTAGCTTATTTTATAACCTCAAACATTCGAGTCCTGATGAAGGCTTAAATAGAAGCCGAAACGTTGACGAAGAATATAAGAAGTACACTTGATAATAATAATAATCTTTATTTAGCACTTGGCTAGTTATTGAAAAGAAATACAAATATTTTCAAAGCGTGTTGTTAGTTACAAAAATAAACATTATCTTACTATGTTTCCCTTAAAAATGTACAAACTCTTTTAATAAAAATTTTCAAATCAGGAGCATTCTTTATTATTCCGGGAAGAGCATTAAAGATGCGAACACCTTCACAAAATAAGGATTTTTGTAAAGTTGCCGTTTTAACCCACTGAATGTTGTAGTCTTGGCCTGAACAAATATTATATTCATGAAAGTTTGATCTTTTTCTCAGAAAATCGTTAAGATATTTTGGTAATTTTTTATGCTCTATTTTATATATTAAAACCAGGTTCGCCTTCTTAATGCTCTGCGCGACAGATAACCAATCCAAAGCCTGCAACATGCTTACTATTGGGGTATATTTATTACAATTAAGGATAATGCGCATTACTTTATTTTGCTGAATTTGTAGTCTATTTATATTTTCCTGAGTACAAGATATTAATAAGGAACAACAATAATTAAAGTGCGGTAAAACAATTGTGTTATATACAAGTATTTTTGCCCATTGTGACAAATAATTTGAAATGTGACAAAAAAATTTAATTTTTTTACCTAATTTTTTACAAAGATAATCTATCTGATTAGAAAAACTAAGTTGGGGATCCAAGAAAATACCCAAATATTTTATTTCAGAAACAAAATCAATTTTAGAGCCATTTATGTTGAGGGCTAACCCAAACTCAGCATATTTTCTACAGTTTGTCTTTGAACCTATTACCATACATTTTGTTTTTGATGTGTTCAGATTAGCCTTATTTCATCCGTTTAACCCATTATCCTATTTGATAATATATATATATATATATATATATATATATATATATATATATATATATATATATATATATATATTGAAAATGTGCTTGTCCTTGAGATATCTTTATGTAGGCAGCGTATATGAATCACAACTCTATATATTTGCTAAGCACATATAATAAATACTGCCAACCTTCAATGTTGCTGGAATCTTTTTTTCATGTATAGGTATAGCTTAGTACTTCAATTTCAGTTTTTAATTTCGTTAAAATTTCAAAAGGTACTTATATAGTTTTAAAATAATTAATCCTCTTCTCACATATATTAATGAATCATAATATTTAAATACCTGTCCAAGAGTGTTGGTAAAACTTTCTGCTAGGAAATTTGTAAATGTAGGACCTGGGCAAATAATGGAAACTGCCAAATTCTTTCCAATTTTTTCAGCTCTCAATGCATTGAAATATCCCTATAAATGATTAACAATAACGAAAAAGTAACCTTTACACAGCCTTTCACTCACATGGACTGCATGTTTTGTGGCATCATAACTTGACGAAAAGGGTACACCAATCACTCCTGCTAAACTAGAAACAACAGCAACCTGTCCTCCTCCAACAGAGTTGAAATAGTTCACAGCAATTCTTGTTAAATTAACCACTGAGAATGTATTAAGGTCGAACATTTGCCGATCAACTGCAATATCAATAGCTTCAAAAAGAGCCCTCTGTGACCTTCCTGCATTATTGAATAGTATATCCACTTTTCCAAAATGACGGACTGCATAGTCCCAATTTTTTCTATGCAGCGAAAAGTCAGTAACATCCATTGGTATAACTAGTATATCATTCTGAGTTAGTTGATTTTGTGAAACCTCTGAAATAAAATGTTTTTACTTTATATTAAAGAAATCCCTGCTGCGAACGGAATTAAAGAAAATGAAAGGAAGTTGTGAAATTACTTGAAAATTCTTTTCCACTTCTGAAGTTATTGAATTAAAGGTGAAAGAGGAAAATCTAAGTTAAGTAGTAGATTTGTCATATAACAACAATGATTTTGAACTATCATAAAAGTAAACTCAATTATTAGACATCAGGATTAATAGACTTGATACATAAATTCAACTATACACAACAAGAAATCATTGCGGTAGTAAAATCTCTGAAAAATAAAAGTTCCTGCGGGTATGACGAGATTCCTATTAAAATAATTAAGGCTTCTATTGGGCTCATCGCCCGTCCTCTTGCTCACTTGATCTATTGTTCATTTGCGGAAGGAATCTTTCCTGAGCTTTTGAAAATTGCTCTGGTGAGGCCTTTATATAAGAAAGGAGATAAAGAAGATATAAATAATTACCGACCAATAAGCCTGTTGACAACGTTTTCAAAGATATATGAGAAAATTCTAGCAAATAGAATGATCCACTTCTTCAGAAAGTTCAAAGTTATCTCTGATAATCAACATGGCTTTGTTAAAAACAGAAGCACAGAAACGGCAATCTATAAATTGACCACTGATGTGATTGCTGCTCTGGAAAGAGGAGAAGTACCTGTTGGACTTTTTTTCGACCTTTCTAAAGCCTTCGATTTCGTTCAACATGGGGTGGCTTGAAATTTATGGAATTAGAGACAATCTACTAAAGCTAATAAGTAGTTATCTCTCCGATAGACAACAAAGAGTGCATATTCAGGTGGGCAACGGGTCTGATTTTACCGAGGATAAAATTCTGAATAGTGGAGTCCCGCAAGGCAGTATCCTGGGCCCATTACTTTTTGTCATCTATATTAATTCATTATCCAGTGCACTTCCGGAAGAGATATGCAGACCTGTTATGTATGCTGATGATACTACTTTTCTTGTAACGGCTTCAAATATTCCTTCAGCTTTGGATGCATCTTCAGTGGTCCTGAGCGGAGTTAATGGGTGGTGTCGGGAAAGAGGTCTAATTGTAAATTTTCAAAAAACCGAGTGTGTTGTTTTTAGCACACCAAGGTCAGTTTCGAGCATGCTTATGATAGGTGACTGTGATCACGAGATAAGTGTAAGTGAGACGGTGAGGTTTTTAGGTGTGTGCTTGGATAGGTATCTTAGATGGGATATTCACATAAATACCCTGAAAAAAAAGCTGAATAGTGTATCGTACATGTTGTATATGCTTAGGAATCAAGTCACTTTCAAGGTTCTCAAAATGTTGTATTTTTCTTTTTATCAATCCTTGCTGTCCTATGGTATAATTTTTTGGGGCAACTCGTCCCTCG
The DNA here is from genome assembly GCA_030704885.1 of Cynegetis impunctata. Classification (NCBI taxonomy): domain Eukaryota; kingdom Metazoa; phylum Arthropoda; class Insecta; order Coleoptera; family Coccinellidae; genus Cynegetis; species Cynegetis impunctata. The sequence goes on from JARQZK010000755.1 coordinate 246,235, forward strand.
CAGAAAGTATTTTTGTGTGTCAGAAGGGTGTAATAAGAACGATCTTGAAGCTTGGGTTCAGACAATCATGTCGTGGCTCTTTCAAAAATTTCAACATTTTAACGTTATATGGTTTATATATATATAAATTACTGATTTTTTTCCACAAGCATGAAAATTATTTCTCAAGTTTCAAAAATGTCAATAAAACCAGAAGAATTTTTCCTTATCTCTTCCCGGCTCACTCGACAGCACTTCGCGAGAAGAGTACTGAATATATGGCTATAAAAATATACTGCCGCCTGCCATTGCGTTTTCGTACTATCTTGGACCATAATGTTTTCAAGAGAAGGATTCATGACTTCATATTACAATGTGAGCCTTATACTGTGGAGGAATTCCTTGCCTGCTGTGTTGTTTGATTAATGTTTATCTGTGACATGTTTCAATTTTACTTTTATACTTATCTGTGATTGTGTAAAATGATATTTGAAATTAATAAACTTATTATTATTATTATTATTATCATACATAACCATTCTTATAAATAAAAAAAAAATAGAATGAAACAAAGAAATTATTTGAGGAAAATTACAATCTGAAATTAAAAACAACAATGACTGAATGAAATGTATGTTGCCATTATAATTTAATATTCCTTTACGCAAATAAAAATATTATTATTGAATACAAAATAAGAAAGCAGAAAAAATGAAAGACTTAAATATTATTATATTAGAAAAAGCTGCTTTCCATGAGAAATTGAGATTTTTTTTGCAGAAAAATTAAAGAGATTGTTTGAAGAAAAAACCAGATTATTTTTCTAAAATTTTCACATAAAAGTAAAATATCTGAGACAAAAATGTGAAATTTATATCTGAATTGTTCATTTACGATTTTTTTTCTGAATCCTGACTTTCATTAACTTTGAAACACGTACCTATTTGCATCAGAATCATATGAGCAGTTCATTATGAAATGTTTAAAATATTTTTATGAACAATGAAGATGAATATGTCCAAATAAAACTACTATGAGAATAATTTAAGATTTTAGATATTAGTTTAATCAATACCAAATTATTTTTGGATAAAGCTTATGTATTTTTTTCTTCTTGTCCACAATTTCAATATTATCAATGTCATATTCCCCTTAAAATATATGCATTATTGAAGATAATACAGATCTAACATCTACTGTAGAAAACAATGCTTAAGCTACTTTAGAAACAATCAAAATCAAGTGTTTGTTTGAAGTAAAGCTTCTTGGTTGAGTTCTATCAACTTTGCAAATGGTATAATGAAATTTTATATTTTAAAGAATCCTCTATCTTGCTTCTGAGCTCAACTCAGGTAATATTTGTGCTGCAAGACACTCCAGCAAAATTTTAAAGCATTTATATTTCAAGAAAGCAAAACCAATTTAGTAAATCTTCCACATAAACGGTGACACTGTTTATGCTAAATTAACTTTAACTTATCATTTCCAATGTCAAACATCATTTCATATTGTATCAGTCTTGAAGTTCAATTATAAGAAATGTTTAAAATATTATATCATCCAGCCAACCAACTTAATTCTTAATTATTTCATCCTTAAATTCACATTGCACAGAATTGAATCATATGACAGTATTATAATAAAATATGAATAGGAATTCATTATTTTAGGGAGTTCATAACAATAGATCTTAGTGAGATATTCACCTATACATGTCCTTTTTACCCTTTCAAGTTCTTCTCTTCTTCTGGCAGTCAAAACAAGTTTGACACCATTTTTTGCTAAAGCTATAGCAGTACATTCGCCTATACCACTTGAAGCACCAGTAATAAAAACAACCTTTCCTCTTAGATGGCCTAAAAACCGAACAAATACTTTTGTTGTGATCCTTCGCCAATTTTTCTCATACATAATACATACCAATTGGCTTTCCGAATTTCTCATAAAATGCTGTTTCTAGGTCACAGTCGAAGAAAATAAAGATGATAATATAGAAGATTACATAAATAAGTATTAAATACACTATGAAATCAAACATTTTGGCATATAAGTCTCAACAATTAAAACATACTTCTAGAAATAGTACGAATTAACTGTTTTGAAGGAAGGAGATACATAAAATTATATATTCCACTTTCTAAGGTAATCAAAGATCATTTTTTGATGATTTCGTTAACCTCAAATTATTAACCTTAGTTTTCTTGGTGACATTAATATACAGAGTTGGATTCAGATACTCAGGTATAAGGATGAATTTTACATTGAATAACAATTCATAGGCGTATCAAGTGTGCCATAGCAGTTTGAAAAGCCTGAATAGATGCATAAAGCTTGAAAACCTGCAAAAACTGATATTTCTACGTCTGAATTACAGCGGTGAGATTTGAAACTCCCAAATAGCACCTCATTAACATAAACTCATCAACGAACTTTCAGCCTTCTATCCCTTTTTTACTGAATTTGGATTGGATCTAGATATATGCAATGCTGGTAAATCCTAAAAAACGCTTGAAACTCTAACATATAAATTGCTGCGATAAAAATCCCTATGGGCACTTTCCTAACATCAAGTGAATCCACCTAATTTTAAATTTTAACCGTCTAGTCTAGGTAGTCTAGTGTCTATAACAGTATATCAGCAGAAGCTGCAGAGGTGCGCAAGTCCTCAAAAACTACGAAGAAACAAGAAATCATAATATAAAAATGAGGCTGCCAGAGAAAAAAGTTTATACCACTACCACCAAAAATCACCTTCTTAATATAAAGTGAATCCACAAATTTGCAACCGTCTGACTCAATTTGGACGAAGTTTGGGAGTGCAAAAATTCTCCAAAAAATGGGGTTTTCATCTGCAGGCAAATTACTACATCATTCTTAAATAACAAGTTGAAACATTGAGAATGAGAGGTACTTATAAAATTATCGTAAATATCCTAAAATTTGTAATATCGGAAAAATCATTATGTTTATGCATTGTGTAAATTGCGGACGAATAGCCACCATAGTTTCCATTCGAAGGATATGTTGGCAAACTGGTTATTTTCAATTGTTATGAAAATCTAGTAGTTATTAATTATCTTTCACATGGTATGTCAATGGTTAGATTAAAAAATGATTTGTTTTATTTGTTATTCCATTATTTTTTAAATTATTTCTTAACTTAAGTATCAATAGGAGGGAGTTTTCAAGGTTATATTCACCGCTCAACGTGAAATTAATGATATTCTTTGGCATTATAAGTGATAGAGGGTATAGATAAAATACTATCCTTTATACTGTAATCTTGAGTACTTTATCCAGACAAATTCACCTAGCCAATTTAAGAAATGGATACTCAACCTTCTCAAGACGAAATAAATGAACTAAGAAACGCAATACTTGAGAAAATCTCTTCAGAAGATGAAAGTGGTAAGCCCAGATATATAATTTAACATTGCTCTTTTTTAATTGTGTAAAAATACAGCTGTTCACTCCAAGGATTTACAAAGAATTAGAGATGATGATGATTGGCTCAGAAGATTTTTGATGCATACAGAGTTGAAACAAAATGAAGCCTTACAAATGATGTGGAATGTTTTACAGTGGAGAAAGGAGTATGGAACAAATGGTAAAAGTCATTCAAATTGAAGAATTTTATAAGCTCAATTTCAATTATTCTCTGACAAATCTCCAGTTAGCACTTTCTATATTGATTTAGATTAGAAATTCTCAGACTTCATAGAGTTTTGTTGTTATTAATTCAATTTGGAGTGTTGAATATTTTCATTAATACTGGCCATTATTATATCTAACTATAATAGCCAAGTACTAAAAAATTTGATGAAATAAGGGAAGAAGAGTTTTGCTTTAAAAGGAAACGTGTATTTACCAAATTCACACAATTATAATTTTTCCTATTTTTACCTCTCCCTGTTTCTTTTTCTAGAGATTAGTGAACAAAATATTAAAATGGATATATTAATATTGGGTGGTTTTTTTCCAAGGGGAAGGGATATTGATGGAGCACCTTTATTTATATTTAAATGTAAAAAATATGTAAAAAATCAACATAATACTGATGATATAAAGAGATGTGTCATTTATTGGATGGAAAGATTAGAAAGGTAAAAATTCACAATTTATTATATTTGATATTTATCTAATATATATTTTTAGGGAAACCAAAGGAAAACAAATTACAATGTTTTTTGATATGGATGGTACTGGTTTATCTAATATGGATTTAGATTTTGTTAAATATATAATAGGTCTTTTCAAGGATTATTATCCATACTTCTTGAACTATGTTTTAGTATTTGAAATGCCTTGGGTTTTGAGTGGTAAGTTAAATAGAATAATCTATTTTATCTTTGGAATCCACACTGACACACACACGCACATTACGCTGGTCTTTGAATTTGTGAACAAAATCTTTTGAATTTTTGATAGAGCACCATCTCATTTGATTTTGAATCCAAAAAAACCTTTATTTTTTAAAATAATCAGTCATTTCATTGCAACATACATGCAAAATCAATAGATGTTTAATGCTCGAAAAACACTTGAAATTTCAACATAAAAATTGTGGCGGTGAAGGGCACCGATTGAAACCCCCATGGTGAACTTCAATAACATCAACTCAACCCACGTACCATATTTTAACCCTCTAACTCGATCAGCAGAAGATGTGGATGTGAGCAAAACAGCAAAAACCACGAAAATTTTTTTAAATTTCATCTAAATACTATCATTTATTCAACCTAAACATATTCTGTTGCCGAATGAAATGACTGTTTTTTTATAGCCGCCTTCAAAGTGATAAAGAGTTGGTTGCCCGAAAGAGCTGTGAGAAAAATAAAATTTATATCTAAAAAAGATTTGAAGGAATGGGTTCCTCTTGACCAGGCACTGACATGTTGGGGTGGTGAGGATGATTACAGTTTTAGTTTTATATCTGAAGCACCCAACAAGGAAGTAAATATCAGTCAGAATAATAACAATAATAGAAAGGTAAGCAGCTATTTCTTAGTTAATTCTTATCAGGGTACTTTCCGTTTGGCGTTGTACTAATAGAAATACGTTATGCAAGTAGAGTTATTTAGTTGTTAGAGAGAAAAAATATTGCCCATTGTAATGAAAGCCCAAATTTTCGAAGTTAGTTTTAATTTGGTGCAGTTATATCAAGCGCTCATAATGTTGTTATTTAGATACTATCGTAATACAGTAAAGCACTTGTCGAATACAACATCAGGGGGAAAAATTGTTTGAATAAATGGAGAAAGTATCAGTTTTATATTTGAATGTCTGTAACATTTCATTTTATGGAATAATTACTTTCCAACCTATAATTTGAAAAAAAACGAGTAAACTGCAGAGCACGGTCACTAAGCTCATATTTTCTACTAATTTTTGTTTTTATTCACATAGAAATTCTCAACCCACTAAATCAATTTTCGATGAGCTAAAGTTATGCATGAATCTTAAATACCTGCTAAAACAAAATTTTTAAATAAAAATTGCGGCTGAGAAAAAACATTTGAAACTCCCAAATAGCAGCTTACTTTCATCGACCAAAGTCACTTAGAAATTTTCAGCCTTTCATCTGAATTTGTACTGGCTGTAGAGATCCTCAATGCCTGAAAATCCTCTAAAACTCTATTTCATTTCAACATAAAAATTGCGGCGGTAAAAAATCAATCAAAACCTCCAGCGTGCACTAGCACTTCCCTAACGTTGTTAACTCGATCCTCTCACAGAATTTCACCCTTTTAAGTCGATCAGCAGTAGCTGTGGACATGCGCAAAACCACGAAAAAACATGAAATCTCTACAATTAAATGACTGCTCTAAAAGGAAATACTTGAGATTATTGCAGTACCCTTCCCTAACTTCAATTAAAGTGAAAAATTTCAACCGTCTAACTCGGTTGAGGAAAAAATTTGTATACCACATTTTTCAACATGTACTCAATCCACGTACCCCATTTCAGCCCTCTAACTTAATCTGCAGAAGCTGTGTAGTTTAGCAAGTTTTTAAAAACCAAGAAATATTATTTTCGTCCAAATGACGGCGGTTGGAAACATTTATCTAAATTTTGAAAGTTTCGTTCTGCCTCGAAAAAAACCTCAGATATCAAAATTTCAGCTCATTTGATTTGATGGAATTCACTGGAGATGTACTGCGAAAAATATAAATATTGAAAACACCAATAGCTACAAAAAAATGTCAACGGTTGGAGAAATTTACCCAAATTTTGATAGTTTCGTTCTGCCTCCAAAAGAAAGCATCTCATCGGCACCCCTATATTAAAAATAAATCGTTCTATTGTACCGCCCCTTAGGAAAACATATTGAGATGGGGGCTAAGGAAAAAAGAGCATGAGTTAACATGAGATCGATATTGTCGGAAAACTTTTACGATTTCGGTCTACAATATTTTGAAGCTTTAAGGTACGACTGGCATGTAAACCCGAAAATTATGAAATTCTCTATAAGTACAATAATATCTGGCTTTACACGCCAGTCGTATGAATTAAATTATTGAACAGGATAAAAATGAATTAAATCATTATATCTAATATTTCATTTATTTAATTAACTAAGTAACTTTAATATATTATAGTTACTTAATTCGAATTCGATAGTATAGATAGTGACCTAGGTGTCTGCCGTAAGCGCGGAAGGTCCCGGATTTCTTTCCCGGTTGGGCAAATTTGGGAAACGAACGTCGTCGTGATTTAAATGGTGCTTTTATAAATTTTAAGAATTTATTAATACTTGGTAAATAAAAAAAATCAATTTACGAATTATTTAGTTAAACACGGATACAGGTTCAAATTTTCAACAAGATCTGAATTTTTAAGTATACTCAAAGTGAACTTGAAGGCACTCTGGTAACTTAAAATTAGATATAATTGGAAATAATTGAATTATTTTCAGAAATTATTCAAAGTGAAAAACTAAATCATAATGGTATGTATGCTAAATTAAGCAGCTTTTTACGATCGACTTTAAAGTTGCTGATTTTCAATTACTTGCTTAAATGACAAAAAATTTCGGCGCCTAAATTTTTGTCTTGCGAAATTGTCGACAACATCTTCATAGTTTAAAGATTGCAATAACTTTGACTCTATGTTAAGTAATGCTAACGAATTTAATCTGTTGACCGAAGATAATTTTTCACTCTCTTTAGACAGGAAAAGCACCGTTCACCACTGTAATTGCTGACTGCCTTCGATACACAATTCTTAAAGCAATGTTAATGCTTGGATAAATTGTTTCAAGTTCTTCATTTCTTAGAACCGTTAAAATTGCGTTGGTTGTTCGAGGCAGTTTTCCGTCTCGAGCTAAAGTTGTTAAGTAAGAACGCAGGTGGATACCGAAACACTTTTCTAAATCACCGAAATACATTGTTACTATCGTACTTGCTCTATTTTGAAGTACTTCAGTGCTCAAATTGGACAAGTTGTTTAAAATTGAAAATTTACTGTAAAAATTACTGTATGATTCTCGTCTCTGTTGAAGTTCAACCACAAGTCAGTCTATAATTACTAAAAATACTGTCACTCTGAATGTGTCCCGACCAGATACTGAAGAAGTAATATCTTCGGCAGGTTCATCTGCTGTGAGCTTCTTCTTCCGATTCCTCTTTTTATCCTTATCATATTCTTTGGGTGAAAGTTCAAATGATTGCTGCTCATAGTTATTAAAATTTTCCCTTTCTTCAGAAATTATGTGAATTAGAACAAGGTTATTTGTAGGCGTAAGTTTTAGTCAGTCCCATCCGTTAAATTCATCTTTTGCTATAAATTGAAGCAAATTGAGGTTGTAAGCAAAAATAATACTACTAGTTTTTATTGTCTAAGTAGGTGGCTTACTTACTGGCGCAATTAATTTTATGCTATATTGTATATTTTTTCTCTATTTTACAATTCCTCCCGCGCGCCCCTTTGTACCTTCGCGCCCCTAGGCACATGCCTAGTTTGCCTCAAGGATAATCCGCCTCTATATATATATATATATATATATATATATATATATATATATATATATATATATATAGGGTGAATCAGTTTTTTGTAGCAGGACTTCACCATCTTGTGAAAGACATTTTTTATGAGAGGTGCCAAAGTTTTATATTTTTCAGTTTTTTTCTAAGTTTCCTTCTATAATTTTCGAAATAAATGAACGAAATTTGGGACATCCATTTCACTTCAATAGCTCAATATTTGGGGTTACTAAGCATTTTTGAATACCTACAGGGTGATACACTTTTGGGGGTCGTACCCAATTCAATCCTCTCGAACTTTTATGCGTGCCGCCTCTGCTTCCAATGAATCATCAATTTTAATTCTCTCCGTAATTTCAATACTTTTTGCTCTCTTGTATGTTTTTCGAAAACTGAATGGATGTCGAGATAAATACCGAAAAACTGAAGAAAGTGCCGATTTTTTTTTCCGGTTCATTCAATGTGGCGGCGGGCACAGAACGAGAAAAATTATGCATTTTTCATTCCAAATACCTACTAACTAACCATCCTAGACACCATATCAAAAACTCAGAACTACCGTTTGTAAGGTAATCCTCGACCCCAAAAGTGTATCACCCTGTAGGTATTCAAAAATGCTTGATAGCCCCAAATATTGAGTTATTGAAGTGTAATATGTTTATCAAATGTCAATTCATCAGTAATTTTTTCAGTCATTAACTAATAAATGTCAAATAAAATGTGTTCAAGAAATAAAGTTTCATCACAAGTCAATTATTTTTGGCATTTATCTCGACATCCATGCAGTTTTCGAAAAACATACAACCGAGCAAAAAGAATCCAAAATGAAGAGAGAACTTAAATAATTGATGTTTCATTGGAATCAGAGGCAGCACGCATAAAAGTTCGAGAGGACTGAATTGGGTACGACTCCAAAAAGTGTATCACCCTGTAGGTATTCAAAATTCTTATTGGCCCCAAATATTGAGTTATTCCAGTGAAATAGGTGTGCCAAATTTCATTCAATTATTTCGGAAATTATAGGAGGAAACTTAGAAAAACCAGAAAAATATAAAACTTTGGCACCCTGTTTATCAGAAACGAAGATCCTAAGCATATATGTTTATATAAGATTTTCATCATAAAAAAAGTCCTTCACAAGATGTTAAAGTCCTGCTACAAAAAACTGACTCACCCTGTATATATATATATATATATATATATATATATATATATATATATATATATATATATATATATATATATATATATATATATATATATATATATATATATATATATATATATATATATATATATATATATATATATATATATATATATATATCAGGGGCGGCTAGTCAAAGGAGGCTAAGGAGGCTAAGCCTCCTCAATAATATTCCGTGTATCACTAATATATTATATTGAATAGTCAGCATATTCATATTAATAAAAATCATATTTTTTTATGCACCACCCTACCTTTCAACCCACATTATATAATATATTTATTAATTAAGATAGAAGGTATTTACATTTTACTGCATTTCATTCATTTCAAAGATTTGTGGCAACGCTGCGGAGGCTTAGAAAGGTATATTCTCAACGTTCATTATGCCTGCCACAGAAAAGCAAACAACGGTGCAAATACTCCGAATGAATACTTCATTGCAATTAGAAAAGCAAAACACATGTAAATGGCAACACGGATAGGAAACCCAGTCTCATACAATGTCGACCAATCATCACAACTATAGAATTTCGCGTGACATCGAGTGAATTCGTTGGAAAGCATTAATTGAATCGTAGTGTGATCGTAGTTTCTAATGGCCCAAAACAGCAGCGTGTTTACTTATATTGCTCGCGTATTGTTTTTAAAATGAGTTTGGTTACTGAAGTTAATTTCAAAAATTTCAATGGTGACGTAGTGGAATATTTGTTATCCCATAACTTTTAGTGCACTAAGTTATGAGGATAAAGTTTTGATAAAAATATTGCGACCTACCTCTGAATTAAACAATTTGGTGCAGCGTAACAGACAACAAAACCGCGGTTTTAATACAAGGAATTATGAGAGACATCCTTGCCTAACCGGATCATAGGTAAAAAATAAATTATTTTGTTGGCAGTGTTTACTTTTTACTAGTGAAAATGTCTCTGTTTGGGGCCGCTTAGGATTTGAGGATTTAATTCTATACCTAGTTGAAAGTGAGGAATTTTTCACCGATAAAGTAACTTTAAATACTGCACGCGGATTAATATCTTACTTACAAGATAAGGAATTTATATATATTTTAAACATCTTTAAATTAATTTTTGAACAAACAGAAATAGTTTTTCAAATCTTACAGCACAAGTTTTCAGATGTAATTTACTCACGAAATCGGCTCAAGTTTCTTTTGGAAAAAATTTCAGAATTTCGTGCAGAAGTTTATTTAAAAAAACTATTTTCTGTATTTCAATTTACTCTAAGAAGAGTTTTTGTGGATATTGTAAATAGGAGTTGTAGGTCTCAAGGTAGACACTCGAAAATGAAAACAAATTAATAAATTAGGGTGCTTGTTTTACTTTGATTTTCTTTAAATTATAAGGCGGTTGACCTTGAAATCCTAAAAATTTTCGCCTATGGTGTATTTTTAACACCTCTTGTAGACTCCTCAAACCATAACCTCACGAGCCGCCACTGATATATTATGATATATATATATATATATATATATATATAATATATATATATATATCAGTGGCGGCTCGTGAGGTTTTGGTTTGAGAGGCTACAAGAGGTGTTAAAAATACCACCATAGGCGAAAATTTTTAGGATTTCAAGGTCAATATAATTTAAAGAAAATCAAAGTAAAACAAGCACCCTAAGCTATTAATTTGTTTTCACTTTCGAGTGTCTACCTTGAGACCTACAACTCCTATTTACAATATTCACAAAACAGCCAATTAAGTCATTCATTCTATTCATCAAATTTTTTCCTTTCACATAAATAGGTACCTACCTACCTACTTACGGAATTTTTTAACAGCTGGTGGAGAGAAATAAATAAAGTTTATTATATATTTTTGAAGATTAGCGGGATCGCGATCTTTTTAACGTTAGCAAAATGATCTATAATATCCTATAAATTTTTTGTCTTTCGCCAAAGTTTTACCAATTCCTTTCAAATAGACAACAAACTAATATTTTTCAAAACGAATCCTGGCTCATTGAATTTCGTAAATAAGTTTTAATTCTCTTAAGAGTGGAAAACGAGCGCTCTACGGAAGCCATGTCACCGGGATAGAAACAATTGACATAAGAGTTTTATAAACTTGGGGTATTCTTGATTCAAATCATTATCAAAAACGATATTTAAATATCCTCAACATGATTTTTCAATTTTGCCCCAAAATTTCACATTGTCATTATAAACCACAACCACAAGTTCACTTCTATGGCCACTCTTATCAAAAAAAGTGTTTTTTTGACATAAATTTCAAAAGGTTCATCTGGAAAATTAGCCGAAAATCTCGGTGAACAATTTTTTTATTTGAGTATTAAGTCGAGAAATGCAGTTCTTTCAAATCAGAGGAACTTATTCTATTTGGACCCCTAATAGTATCCAAAATTTCATAAAATATTTGCTTATAGTGAAGCTCCATATCTGCGTACCTGAATTCTTTCGTTTTGGCTAAATTGAGTCGTATCATCAGTAGTTTGAAATACAAAAAAAATAATATTTTTTTTTTTTTTTAAATTTAAAACTTTTTTCTTTGCCCACGAAAATTTCCCTGAAAATTTTCCCCCAAAAGGAAACTTGAGCCGATTTCGTGAAGTAAATTCATCTGAAACTGTGCGTAATTTGAAAAACTATTTCTGTTTGTTCAAAAATTAATTTAAGATGTTTAAAAAATATATAATTCCTTATCTGTAAGTAAAGATATTAATCCCCGCGTGCTGTATTAAAGTTACTTTATCGGTGAATAAATTCGCTCCCTTTCAACTAGGTATAGAATTAAATCCTCAATGCCTAAGCGGCCCCCAAACAGAGACATTTTCATAGTAAAAGTAACACTGCAAAAAAATAATTTATTTTTACCTGTGGATCCGGTTTTAGGCAAGATTCCTCTCGTAATTCTTTGTATTGAAACCGCGGTTTTTGTTTTTCTGTTTACGTTGCACGCAAATTCTTTAATTCAGGGTAGGTCTCACTGATTTTATCAAAACCTTTATCCTCATAATTAGAGCACTAAAGTTCTGGGATAACAAATATTCCACTAAGTCACCATTGAAATTTTTTGAAATATTTCAGTAAAGAAACTCATTTACAGCCAATACGCGAACTCTTTTCTGGCGGGGCTGGCGGGAATGGCGGCCATTTAGCGCGAATTACGACATTACGATTTCCCAACGAATTTGACTCGACGTCATCGCGAAATTCATAGTGTGAATTGGTCGATATTGTATGAATCTGGGTTCTCTTCCGTCGTTGCATTTTACATGTGTTTTGTATAGCATTGCAATAACGTAAATTCTGTTTTGAGTGGTGTGAGGTTTTTTGCTTTTTAATGTGGCAGGCATAATAACGTTGAAGATATACCTTTCTTAAGCATTCCGCAGCCGTTGCACAAATCTTGAAATGAATGAAATGTCCAGTAAATGGTAATACCTTCCTATCTTAATTAATAAATTATATATATTATATAATGTAGGTTGAAAGGAAGGTAGGTGCATAAATAAATATGATTTTTGATTAATAATGAATATGCTGAATGCTGCTATTCAATATAATATATATATTAGTGATACACGGAATATTTTTGGGGAGGCTTTAACCTCCCCTTAGCCTCCTTTGACTGCCGCCCCTGATATTATTATAATATAATAATATATATATATATATTATATATATATATATATATATTATATATATAATATATATATATATGATATGTGGTATAATAATATATATATTAATATTTATATATATAAATATATATATATATATAAATATATATATATAAATATATTTCGTTCATTGCTGTACAGGAGGACTAAAACGGATAAAAAACTATTGCCGCACCTGACTGTTGACTTTCGATATGCTGCAATAGTTAATTATTTTCGGGGAAAATATGACTTATGTGCATATCTCAAGTGCTTTAACAACAATGTCAGTACTAAAGTGAATCACTTTATCATATCTGCTTTATTATATGCTTAATGATTTAACCGTACAATGGAGAAATAGCATTGGCCTATCGACCTTTGAAACCACGCGGTTTTACGACAATCGATACGTTCAGGTGTGTAGTAGGATAAGGTAGAAGTTTCTGCATGATGGTGAAATATCACGTAATATAAATCCTCGATTCAGTTGTAAACTTCTTTATTATTAATGAAGAGGGTTCGCTATCAATCAGTTGTTGTATTATTCAAATTTCAGAGAAATATCTGGAAACATATATCGTACTATTAAAAACCAGTTTCAAATGATAAAAAAAAACGCGTAAGCAGCAGCGCTTCGTCACTAAATTCGTATTTTTGGCATCGAGATGCATATATATATATATATATATATATATATATATATATATATATTATATATATAGATATATATATATATTATATATATACATCGAGAAGCATATATATATATATAATAGTATATAATAATAATATATATATATATATATATATATATATATATATATATATATATATATATATATATATAGTGGCGTCGACTCCATGGGGCCTGAGCCCCCTCAACAATTCGTTTGATAATTTGAGAAAATTATTAGTTATATTATGCTTTGTAAAATCGCAAAATTATGTTTGTATGTTTTCATTTTATTCCTTCAATAATTTAGAGCAATATTAAAAATATTTATAAAATAGAGAATTAAATACATACACAATGTTAAATTTTCAGTTATAGTACTAGTTTAGTATTGATTTACTATATTACTATAGTACTGTATTAGTTATTTTCAAATACTTAAATATTTTTATACTTATTATTTTGTAATTCTTAAATATTTTCAGAGCATTAACTTTGAAATATTGTTTTTATTTAATGAATCCTGAGCCTCATTCTTAAATTAGCTATTTTACTTAATAATCGAAGTGCTATTACTGTGCGACAGCAATATTCTGTATGTATATTCTATGTTTTATCCTTTCAATCATAGTTGAGGATTTATTTAAATATAATTTCAGTCTATAAGCATAATTATTAGTGTAAATTAAATTAGATTTTTACGAAAATACCATGCGTGTTTATGTTTTGTTTTGTTTTTCAAAGAATGTATCAGGCGTGTTAAATTTCCCGGAGTGTCGAGCTATTGAGAGTTGAGTTTTCTGGGTTCTAATGTTGATCATATGACTCTAGAATGCTTCTAAAATTAAGACCTCCGGTATGCCCTCCCCCCAATATTTTTTTTAAGTCGGCGCCTCTGTATATATATATATATATATATATATATATATATAATATATATAATATATAATTATATATATTATATATATATAAATATATGTTATAATGGTAGAATTTCTTGTGCTATATTTTTATAGTATTTCAAGGTGTAGTTTTTCTTAGTTTAGAGCACAGTATAACTTAGGTATTCGATTTTATTCACATCAATCTACATAAATGTTTCGGCGTGTTGTGCTTTTTGCAAGATTTAAACAATGGTGGGACATTTACATCTAAAATATATTTTAAAAAATCACCAGTCACAATTTCTTTCACTATGTTTACTTAACTTACTGTTTATCAGCAGTCTTACATTTCATCAATCATTTGAACAACGCTATACACTACATTGGGTCTGTCATTTTAATTTGGCTTTGTTTTGTTTTGATTATATAGTTTCTATTTATTACCTGAGGTGTCATCTGTGCGCTTGTAGAGTAAAATAAAATGTGGTATTTGGAAGTTATTATTTCTTTTCCGATTATGTTTTAACGTTTATAATCAACAGATGTTCGTCTTTATATAGGTTTTATTCTTTATTTAAGATTTATGGTAATATTTTGTTAAATTTTCAAGACTCGGTTCTGTGCGTTTATAGAGTCTTTTCTTTTTGGATGTATTATCATTCTAAAAAAGTCACTTTTTTGTTGTTGGTTTTTCTTGTGGTAGGATCTGAAAATTTATCAAGTCGAAACTGATGGTTTCTTTGTTTATTTCATGTTTCTTTTAGGGCTGTAGAATTCTTTTGCCTCATTTTGTGGCCAATTATCCTTTCTTATATATTGTGTTGTTTGGCCTATGAACACTCCCGGACATTCCTTGCTTCAAGTTGGTAAACACAGTTTGAATGTTTATCTTTTGGGATTTTTTATTCAGCTTGCTGTAAAGAGGCCTTTAAGTTGTTTGTGGACTGTGTGCAATTTGTATGTCTGTGCTTTGAATATGTGATTTTTATCTTTTTCTGACAGATTTTTTACGTATGGGATTGCTATATATTTTTTTTGTCTTTTTTATTGGTCTCATTTTTGGTGGACTTGTAAGCTGAGTGTATTCTATCTTTGAACATCTTTTCTACGAATTTTGGTGGATGTGTTTCCTTTAGGATCTCTTTGCTTTTCCTTATGTTTCGATACGATATTTTGGCGATGTCAGTTTATAGCATCTAATCTGCGAATTCCTGAAACAAGCACATTTCTTATAATATTGAATTGGTGTAATTGATTTAATAGTTTAGGTATCTGCCCTGACCATGGTTTTCTTAGTATACCAAATGTTTCTATTTTCGAATTGTTGTTATTAGTAAGCAGTGTTTATATCCCAAGGAAGTTTATTTTGTTGTCTTTTTTCTAATCTTCTACTGTAAAATTAAGTTTTGATGGAAGTTTTTAGTTTCATATAACATGGTGTTATATAGATTCGCAATTGCCGTTATGCAATCATCCACATATCTTTTGAAGAAATTACTTAAACTTAAGTTTTTTTCTATATCGTTTTTTCGAGGTTTTCCATTACAATTCGGCTAATCGCCTGATAGAGGGTTTCCCATGCTACATCCGTTCTAATTGGCGTAGAAAGAATCTCAAACTGAATAGGCGTTTGTTATATCAGAAATCAATGGCCTTCAATAAATTCAATTTTTGTGAGATCTGTAATGATGTTTTATTTCGTTCCATTCGTTTTGAAATTATGTCTTTGTGCTTTTTTTCCATTGGGGTGTTGGTATAAGACTCACAACAATACAAATGATACCTAGCCTTTCCTCATCATTTTATGAAGGCCATGATGAAAAAAGACAACAAAATAAACTTCTTGGATATAACACTGTTACTAATAACAACAATGTCGAAAATCAGAAACAATTTGTATACTAATGGAACATGGTCAGGCAGAACCTAAACTATAATCATAGCATACCAATTCCAATATAAGAAAAGTGGTTGTTTCAGGAATTTTGCAGATAGATCGAATAAAACTGACATCGCCAAAATATCGTATCGAAACAATAAAGAAAAGCAAAAAAGAGATTCTAAATCAAAACAACTATCCACCAAAAGTTCGTAGAAAAGATGTTCAAAGATAGACATACACTCAGCTTAACAATTTCACCAAAAATGAGACCAATAAAAAAGACAAAAAAAAAATATATAGCAATCCCATACGTAAAAAATCTGTCAGAAGATAAATTACATATTCAATAGACACAGACATAAAATTGCACACAAGTCTAAAAACACAAACAACTTAAGCTCTTTCGCAAGCTGAAATCAAAAATCCCAAAGTAAAACATCAAACTGTTGTTTTACCAACTGAAATGCCAAGGAATGTCCGGGAGTGTACATAGGCCAAAGAAACAAATATAATAAAAGAAATGGATTAATGGCCACAAATATGCAAAGAATTCTACAGCCCTAAAGAAACATGAAATAACAAGAAACCATAGTTTCGACTTCTGATAATTTCAGATCCTACACAGAAAAAACCCACCAAAATAAGGACTTTTTTATGAAATGATATACACTCCAAAAAGAAAAAGCCTATAAACGACAGACGATCTGAAAAATTACGAAAAATTTACTCATAATATCCTTAAATAAGATAAAAACCTATTATAAAAAGACGACATCGTGTGATTATAAACGTAAAACATAATCGAAAAGAAATAATAACTCCAATACCACATTTATTTACTCTACAAGCGCAATCAGATGACACCTTCAGGTAAATAAATAGAAAACTATATAATCAAAAAACAAAACAAAGCAACATTAAACAATGACAGACCACAATGTAGTGTATAGGCGTTGTTTTCAAATGAATTGATGAAATGTAGAACTGCTGATACAGTAAGTTAATGTAAAGCATAGTGAAGAAATTGTGACTGATTTTTAAAATATATTTTAGATGTAAATGTCCCAAACCAATTGTAAATCTTGAACACAAGGCACAACACGCCGAAACATATGTAGATTGATTAATAAATCTGAATACCTGAAGTTTACTGTGGCTCAGGTACCTAGAAAACTACACAAACTTGAATATAATAAATATATGATATATATATATATATATATATATATATATATATATATATATATATATATATATTATATATATATATATATATGTCAGAAAGATTTCCCGCGGTCGGAAGTCATTTGAAAGACTTGGTTTTCACGGAATAAACCGCGTAAAAAGATTTGAAAAATCTCGACGTTTTCGGCTCCTTTTGCGAAGCCAGGTTCAGGTGAATTGAAAGGGGAATAATTCAGAATCGTGGCCTCAATCTGGCCTACTTCACGATTCGAATTAGGAGGAAATCGGAAACAATACGATTGCGTGGTCTCACCTGCCTATGCACTAACCGTCTGCTTCCTTGTCCGGCTCTGAAGTCTCAGACCTGCCTACTCTTCAGAGTCCAACTGACGGGCCGATCGTCGCGTGGCCGTATTTTATAGGGGTGGGGGGTGGTTACTTACGTCATCAGTGCTGGGATGCACTCTGATTGGATGTACATGGCGACCACTGAGAAAAGTGGTTTCCTTGCTGATGGGAGTCTGTGACTGTCATCTCTGGTGTTCAACAATGGACGTTTTTTCTATTTCTAAGCTTCACGGAAAATGCGGTATTTGAAAGATCGGACGGGAGCAATATTTCTTGTATTGGGGAAAATCCGATAATGTGGCTGTTTGGGTGTGATGTTGGGAAAGGGCGTTGGTGATATCTGAGTGTCTTACTGAAAGTGAATGTTCTTTGGCACGGACCTGAATTCGTCGGTTCGTTTGTCCTATATAAGAACGAGGACAATTGGAACAGGGAATCTCATAAACACCGTGATTTTCGTTAGGAATTTTATCCTTGACGGATCTGACCAGATGGGAGAGTTTTTGTTGAGTGGTGAATATTGTTTTGATGTTTGTGTTTTTGAGAGATCTTTCACTTTCAGTAAGACACTCAGATATCACCAACGCCCTCTCGCAATATCACACCCACACAGGCCACATTATCGATTTCCCCAATACAAGAACTATTGCTCCCGTCCGATCTTTCAAAATCCCGAATTTTCCGTGAAGCTGTAGAAATAGGAAAACGTCCAAATTGTTTGAACACCAGAGATGACAGTCACAGACTCCCATCAGCATGGAAACCACTTCTCAGTGGTCGCCATGTCACACCCAATCAGAGTGCATCCCGCACTGATGAGCGTGAGTAACCGCCCCCCACCCCTATAAATACGGCCACGCGACGATCGGCCCGTCAGTTGACTGAGTTGACTCTGAAGAGTAGGCAGGTGGAGACTTCAGAGCCGACAGGAAGCAGTACGGTTAGTGGAGTAGGCAGGTTGGGACTTCAGAGCCGACAGGAAGCAGTACGGGTAGTGGAGTAGGCAGGTTGAGACCACGCAATCGTATTGTTTCCGATTCCTCCTAATTCGAATCGTGGAGTAGGCAGATTGAGGCCACGATTCTGAATTATTCCCCTTTCTAATTCTCCTGAAGATGGCTTCGCAAAAGGAGCCGAAACATCGAGATTTTTCAAATCTTTTACGCGGTTCATTCCGTGAACCAAGTTTTTCATAGATATACTGCATATTTCGTTATCATCGAGAGAACAGTGAATTGAGCTTTTATTCGATATAATTCAATTGAATGGTATGCAATAATACGACGCTATCAAATATTGCCAGTAAATCAAAATGTGTAATAGATACCTGTTAAACGAAGTCAGATAACCATATCATCAGTAATTGAATTTTGAAATTAAATTAACTTCCATTTTCACCGTTATGTAGAACGGTTATGTTGTAGAATTTGCATACTCGTAGATTAAGGCATTGCCTTCAATCAATTTGAATAATTTTTATTGTTTGAATTATGTAAAGATTTGCAGGATATTAACCGACATAATATAAAAGTTATCTGTTGAATTTGCTGAATCATTGAATATTATAGAGTGATTGCATTAGTAAACTTATTCAAAGTTTGTAACTGTTTCACACTAATCAATTTTGTTTTTTCCTTTCGCTTGCTGACAACCGCATGATATACATTTGTTGTTATCGGTGATATAATTTCGGTACTTAATTTTAATCTCTCAATTTGATTAAAGCAGAATAAATTTCAAATCCAATAGATCTGAACATCTTTAAAACCACTGATAAGTGATGAAGCCATCTCTGTATACTATTTACGAAAAATTTAATACAGATTTAACTCTCCAAAATTTTACAGAAATATTCATGAGACATGAGACAGTCCGCAATTAGGGGGCATCCATTAATTACGTGAGATAATTTTGGCGATTTTTCGACTCCCCCTCTCCCTACCCCCTTGCTCGACCCCCTCCCCCCTCTCCGAATCTCACGTGAGATTTTTCAAAAGGCATATTTGTTATATGAATGAGTTAATCTGTGCTAATTCTATTAGTTCAAGTAAATCAGTAATATTTTATAAAATGTGAAAAAAAATTAAGTTAATAATAAAATAATTGTTGTAATAAGTCACAGTTTTGGCATTATTTTTTTATGAATAATATTCACATCGTACCGTATATGAAGAAGAAATATTTACTCCAAATGAGTATATGAAGAAGAAATATTTACTCCAAAAAAAGTATTAACTGTTAATAAATATTTATCAATAGTTAACGAATAATGATAGAAAAATACTTTTTCATATTCAATGAATGAATAAATTGTTTCCAATCAAATGAATTTATTTATAGTTTATGAATTCTTCCATAAGTGCATAATTGAATTGCGATGAATATTTTTATGAATGATTTAGCTATATTTCAGTGGAGAAACATTTTTTACTTGAGTTGACCCAGTTTTCTCGGAATTTTATACTGTTTCTTGCGAAAAAAAATTACGTGATATTTGATGGGACCACCCCCTCCCCCACGTGAGATTGAGTGAGATTTTCCTCGACCCCCTCTCCTCTTAAACACCTGACGTAATTGATGGATGCCCCCTTATATCTTCAAGTATAGTTGTGCAAAATTTGGACCCAACAACAGAATACGTTAATTTATATATATATATATATATATATATATATATATATATATATATATATATATATATATATATATATATATATATATATATATATATATATATATATATATATATATATATATATATATATATATATATATATATATTTATATATATATATATATATATATATATATATATATTTTTATATATATATATATATATATATATATATATATATATATATATATATATATATATATATATATATATATATATATATATATATATATATATATAGTTCATCAATGTTGAAAATTCGAAAACAATTAACCAATACAGCAAAAAACGAAACGTCAAATTATATTTTTTCAAAATTTGTAAGGGTCGATAATGTTTTTGTTTCCTGAACGCACCATCGGTTGTTTTATCATTTCGGTTGATTGTTTATTTTTAAATTTATCAAGAGTGTACACTCCACATTGGTGGTTTTAGTATTTCTCCAACATGAGTTCGTCTGTTTCACCTTAGTTGCATAGTAGCCGGAGTATGCAGTGGAATGTTTGTTTTTTCATTGTTTTTCATTTTATATTACTGTAGCCCTAGAAAGCAGATTTTGTCTAGACTACAAGTAAAATTGTAGAATTAAACTTGTGACTAAAATTTTTTAAAATTAGAGCAAAATTTAGCCCATTTGTTAGCCATTTAGAAGCAGTAACATTAGTTCATTGAACTATTAAAAAAGTGTGTTGCAGTTATTATTTAGTTGTAAAAAATTATTCAAAAAACTCTTCAAAATTTTCACACCATACTCTTTCGGTTAAATAAGTTTAGTTTTCTTTAAATTTTATTTGGACCGTGTCCCGTTTTATGTTGATATATCGACGATTGTCAATTATTGTAAGAAGATCACCTAATTGTTCTGTGGTTTAGTTTCCGCGTTCTCAGGGTTGACGTCGACCATTTTGTTAGTCTGGTTTCCTGTAGATAGCAAGATGGGAAAGTACGGATTATTGAAAATAAGATTTTTATTCTTGTAATGGAGTTTTACTTATGTGACGAAGTTGTGCCCATCAGCTCGTTCTGTTCTTCGTTTTATACGTGTTTTTTCAAAATTTATATAACCTCAACGTTAGTAAGTAATATTTAACTTTTTGTGAATGCTGTTGTAAATCTAAATTTGTTCTTTTATTATAGATGTCTTGATAAAGGAAATAATCATTTCCGAAAGCTCGACCATATGACAAAGAGTATTCTTTAACCTAGCCCAATAATTATTCTGACTGCAACCTCAAAATATTCAAATATATAATATATATATATATATATATATATATATATATATATATATATATAATATATATATATATATATATATATATATATATATATATATATATATATACGACGATATATTGAAAAATTCTTAGCCTACTATAGAACCAAACAAAATTTCAATATCCAAATATTTTATTACTCAACATATTCTCCTCTTAATTGTATACATTCATTACAGCGAACCTGCAACGTCTCTAGACCTTTCAAAAAAATGTTTCTTCTTGCTCTGCAAACCAGACCTCCACAGCTATTATCTCGTCGTTGGAAGAAAATTTACGACCTTTGAAACTTTTTTTCAGTTGAGGAAAGAGATGATAGTCGGACGGAGCCAAATCTGGTGAATAAGGGGGGTGTTCTGGTAATTCAAACCCTAAATCACGAATTTTTTGCATGGCAACATGAGATTTGTGTGCAGGAGCGTTGTCCTGCAAAAACAAAAAACCTGTGGATAGCTTTCCGCGTCTTTTCTCTCTATTTTTTTCCCGTAGAGTGGTCAGTAATGTCGAATAGTAATCTCCAGTTATTGTTCTACCCTTATCCAAAAAATCAATCATGATTACTCCATGGCAATCCCAAAAAACTGAAGCAAGAACTTTTCCAGCAGATTTTTGGATACGAAACTTCTTAGGTCTTGGTGAACCGAAGTGTCGCCATTCCATCGATTGTTGCTTTATGTACCCAAGTCTCATCCATAGTAATAATTCGGTTTAAGAAGTCTACATCGTTTTCAAATCGAGCACAGATCGAACGCGATGCTACTACCCTTGCACACTTTTGGTCAACATTCGAACATTTGGGGATCCATTTTGCAGCAATTTTTCTCATGTCCAAATTGACGTGAACGTATGAAATATTCAGTGCTTCAGATATCCGTTTTAGCCCAATTCGACGGTCTGTTAAAATCATGTCTTGAACTGCATCGATATTTTCGGGGACTGACACAGAAACTGGCCTTCCCGATCGGTCATCATCTTCAATGGAAAATTTACCTCTTTTGAAGCTTGCAGTCCAATTTTTCACGGTCGCATACGAAGGACATTGATCACCAAGGGTATTAAGCATATAGCCTGTCCAGTCTAAGTTGGCGTGTACGTCACAGTCATGCGCAAATAACGACGCAAGGCTGCCTACCCAAATAAATAAAATTCGAAATGGTCAAAATTCATATCTGTCGTAAGTAATTTTCTGAAAAAGTAGTTACATGGTGATAGTGACCGGATCATCCATTTCGACAAATATTCCGTTCTTAACATATCAAATCGTATGTATCTCTCAAGAAAAACTAACATTTCGAGTAATGAAAATAAGTTGAATGTTTGTTAAGTTGTCATTTAATTGAAAAATTTGCAATGTTGTCGGACCCTCTCGACCAGCGCCGGTAATCGGCATTTCACGTTTGACAGTCGCCTAGTAACCTAGAAGATTTTGTAATTAAGTTTGATTTATCGATCGATGAATATGGATTCCATATAGATAGACACTTCTGGTAGGAAATAATGGTCAATTTGAATTTTCCGCTAAAAATCCCCGCCATGTCAAACATGCAAGATATCTCATTTTGTTGAAAATTGGGTTAGCTATTTAGATTTAAGATTATTTATTACGTCTGGCAACAGTGTTCACGATCGACGTCATATACAATTGGTGACGTACACGCCAACGGTCGCTGGACAGACTATATCTTCGTAAATCTGCTTACATCTTAACCCTTTTAAATACAGGTACTTGATGATGGCTCGATACTCCAGTTTTTCGATTTTCAAAATTTCGGTGGACATCATTTCAATTTATTGCGTAACTCTGGTTTACTTTTTTGACTCCAAACTTTACACTGACACTTCTAATAAGTTATTGTTCATTGCTATGGTAACGCAATATTTTGTTTATACAGGGAACTGGTCTAGGCTAACTAGATATCAATACATCCTCGTATATATATATATATATATATATATATATATATATATATATATATATACATATATATATTTTTTTATTCATTTATTCACTAGTTTGAAAATCTACAAGTTTCAGTACAAGGTTTTCTTATAATAGAGGGTTGACATTTGGTACGTGCATTGAGTTAATGTTGAGATACGTTCCTTCGTTGGTTTCAACTTTTTTCCTCAACCACGATGCACTTCGCAATTTTTTTTTAAAATAAATTAGTTTTCACTTTTCAATTCGGTTTGTTATTTAAGCGTGATTTTTCAAAATATAATTCAATCCGTAGAGATTACGCAATGCATTTCGACCTTAGTGATGCACTTCTGCTCTGCTATAATGATAAAGAACGCCCTCAAGTACATATTGTTATTCTAATTCTCATAAGCAAATATGTATATATATATATATATATATATATATATATATATATATATATATATATATATATATATATATATATATATATATATATTTATATGGTATTGAAAAATCAATAAAAGGTTTGGAAATTATCGGGTTAGCGGTCGGTAGACTAAATAAAATTCCTTTTTCTCAATATCTCAATATTTCGTCATTGTTCAATGAATTCATCAGGAGAATACTAGAAAAAAAAATTCTGACAAAGAAAACAATGACCAAAGCAAAATACAATTGATAATGTACCTACTTACATATATAGGATCAGTATTCTAACACACACATCGTCATGAGCTTTAAAACGTGAAACTGAACTGAAAACTATGGTCCATTAGGATACATGCAGTGGGTGATTGAGGACATCTAGAGGCACTTTATTATATATATTATTTGAATAAATAACCTGGATTTTTAATTGTCTGTACGATTACAAAATGTTCACATTATTTTAATCAATGTTGTGTCAAGTCTCTAAATCGTGTTTTACAGTAGCACATCTATTTGTTGAAACAACGAATAACCAAACATAAAAATGATCGCCGTCAATTAAAAATAGATGTGTTTCTGTAGAACACCAATTACAAAGCCAGGTTATTTCTCGAAATGAATCATGTACACGAACATAAAAATTCTGGTAATCGCAAACTCGATACGAATGAATTGAATAATATTTATTGCGATATTTTCAACCAATTTTGAGAATCCTTCGTGTGAATGTTCATTAAGTACCTCCAGATGTTTTAATCGCATGCATCTAACTAAATCGACAATATTTTCAGTTCAGTTTCACGTTGTAAAGCTCATGACGATGTGTGTGTTGGAATGCTGACCATATATCTGTAAGTAACTAAATTATCAATTGTATTTTGTTTTGTCATTGTTTTTTTGTCAGAATTGTTTTTTTTTTAAGTATTCTCCTGATGAAGTCATTAAGACCATGGCATTTTATAAGGGTTCCGTACCCAAAGGGTAAAAACGGGACCCTATTACTGAGACCACGCTGTCTGTCCGTCCGTCTGTCTGTCACCAGGCTGTATCTCAAGAACCGATACATCTAGACAGCTGAAATTTTCACGTATTATGTATTTCTGTTGCCGCTATTAGAACAAATACTAAAAATAAAATAAAATAAATATTTAACGGAGGCTCCCATAAAAGAAACGCGATTTTTTTGCCTTTTTGCTCGATATCAATAATGGCAATATTCACAAAATAGTCAGTTGTATTTTTAATTTGATAATAAAATTAAACTAAAATAAATATTTAAGGGGGGTATAGTCAATAACCCTTCGTGCGCGAGTCCGACTCGCACTTGGCCGGTTTTTTAAATTCTAATAATATATATATATATATATATATATATATATATATATATATATATATATATATATATATATATATATATATATATAATGAAGTGAACTAGGACATTTATTTGAAACTAATCAAACAAACCTCCTCTTAGCGAATATAGTAACCATCTTCGGGTGTCAGGACGTACTAGTTCTCGTTCCGAAATGTTTTCATCTATCTGTAAGATGTGGTTCATTTGTTTCCGACTGATGGCGCTGTGTCATATTTATATGCCATAGAGTCACTAGAAGGAAAATATAAAGCCGTTAGAAATATTTGGTTGGTTATCACTTTCGATGGATGGATGATACTGATGAGCCCCAAATAAGGGCGAAACAGACTGTCTATCATTTCCATTGATTGTGATAAAAAACTTAATGTTTCTAACATACACTTTCCAAGGTATATGGAGGCATTTCGATGTTTCGTGAACTCGTATAACCAGCTCCGCTAGGAGGTTTTTCTGGTTAGTTTCAAATAAATGTCCTAGTTCACTTCATTTTATTGCCACAAACGTGTATCGATAACACGAAGAATTCTGTTTTATATATATATATATATATATATATATATATATATATATATATATATATATATATATATATATATATATATATATATTTATATATATATATATATATATATATATATATATATAGATATAGATATATATATATATATATATATATATATATATAGATATAATATATATATATATATATATATATATATATATATATATATATATATATATATATATATATATATATTCAGCGGCGGATCCAGAGATCATTTCAAGGGAGGAAATACAATTTGACTTTTACCTGTCAACGGCTGCTTCTATGTATGGGGCTAGACCGATAATTTTGCTTTTTGTTTAATGTTTATATATATATATATATATATATATATATATATATATATTATATATATATATATATATATATATATATATATATTATATATATATGTGTGTGTATATATATATATATATATATATATATTATATATATATATATATATATATAATATATATATGTGTATATATATATATATATATATATATATATATATATATATATATATATATATATATATATATATATATATATATATATATGTATATATATATATATATATATATATATATATATATGTGTGTGTGTGTATATATATATATATATATATATATATATATATACATACTGAAAAAGGGTTTTTATTTTCTTATTTTTGTAGCTTGAAAACGGGTTATCGCAGAATCATTTTGAATAGTGGACCATAACGGAAATTGAACGATCTACAGAAAAGGTCTCTTACTAAAAATCTAGTCAACTGTTTCCGAGTGATGAGCGTGTTAAATTGTACCTGTTAAAATTTTCGTCCTATAAACTGAAGTATTGAAGTTATTTTTATATTAATGTTATATATATATATATAATATATACACTCAGGTGCAAAAAAAACGCAACAAGTTAATATTTGGTAATATTTGAGAAGTCATAGTTTTTTTATTCTATAGTTCAATTTTGAAAATTTTTTCAGAAAACTGTAGATGAAATATTTAGTTTCAACTTGCATATTCAGTCTTTGTTGAAAGCTGCCTCATTAGTTTATTCTACAGGGTTAATGAGAAGTTTGTTGTTGAACCCTAATTTCAAAACACCCTGTGGAATAATCTCGTGGTCAGATTCTTTCAAAATACCAGTTATTCTTAAGAATCATTTCTTTTCAACATTTTGTTTTTCATTTCATGCCTTTGAGTGCTCTAGTTTCATTTTTAATAAGAGAGGAAAAGATCTCCAAACAACAGTTTACCCAATATTAAGAACTGTTAATAGTTTACGAGTTGGCTTTGCTTATTGTGCTATAATCTCAGTTGTACAGCTCAGTTTATGAATCCAGCAATGAGAAAACAACAATATATTGTTCATTTATAATAATAAGCAAAAATTTATTTATGCAAATTTAATTCAGTCAAATAAAAATCAAACTAAAAAAATAAACCAATTCATTCTGCATCTTAAAATAACCTGAAGAAACGTACTTTTGCAACAAATTTAGATTAATATTTTGTATTACCACCTTTAGCTCTTATTACTGCCTGCATACGTCGGTTCATATCTTTCAATAAGGTGACGAATAGCATTTTGAGGAATATTTTGCAATTCCTTCTTGCAATTACTGAACGAAGCTCGTTTATCGTATAGTTTTGATTTTTAATTTGCATTGAATAAACTTGCATAGATCTGCAATAATTGCTTATTATTGTAAATGAACAATATATTGTTGCTTTTCTCATTGCTGGATTCATAAACTGAGCTGTCAAAACTGAGATTATGGCACAATAAGCAAAATCCATCTCGTCAAAAAATAACAGTTCTTAAAATTGGGTAAACTGTTGTTTGGAGATCTTTTCTCTCTTATTAAAAATGAACTAGTGCACTTAAAGGCATGAAATGAAAAACAAAATGTTGAGAAGAAATGATCCTTAAGAATAACTGGTATTTTTAAAGAATCTGACCACGAGATTATTCCACAGGGTGTTTTGAAATTAGGGTTCAACAACAAAGTTCTTATTAACCTTGTAGAATAACTAATGAGGCAGATTTCAACAAAAAACTGAATGTGCAAGTTGAAACTAAATATTTCATCTACAGTTTTCTGAAAAAATTTTCAAAATTGAACGATAAATAAAAAAACTATCACTTCTCAAATATTACCAAATATTAACTTGTTGCGTTTTTTTTGCACCTGAGTGTATTATAAAATTACTCAATTTCTATTAAATTGAAGTTATAGTAATTGTAGTTATTATTATATTATATATTTTTGATAACAAATTATTGCTAATACACGATTCTACGTGAATAAGAATTTTTGAAATTATTAAATGCATAATTTATTTGTTTTTTAAATAAAACATATTAAACATTTCTGACTGAGTATTCAGTGGTTTTATTCAAAGTAACATATTAAATAGAATTTTAACATCAGCTAACAATAAATATATTCTCTCATTATCAAGAATTGAAGTGGAGTTCGGCAATTTCTACGTAAAATGGCGGCGGTTGGAAAAATTTAACCAAATTTTGATATTTTTATTCTGTAACGAAAACAATCCAAGGTAAAAAAATTCATCTCATTTGGTGTGATACGAATTTTTTCGAGTTTGTAAATTATTATAGTTTGAATTTAATAGAAATTGAGTATAAATACATACATATATAGTACATATATATATATATATATATATATATATATATATATATATATATATATATATATATATATAAAAGTTTTGTAGGAGATCTTTTTGTAGATCGTTCAATTTCCGTTAGGGTCCACTATTCAAAATTCTTCTGCCATAAAACGTTTTCAAACTACAACAATTAGAAAAAAAAAAGAACTATATATATTATATATATCAGACTTGAAAAATTTTTCGGAAATCCAGGTCTAGGAGGAGTCCGGAATATTTAAAAAAAAATTGTGCTTCTAAACGCATCAATAAAAAACCTTCCTAGGGTTGGAAATCGATATTTCGGCTAATTTGAGAAAAAAATTGAAATAATATATTAACCGTGCCCTTCAGGACCCAGGGTACAAGGGGGGAAAGACATAAAAAGACCCTAACAATTTCACAAAAAATATAAACGGTTCATGTGCCAAACCGTTATATATATATATATATATATATATATATATATATATATATATATATATATATATATATATATATATATATATATATATATATACAGGGTAGCTACAAAGTCGGGCAACAAGGTATTTCTTTAAGACGATTGAACGTATAATCATCAAATTTCCCTCAGAGATGGATTGTTTGAAGAGGTGTAATTAAGCGGCCGGCAAGTTCTCCCGACTTTATATCAGACATAACTGATTCAAAAACTCTCAAATGTCTTGAGATACAAACAGTTTCTCCATAAATGATAAACACTTCTATTCGAAGCTTCAAATGCAGATTGTATTATTGCTAAGACACAGGTGGCCAACATTTTGAGCTCCTGTTATAAGGAAACTATTGATATTGTTGTAGGTTAATATGAATTAAAAAATTATATATTATATGTCTTGGAAAATTGTTTCTCTTATTTTTTGAGTAATGTGGTACTTATTCTGTGTTTTTGAAAGGAGGACGAAATCAGCTTTTCTACGATATATCACTCGACCTACGGTGCTATTTAAAAAAATTCAAGATGGTGGCGGTACACTGAATGCTGACGTCACTCAAGTTTGACAGGACCTCTGAAAAACGAAAAATACAATCCTGTGATTACCCTAAAATTTGATAAATATACGTTTAATCGTTTCAAAGAAAAAAAATATATATATATATATATATAATTATATATATATATATATATATATATATATATATATATATATATATATATATATATATATATATATATATATATATATATATATATATATATATATATATATATATATATATATATATATATATATATATATATATATATATATATATATATATATATATATATATATATATACCAAAATTTACTGAAAGGGTTGAATCTATGCATGCGACAGGTCCCGTACATTCATTCTGCAGATGTCATCTCCCTTCCCTACTCTGCACGTTTGAAGCTGCAACATCGAATAGGCTAGTAATCAATAAATTTGTCTCAGGTTCGCTTCGATGATGGCACACAAATGTCAGACGTAGGAAGTACAATCACCACTTCGGGAGAAGGTGAGTAACGAATTAAATATATCAATTCCTCCGTTGTAGATTTTTTCATTCTTAGATCCTAGTAACTCCAGTAGTGGTTTGCTAACTTCAAATTGTAGCTCATCCACTGTATATTATACTGCGGCACTGCAGCAGTAAGTAGCATTATAACTCGTAGATGATATTTTCGAACGTAGGAATCGTACTGATACATGTCTATTTTATTTTACACGCTTTATATTAGATTTTCTAGTATGCTTCTAATGGAATCTTTCGACGTCATTTTTACCGGCACTTATGTAGACGTCCGATTGATTTGAAAATTTGCATAACATACCTAATAAGGACCGATAACAATAAAATAATCACGTTGTCCTGACCAGG
This sequence comes from Cynegetis impunctata, assembly GCA_030704885.1. Lineage (NCBI taxonomy): Eukaryota > Metazoa > Arthropoda > Insecta > Coleoptera > Coccinellidae > Cynegetis > Cynegetis impunctata. The sequence continues at coordinate 276,805 of JARQZK010000755.1, forward strand.
ATCATCAAGATAAAAACAATTTCAAAATGTGTCTTTTGAATTTTTCTAAACTATTATTAATTTATTCGTATTGTATCGGATAGGAGACTAAAGTGATATTTCAGAATGTAATGACCATATTAAATTATTTTTTTTTTTTGAATCGAAGTAGCCTTTACTTGATGGAAATTGATACTAAGAAATAAGAACACGTTTATTTGAACTTTATTATCACTTTATTTACAATTGAATGAAAATTGTTTCGACAACACGGTGTCTTCATCAGATTTAGTTACTAACTAATAATAAATCAATAAATTAATCTATCGAACTTTCAAAATCAATTGGCATTTATTATAAACATTATGAACTTGATTGTTTTAATTTACATTGTGAAAACATATCAAATGAATTATTCTGGAGGGAGCTGTATGTGTTCAAAAGTTTTGAAACATCAGAGTGTAGCTCGGCAAAATATGTCTGTGAAATACAGGAATTTGAATTAATCATTTTTGCCTCGAACTTTAAAACCTTATTTTAGATAGTGAAAGTAGGGCCCTAATGAATAGGATGGCGCAACAAAATTGAGTTCCCTCCTTGTCCACGCGACTGCTTTAAATACATACGTACTTATTTTCTGGAAATATACGGCTCCCTAACATTCCTATGAATTCCTTCTTATATCACATTTCTGGCATTTATTTCGATAATTCCAAATAACTTTAAATATAAAAAGCCAACAAGAATTTTGATGTCATGTAAATTTTTAAAAAACGCGCTAGCAGTACAGGGTGTCCCATTTTGGGTACTTTTGAATGGTATCTCCGTTATTTTCGAAGATAGAGGGTTGCGGTTTTCTCGACACTGTGATACTTTTTCGTAAAACTGAAGATGCTGTCTAGAGAATTTTACAGGACATTTTTGAAAATGTTGCATTTTGCCGTTATCCTTCATCTTATCGAAAAGGTAATATAACATTCTTATAGCGTTTTTTTCCGTAGAATGCAGTGGTGTAGATAATTTTTGTTATATATTCACTATTTTCGAGTTATAAAGTACTTATGTTTTTTAAAATGGAAATACCCTGTATATTTATAGACTATAAAATTTATCTTTTTTTCCGTTTCAAAAATATATGAGAGTATACACTTCTTTTCAGAAATGCGCAGATACCATTCAAAAGTACCCAAAATGGGACACCCTGTACAGCTCCGTCACTAAGATCGTATTTTTCGCTCGAAGTGCACTGCGTGGACATGCGATTCGAACTAGATAAATAATGTTTGGAAACAGAAATTAAAATTGAAAAATAATTTATTTTATAGAAAAAATAGTAATTCGCGAAGTGCATCGCGTACTGATTGCGTTGAAACCCGCATAGGATCGTATTTCAACATTACCTCAATCCGCCTACTTAATTTCAACCCTCTAAATCAGTCTGCAGTAGCTGTGGAATTTGGCAATTTTTCAAAAACCACGAAAAAACAAGAAATATCTACTTAAAAATAGCCTCGAAAAAATAACAAATATCTATGTAAAAAACGCGACAATTGGAAAAATTTACCCAAAGTTTGATATTTTCATTCTACCTCAAAAACAACTCCAGATACCAAGTTTCAGCTAATTTGGTTAGATGGGAGCAGCGTTACTGACCCGAACTCTCATCAGAAGTATTTCCGGTTGGGTTCAAATCCAGCATAAACATATTAAAACAAAGGTTAAAAATAACAATTTACACATTTATTAAAAGAAATATAACATGACGCACGTTTCGGTGGAACTTCACCTTCTTCAGGTGCTTCATGGCAAACTGATTACCATTAGCATTTGAAGAAGGTGAACCCAAGCAGCATTCTTAGTCGTTGGTACCACCCGGCTACTATTATTGGTAACTCTGAAGTCATAGTTACTTGCGACGGGAACGTGATAGCCACGGCCCTATCACGTTCCTATCACCAATTTGGGGAACAATTTGAAGGTGATAGCTACGTGAATAATACCACCCCCCAACTTATACCGCTACGTCGCACTCACGTTCCAACTACGTGGCGGGAACGTTGCGGCGGGGTCACCGTTACTTTATTATATTTGTCCCCGCCTACTTTACTTTGGCGTCTGGTTCGCCTTTTCTTTGTCTTACGTATGTAGAAAGAGTTTAATAATGACATATTCCATCATTATTCAGCCTCCTCAACTAAATGGAAATAATATTTTCATGTTTAAGTAGATATTGTTACTTGAATGGGTATACAAACCTTTGCTGATTTACGAGCTTCAAGTACAACGAAATTCAAAACGAATTAAAAAACTCTGTGAAATGTGATGTTGATAGATTCATAAAAACAATGCGCCCTCTCAAAATATATTTTCAACACTTTTTTTTTCAGGAAGGCAATGATAAAAATGCATCAAATTGATCAAATATATTTTTATAACATTTTCACTAATTATATGAGTTCAGTTTCGCTTCAATTTATATTTTTTTCTGACTTTTTTGCGATTCCATACTTGTACTACTATAAGGAAATTGGAATAAATATAATGGCGTCCTACATTTGTTCAGTAAATATGGCGCATTTTACAGAAATTACTTTAGAGTAATATTTACGTCACATTGTGTGTTTGAAAGATTTGTCACTTCACTGTAAGTAGCGGCCACTAGTCTTTTATCACTTTAAAGTCACCATTAAGTAGAATATTTATCTACAAATCAACCACAAAGTTCCTGAAGCCACTATATAGTTACCCTTGGAACTTTAACCTATAATTAATAAGTGCTTTATAGCGATTAGTGCGTGCTGAATGTTTTTCGAACTGTACATTTGCATGTGATAAATAAAAAGAAACAATGTAGGTGTTTAAAATTGTGGCCACATAAGAAAAGCCTCTCATATATTTCACGGTTGTTCCTCTTAAGTGGAAGAAAGACAGAGTATTATTGTTTCATCCCCAACACTTGGAGTACAGCGAAAGGGAGATCCTAGAACTGATTCATAACTTTTCTTTTTTCTCACAGCTGACATTTTCACTTCACAAAACAACAACATACTATTCGAACACCAAGAAGTCTCTATAGATCGACCGTTACTTTAAAGTTATTTTTTAAGTAATTTGAACTTTGTTGTGATTAAAAATTACTGTGAAGTTGTTTTCCTGAGTAGCGAAATATTTAATTTTACCTTAAATATTACTACAAAGTTCCATAACTTTGACGGAAGTTCAAAAGTAGCAAGGACGTCATGGTTACTTTTAACGCCACCATAAAGTAATAAAAACTTTGAAGCGATATACGATTAACAAGACTAAGTTACTGGGACTAGCGAATATAACTTTAAAGTCTTTGCGACTTCAAATTTATTTTACATAGTAAAGTCACGTTCCAGAAACTTGAAAAGCTACTTAGAAGTACTGCAACTTTTAAGTTCCAAATTATAGTGATAATAACTACAGAATTACTAAAAGTATCTAAATAAAAGTAGGATAACCTAGAAAGTTGGTTCTTTAGAGATAATTACGTAACAACGACCTATTCAAAGTTCCGAACTTAGTTTTCGCTACTTTGATGGTGCTTGGGAAGTTCCACCGAAACGTGCGTCATGCGTTATTTCTTATAATAAATGTGTAAATTGTTATTATTAACCATTGTTTTAATATGTTTATTAATTTACACCAAGTATCGGCCCAATCAATCCAAAAAATCCAGCATAAACCCCCATTTATTGAAATCATCTCGAGGATGATTGAGAAGCGTTATAAGCTTTCGCTTTTCCCGAGAGTTGCGCATAAAAAAAAATCCTACCAGTGTTTATTATTTTTCGATTTCATACTGCTTTATTCTTTATACGTCGATTCTCCAAACAGGCGAAGGGAGAATAATTCTCGAGTGATTAAATGTTTGCTCCGGTGTCAACATTTGCAGTAGGAGAACAGTAAATGTAAACAATGATGACAGCTAAATCGATGAGTTATCTTTCTGATACACCTGCTATTTTCATGTATATGTCGTTATTCTGGCTTTAAGTTTATATTTCATTAGTCTAACAAGCAATTGAATAAATTCTTTTTTTCTACTCCCTACTCGGTATGTACTTCATTATGAAACTGCTTTGATAGTACGGTTATCAGCTGTGCTCCCGCGTGCGAAATTTTTCTCATGAAATTTTTTTGCATATTCTTATAAGGAGTGTGTCGCTTTAACATAATCCATCAGGTGCCAGTGGTAGTTTTTTGTTGAAACAATTTTTTTCAAACAAATTCTAAACAAATAATTTTTAAGCTCGACCTTTTTCTAACGCTTCCGTATGCAGCGCGCCGCGGCATCGCTCTCTCTCTCTCTCTATGTATATACATATATATATATATATATATATATATATATATATATATATATATATATATATATATATATCTAATATATAAAATTCTCGTGTCACGGTGTTAGAAGTTAAATTCCTCCGAAATGGCTAGACCTATTCTTATGAAATTTTGTGTGCATATCGGGTAGGTCTGAGAATCGGCCAACATCTATTTTTCATCCCCCTAAATGTTAAGGGCATAGAGCCCTAAATTTTCACCCCTCTACGATCAACCCGTATTCTTTATTCGTTAATTATAAACTTCAATTTTTTTGGCCAGATTTTTATTTCATTTTGTCATGACTTAGAATAAAAAAATTCATATAACTCTCAAGTTTTTACCCTTCTACGATCAACTCCATCGCGATATTCATTTATCGAAAATAACAATAGTCGGTCAAAGAATAAGTCGTAATATATTTTTCATACCCCTATACACATTTATAAATTTTTTGGACAAAATTTTTTATTTTTATTCTTTTATGATGTTGCATTAAAAAAACATGAAAATTTTTACAACAACCCATTTTTTTAATAGCCATTATAATAATTCAAATAACGTTTGCCGGGTCAGATAGACTGATAGATAGATATAATGATAGATAGATAGATAGAAAAATAGATACCTATCCAGATGGTTAGAAAGATAGTTAGATAGATAGAGATACATCGGCAGATAGATGAATAGATAGAAAGATAGATAGATAAAAATAATTTATATGGCAGAACAACGTTTGCTGGGTCAGCTAGTATATATATATATATATATATATATATATATATATATATATATATATATATATATATATATATATATATATATATAATATATATATATATATATATATATATATATATATATATATATATATATATATATATATATATATATATATATATATATATGTATATATATATATATATATATATATATATATATATATATATATCGCTCTGTATACGTGTACCCAACACCTACACTTGTTGTAATTGAATATCAATATAATTTATTGATATTTTTCCGTCTGATAATAGCATATTTAAAGATTGAAGATTATGAATAGTGCGCTTTATATAGAAAAAAAATACCCTCAGATACGCAAAATCAAAGTATTCACTCAATTATATTTAATATTTTTATATTGTTTCACTATGTAACAATAAATTCAAAACTTTTTTTGATAATAGAATATAACAATATAACGCGTGTTTTAAAACAGTTCTTCAATGAAAAAAAAGTAGATACATTTTATTTGTGTTTATTGAAATAATATCAATGAAAATTATTATTACAAAAGTTTCATGCATAACAAATCAATAATCAAAAAAAATTAGGATTTACATTTTTGTTTCAACTTAACACAAAATTAATTTTTTTAACAATACTCTTCACTTAGAAATTCTAAGAGTAAATTGCATCCCACTTACATTGGTTGCGATAAAGATTTCTGCGCAAATAAGCTCTTAGAATTTCTAAGTGAAGAGTATTGAAAAAATTATTTTTGTGTTAAGTATATATATATATATATATATATATATATATATATATATATATATATATATATATATATATACCTATTTGAATTGTTCAATGTTTTATATAAAACATAATTTCAATTTGTTATATACATTTCCGAGAATTTGATTAAAATTTATATTAAATAAAGTTGGGGCCTCAAATGAAAATTTGTTTTCAGCTATTGGATACGTTTTTCTGCGACAATTCGCATATGAACCATTGACTATTGTTATGTCAAATGTTATTGTGATCAAAATTGTTATTTGTTGAAAAATATTTTTTATTTTTCAGATGGAGGTCTTCTCAGTGTCATTCCTGAAGGATTCGTCAAATTCAATAAGGAACCGGACAATGAATATATTAGTAACTTGATATTGCAAAATATTGCTTCATCGCCTGTATCCTTCAAGGTAAGTCGTCGCTTAATGAATGTAAGTCGAATATCACGCTTCGCTTCTTACAATTTACGTTTGAAAGGTCAATTTTTTTAAGATAGTGAATATGGGTTTTCTGCTGATATATTAAAATTTCATGTATTTAGTACCATTTCCTATTACCACATATCGACAATGGAAAACAAAATATTAATTTACATACCTAAGATCTATATTGAAGAACAATTGCAACCTATTTATGTATCTAACATGTCACCTCATTAACATAAATATTGAAGAATAAGGGACCCAGAATACTTTCTTGGGGAACCCCGAAACATCATGATTTATTTAATTAGTAATATCAATAATAGGACTCCAATATTGCTGTCCAACAAGAATATCTATTAACAATTCAATAAAAAGAAACAATTAATGTATTTTAATGCAAAATAATTACAAAATTATATGAAATGAAAAAATCCAGGGCGTAGTTCAGTTGGCAATTAGCATTCAATACTTCAGTTTTACCACTCAAATACCTTTACTTTGTTTAATTACAGGTAAAGACCACTGCCCCAGAAAAATTCAGAGTCCGACCGGGATATGGTTGCCTCGCCCCAGGAAGTAAAGCCACTGTCACTGTTTGTCTTCTACCTGCCTATAAAGCTAGTAATATCGGTAAAGATAAGTTCCTTATTTTGAGTACAATAGTGGACAATCCAGACCTAAGTAATGACGAATTAACTAATCTATGGAAGGTGAGTAATAATATACATATTCTAGTACAGCAGTTAGAAATGATTTTTCCCTAAAATCTCAGGTTTCACTTTGAAAATTATTATTATTATTATTATTATTATTGTTTTGATTTTTAATGTAGTTTACTGAATGTGCTAGTCCAGTATATCTGGAGTGTATTTTTGTAAGAGAAGATCATTTTTGACCAACTCAAAAAACTGAGTTTTAGGGCTGTAGTAGATCGAAAAACAATCACTTAAGTTTTAAATGTCGTTTATCATAACCGAAAGTTTTGTGCATTTCTCTCAAATTTAACCTGACATTTTGCAATATGTTATTTTATGAAATAAAATGTCATAGTTTATAATTTAATGTTTCATTTTAATTTGTTATATAGGAATTGGTTTTTTTTGCGAAAAATCTTGTTTAATTAATTTAGTAATCACATTCTCATTAAATATGAATATTTCTCTATTTCACCTACGTTACAACTGGTTATTTATATTGAACATAATCAGTGCAATTAATTAGACATTTGATTAGAAAAATAAACAATACTGGTATATTATAGTAGTAGTACTTTTTCACAATTTATCTATCAATTTATCACGTTATGAATATATTTGGACACACTCAGTTGAATCATGACGAAATCAGATTTTAACCTAACCTAACAATGTTTTTTGATTCGGGAATCCTGGTTGGGAGGATGTTCTTCGTAATTCTCTTGAAATGAATATTGCCTGCGTAAATTAAAGTTGAATGTTTTCCCTGAAGATTTTCTAGGCATAGGTTACAAAGGAAAAGTGAGCTTTATTCTTGTTCTAACCAGAATAACAACATCCAAAATTTTGATAATGTCATATAGCGCCATCTTACAACATTTTAAAGTAACAGTTGATTGTCATCCATCTGCAACCATATAAGTACCACAAAAATTCATGAGATGGCGTTATATGAAATTGTCGGCACGATAGTGGACAGAAAGAAGGCTATCAAAAGTAGACGACACAAAAAAGAACGAACCAAGCTAGTTAGTCGAGTATGTTAGGTACGCTGGCTAGTATTTGGGAGGTCTCGGGTTCAAACCCCGGGGCCGACTGGTCTGCCATGAGTTTTTTTCAGAGGTTTCCTCATGGTAATGTAAGTCACTGCTTGCAAACTTACAAGGCGAATGCTGGGCCAGTATTAATCCTCTGAACCCTACCTACCCACACCTCCTATGTTCCATAAATATCCCGTCTCACCTATCCTTAATGCACTTGTACATACAAGTGTATCCTCTGATCTGGCTGAAGGAGTTAATCCCAAACTCAAGCTGCCCGCCTCCCTGACACATACTTCAGGGAGGAATGAAACACGTGTGTTTCCTTTTTTTTTTTCAAAAGAACGAAGCATTTTTTAGAGCATGCGCATAAGCCAAAATATTATGCGCCATTTTAAAAATTTAAATTAAAGCGCGAAAGTTCGAGAGTTAAAATAGCGTTGGAATGCAAACCAAGCGTAAGATTTTCTCATTTCAAATCAATATGATATACGGATAACAAATCTAGAAGGAAACTCTTAATGCAATTAAAGTGTGGTTAGCCAAATTATTTTGGAGTTATAAGACAAAAGACCAATGATTATTTTTCCCAACAAACTTTGCTTCAATTACAGGGAATACTTATAAACTGAAGATAAGGCATTTTGAAAACACGATGTAAATTAACATATTATTTATTTATTTAATTGCGATGAAAAGTTTGGCATTGCGCAAAAAGATTTAACTCTAGAACTAATCAAAACACAAAAACAGAGCTAGATCCCCTTGCGCAATGTCTAACATTGCTTACAATATCATTGACTAATTTATATACATTCAAGGACTTACTTTAAACAATAATTATAAAGCAATATATAAATTAAAACCCAAAGAACAATACATAATTAAAATTTTAATATTATATACTAAATATTTTGTATGAAGATTGAAGATCATAAGGATGAGCCTATTCCACTTTGCTGTCAATTCTGAAATAAGAAAAAAACTAAAAATAAAGGTAAATCATGTTTTATACCCATATTAACATAAAATTAATAAATAGGTAGAATATCCCCACAGTAAATCTATTTTCTAGCAAAAGAAAGAATAAATGTATTCAAATTATATTTCTCACTCACTTTTGAACACTTATTTGAAGGAAAATATTCCTGTTTTTCCATTTTCCTCTTCTTTGTTGGTTCAGACCTTTTCACATCTATGTCCTTCTTTGCCAACTGCAAGTGGTTGATAAAAACAGCAAAATCTTCATCCTGAAGATCTTTTGCCCAATTGCAATAATATTTCAGCTGTGCATCCCTCTTGTCACTGTCCGTGGCTGTCCCATCTTGTTACTTCACGGTTTCTTACCTCTTCAATGAACTGGCATACTTCGATCTGATTTTGTGCTTTGGTTGTCGAGGATTCTCCTAAAGTTTTTGCAAAATCATCTGCAACAGTGGTAATACCTTCTGCTCCTCATACATTCGTACCAAGTGAACACAAGGTATTTTTCACAGTATATTCAGGACAGTGGGCCCACATTTTTATTCTCTCCTCATCCTGAAAGTAGTATCTAAAAAAATATGAGTTATTTGTAAATCTTAATCAATACCAGCGCAATTATAGAAGCAAATCAAGTTGACCTAGTCAAGTAGTTGACAAAATCAGTTTCGCCTGCCTCTTGCAATTTTAAAAGGTATGTGTTCGTGATCTCTAACATCCTATCTTCGCTAGTTTCGGTGATTATCTTCATTTCTTTCCTGATTACTTGGTTCTTGATTTTCTTTCTGCCTTGAATGTTCCAGTTCTTCACTACATGCCAAGTACATAAAAGCCGTTTCGGGTGGTTTTTCATTGTTTTTGCCCAGGCGTTGAAATCATCATCACTCGTAAAATAGTCCGGTTTTATTTCTTGTTTTAATTTATCTCTGATAGCACCTGTAAAACATCATAAACACAAACATATAATTCTGTTAAATATATAACAAGAATAGCATTACGCCCACCTAGAAAAACTTCCTGGACTACTTCATCAAGTCGTATGTAAGAAAGAATGCTACTGGGAATCCTGCATTTTTGTCATCTTTTATCAGCAAGTCCATTCCTCTTCTGTCTGTGCCATCCATGCATATTATACTTGAGAATTTCCGCATCTTGTCTTCCATACTATTATTCATAAATCCTAAAGCAAAATCTCCTTTCTTCAGCACCTCATGCTCATCTCCTATTTGGAGATGTTTTGTGTTGAAAATGAGTTTTTTCACTTTTCTACATAAACAGCAATAAACAAAAAGAACCAATTCCAGTCCCGCCAGTTTGCTGTCAAAATGCAAATAAATTCTATTGCACTGCGCATGCTCTAAAAAATGCTTCGTTCTTTTTTGTGTCGTCTGTCAAAAGTAGTTATAAAAATTTTGTTTTGTGTAAAATTGCGTTTTTACAAAAAATTCAACTACATAGGCAAACTTAAAAGGCAAAAGCCTTTATAAATACAAAACTTCATCCAAATTGTTAGAGCCGTTTCCGAGATTTGCTCGTTTAAATGTATAATATATTGTTCTCAGTTCTCTTTTTGCTTAATATGTATTTTCTTTATGTTCTTCAGAATACTTCGACCAAGAAAGAGAACCAAATACACCTCAGATGTGCCCCTTTGAATGAAGTAGTTAAAAATGGAGCGGTATTTCACACAGCACCAGAAATAGAGCCAAATCTTGTGAAATTGACTTCGACTCTACAAGACATTCGAAAAAACCAGAGAGAACTTCATAGCAGTATCATAAACATTCTTTATATTCAGCTGTCCCTGATAGTCTTGGTGATAGCCATTCTGTTATACGTAATATTTTCACAAAACAATCAGAAACTTACTTTCGTCAAAAGTGAACCTATACCATAGCAATAGCGGTTAGAATTGGCGTCAATGACCCTAGAACGCAAGGTAGAATCATTTGCGTTAATTCTTAGGAATATCATATTTGCTATTTTGTATTTAATTTGTCAGTTCATTAATATGTGAAATCTTTGGCGCCAATATTTTGAGACATGTGAAATATCTAAATTCTTGGTTGTTTTGTTTGGGAATTTTATTTTAAACTTGTACCACTTAGACACTAAGATGCCTTTTTGGTTCCAACTAAAAGTACTGATTGAATATTTGATTTCTGCAGAACTGTTAATTCCATTTAAATGTGATCAATGTTATTCATTATCATGAATTATGTTTTATGTTCAGTTATTATTGTCATATATTTTATATTTTTTTATTTTCTAGTGTAAGGAAGGAAAATAATATTTTCTTACGTGAAATTGTTTAAACATTCCAGTTTCTTCTTGAAATACATTTATAGACTTAATATTTCGTGTTATTTATATCTAAACCACCGAACATGCCCCAAAATTAATCACCTAAGAATATTAAAATTGAACTGAAATAATAGTTCAAACAAGAAGTAGAGGAAGCATGGCTAAATAGATAAATACTCGACGTTTCGGTGAGTTGGGTATCTTCAGTCAAGCCGATCTCAAGTGAATACTACTACATTATTTTTTGTCTTGTTCAACATGTCATTTATTCGCTGATTTAATAAAAAAAAATTCAGATACCCGCATATTCTTTTTCGCATAAATTTTTTTAGTTATTTCTACTTTACCCATTTATTTTATGGACAGTAGAAATCCGGGAATCTACATTGTCAAACACGTGTAAACAAATATCGTAAATTATTTAGACAATAATTGGGTATATTTTTCAACAATAGATGAAATTTATGTTTTTTGATGACGTAATACTTCATAATACTCAATTTGCATTCATGACTTACAACATTACGAACTGTTATCAATAATTCAATTATTAGTTCAGCCATGTTCATGGTAGCACATTATAGCAATCTCTTGGAAATACTTTTCAGGCCAAATATTATATTTCGATTTTTGAAAAGATTCTGATTTATTTTAAGTTTGTATAATAGTATATTAATTCATAAGGAGGAGAAGTGTCACTTTTCATGGCGTGCTTGAGCTCGCCATGAAAGCGAGTCATGAAAAGTCACTTCTACTCCGAATGAAATATGTTATTTTATTTTCAAACGTTTTGAAATTCATAAAAATCTGAATATCCATTTTTGGATTGATTCACATTTACGCACATAATTCTATCCATTTACGATCGTTATGAATTATGGAACATTTGCCTAGTTACGGTTGACACGCAAAATTGATTCTGACAGATATAAAGTAAAATAATTGATAGTTATAATTCGCCACCTGGTGAGAAGTGGTTGAAAGTGAAAATGACGTTTGAATTGGAGAATTTTTTGTTCATGGTTACCAATTCATCTTTTCCATAGTAAAACTTTTCCTGCCGCCGGCCGGAAAAGTGTGCATAGCAACACTTCTCCTCCTTGGCGGAGAAATAGAACTTTTCGATGATCCTGTCAATCGAGAAATGACGTTATTATCGTACATTTGAAAATAATAGTATATTATTTCATAAGGAGGAGAAGTGTCACTTTTCATGGCGAGCTTGAGCTTAATTGTAATTGAAAGCGAGTCATGAAAAGTCACTTGTACTCCGAATTAAATATGTTATTTTATTTTCAAACGTTTTGAAATTCATAAAAATCTGAATATCCATTTTTAGATTGATTCACATTTACGCACATAATTCTATCCACTTACGATCGTTATGAATTATGGAACATTTGCCTAGTTACGGTTGCCACACAAAATTGATTCTGACAGATATACTTAAAGTAAAATAATATTGATAGTTATAATTCGCAACCTGGTGAGAAATGGTTTAAAGTGAAAATGTCTTCAGAAATTGAGGTTTTGGCCAAAGAAACAGAGTCTACCCTTGGACCATCGAAGTCTATTGAAAAATTTTCTGCAGCATATGATCACTTCGTGAATTGGTGCAATTCGAAAAATGTGACAGTTTACCAAGAGAATAATGTGCTTCTAGCATATTTCAATTCAATGGCTAGAGCAAAAAAATGGAAATCCTCTACTTTGTGGGCCCGATATTCAATGATAAAGTCGCAACTAGCGATCAAACATGGAATAGATATTGGTAAATATCTGAAGTTACGTTATTTTTGAAAAAGTCCAATGAGGGATATCTTCCAAAAAAATCAAGAGTTTTTTCTAAGGAAGAGTTCGAACGTTTTCTCTTCGAAGCACCGGATGATTCATATTGAGGATTAAAGGTAACTATCATATTTCAAGTAATTTTAATTTTGTATTTTTGATCACGTGGTTGTTTCAGATTGTTTTATTATTCGGAATAGCTGGTGCCTGCAGATGTGACGAAATGGTGAAAATGAAAAGTACAGATATCGAGGACAAGGGAAATATTATAATAGTCAATATTCCTGATAGTAAAACGAGAAAAGTTCGAACATTCACAGTTATCGGGGAGAATAATCTAAATATTTATCGGAGATACACTGCGTTAAGACCAAAGGATTTCGTTGAAAATAGATTTTTTTTGAAATATCAATCTGGAAAATGCTACAGAGCTGTGATGGGAATACATGGTATAGGAAGTGTTCCAAGAATGGTTGCCACTTTTTTGCAATTGAATCATCCAAGCGAATACACAGGTCATTCATTGAGGCGAACTTCTGCTACACTACTTATAGATGGAGGAGTCAACATTGAGTCTTTGAAACGACACGGAGGTTGGAAGTCAAGTAGTGTAGCAGAAGGCTATATCGAGGATTCTCTGCGAAATAAGAATGACATTGCTGGTAGGATATTGAGCGTTAACGAATTCTCTGGAGCCAGCAACTCAGATTACCTACTCTATTGAGGCATCAGCTTTTGAACAGAATCCGAGACAGAATCCTACCAGTTCATTATTACATGGTTTTAATTTTCAAAATGCAACATTGACCAATTGTACATTCAATGTAACTTTAACGAATAAAAATGACGTTTGAATTGGAGAATTTTTTGTTCGTGGTATAATAGTATATTATTTCATAAGGAGGAGAAGTGTCATTTTTCATGGCGAGCTTGAGCTTACCATGAGTAATTGAGAGCGAGCCATGAAAAGTCACTTCTACTCCGAATGAAATATGTTATTTTATTTTCAAACGTTTTGAAAATCATAAAAATCTGAATATCCATTTTTGGATTGATTCACATTCACGCACATAATTCTATCCACTTACGATCGTTATGAATTATGGAACATTTGCCTAGTTACGGTTGCCACGCAAAATTGATTCTGACAGATATAAAGTGAAATAATTGATAGTTATAATTCGCAACCTGGTGAGAAGTAGTTGAAAGTGAAAATGTAGAGTTTTTTGTTCATGGTTACCAATTTATCTTTTGCATAGTAACACTTTTCCTGCCGCCGGCCGGAAACACTTCTCCTCCTTGGCGGAGAAATAGAACTTTTCGATGATCCTGTCAATCGAGAAATGACGTTATTATTGTACGTTTGAAAATAAAAATATTTATCTACTCCTAATTGAATAATATATTCATTATTCAACTGTGTGTTGTATCTTAGTATTTATTGTTATAGTCGTAGATAAAGTATAGTATTCAACTTGCGGTAATGGTCATAACTCACTTGATGAATTACAGCACTCGCTTGCAGCTCGTGCTGCAAACTTCATCTGCGTGAGTTATGACCTACATTACCGCTCGTTGAATGATATACTATTAACTGAAATTGAAGTGATAATAATGAATGATCATGTTCTCAGTAATGTTATTATTTAAGTGTTTCAATTAGGAAAATAATTAATTTGAGATTCTCATTTTTATCATTAATTGAATATTGAAGGCCGTAAATCCATTTCAAACGAGAAATAATAAAATAGGAGTGGATTTCTTTTTTTTTACTTTCAATATATGAGGTGAAGATTTGTTCGTTCAAAACTTCCTAGAGCCCTCAAACAATCTAATATAAAAATTTCACGTTTTCTGTCCAAACCGAAATTTTTTAATTACTCAAAAACACGTAATAACTTAATTTGTCTTGAAATAACAACCTCTAGAGCTCAAACTAAATAATAAATAATAATTGAAAGATTAATGGATTATCTGAATACATCAACTTTTTTTGTTATTTTTAAAACATTTTGCTAAACGGACAAGAGAAATTTTGAAATTCAACTCGATAAAAATCAATTTTTAACATGTTTGAGAAATGAATCTCTGAGTTTAAAGATTTTCACATACTTATAATAAAAACAACAGTTGCAACTGTTGTTGTTTTATTATATGTGTTTTGTTCTGTTATTATATTATGTGAAAATCGTTAAACTCAGAGTTTCATTTCTCAAACATATTTTATATTTATTTGTTGAATTGACTAGACTGTTACTTTAATCTATAACTATATTATTAGAATAACACATATTATTATTTAGTTTTAATAATTAACCCAAATGACCATTTTCACCTTAAAGTCACAAATATGTTGCTAAAATAACTTTTTTATTGTTTTAATCGTGTTTTCGCTAATCTTACATTCAATTATGCCGTTTTCCTGACCTGGCCCTGTCGTTACATACATTTTTAGTTAACTTCATCCACCATTATTTTTCTCATGCATTATTCTATTTTCGCTTATTATTAGCAGGTTTTCACTCTGAAAACCTGCTTATGGAAATGGGTGCGATTAGCAAAGTTGGACCTAGGACCAAGATAGTTTTTCGTTTCATGATTTTTCATGATGCTTGGCACCAAAAACTCAATTTCAAATGTCTCTTTCTCTACATATATACAGGGTGTTTCTGAATTGATGCGAAAGATTTCAATGGGTGATTCTTCAGCAAAAAGTAGGGGAGGTCTTTCATATAACTTTTTGTTCAACACCCTTTTCCCTCCAAGTTATAGCCCTTTGAAATTAGGTGAAAAAAAATTGTTTTTATTCAATACATTCACTTAGGAAAAAACTAGAGGAATAAAATTTGGCAGATAACTGCTGCTAATAAAATGACAGTTTTTGAGTGTTTTTGTTACACTAAAATGTTAGCACAAGGGGCTGAAAAAAACAACCCCTATAATATTTTGCATCAGAACTTTTTAATGCGCTCATACTTTCCTATTTAAAAAATATATTTAAAAAGACAGACTCAATCTGCAACTTTTTTAAAACAAGTAAGCTGCTGTCAAATGAAGTCATATGACAAATAGTTTTATTGTCCTGATTTTTTCTAATTTCTAGACAGTTTTATAATGACTTCAAACATTTTTCACAACTAAATAAAACTTTATTGAAAGAATGGCATTTTTTTTTATTTAGTTGAAGAATATTGCAAATTAGAGCGGATTGAACAATAATTGTACTACTAATAACAATTAACAAATTATTTGACATTTGACAGCAGCTTACTTGTTTTTTTTTAATAAATGATAACCTCTTTGAATTTATGGGAAAATAGTCTGAGCACTATTTTATTTTTTTGTGATCAAACTAACAACTTTATGATTAAAAGTCAGGACATAAAAAAGTTGCAGATCGAGTCTGTCTTTTCGAATATATTTTTTAAAAAGGAAAATATAGGCGCATTAAAAAGTTCTGATGCAAAATATTATAGGGGTTGTTTTTTTCAGCCCCTTGTGATTACATTCAAGGGTAACAAAAACACACAAAAACTGCCATTTTATTAGCAGCAGTTATCTGCCAAATTTCATTCTTCCTTAATTTTTGTGCTAAAGAATCACCCATTGAAATCTTTCGCATCAATTTTGAAACACCCATATATTATATATATATATATATATATATATATATATATATATATATATATATATATATATATATATATATATATATATATATATATATATATATATATATATATAATATATATATATATATATATATATATATATATATATATATATATATATATATATATATATATGTTCAGAAAGATTTCCGCGGTCGGAAGTATTTGAAAAACTTGGTTCACGGAATGAACCTCGTAAAAGATTTGAAAAATCTCGACGTTTCGGCTCCTTTTGCGAAGCCATCTTCAGGAGAATTAGAAGGGAAATAATTCAGACTCGTGGCCTCAATCTGCCTACTCCACGAATCGAATTTAGGAGGAATCGGAAACAATACGATTGCGTGGTCTCAACCTGCTTACTTCACTAACCTTCTTGCTTCCTGTCAACTCTGAAGTCTCAATCTGCCTTACTCTTCAGAGTCAACTGACGGCCGATCGTCGCGTGGCAGTATTTATAGTGGAGAGGGGTGGGTACTCACGCTCATCAGTGCGGGATGCACTCTGATTGGGCGTTACATGGCGACCACTGAGAAGTGGTTTCCATGCTGATGGGAGTCTGTGACTGTCATCTCTGGTGTTCAAACAATTTGGACGTTTTTCTATTTCTACAGCTTCACGGATAATTCGGGATTTGAAAGATCGGACGGGAGCAATAGGTCTTGTAATTGGGGAAATCGATAATGTGGCCTGTTTGGGTGTGATGTTGGGAAAGGGCGTTGGCGATATCTGAGTGTCTTACCGAAAGTGAATGTTCCTTGGCACGGACCTGAATTCGTCGGTTCGTTTGTCCTATATAGGAACGAGGACAATTGGAACAGGGAATCTCATAAACACCGTGATTTTCGTTAGGAATTTTATCCTTGACGGATCTGACCAGATGGGAGAGTTTTTGTTGAGTAGTGAATATTGTTTTGATGTTTGTGTTTTTGAGAGATCTTGCGATCTTATCTGTTACTCCTTTGATGTAAGGAAGAAATAATTTAGGTGTAGATTCTTGTTCAGTGGGATTGGAAGGTGGTAGAGGTGGGGTGATATTTGTGTGTTTGCGTATGCTCTTGTCGATTTGATATGTGTTGTAACCGTTCCGTAATAATATATGTTTTAGAGTTTTGAGTTCTGATTCACGGTGTTCGTCGTCAGATAGTCGAATGGAGAAAAATCTTCTAGAACCCCTCGAATTTATGGTCTACCCAAAGTTCACAAGCCTAATATTCCACTTCGACCCATTGTCAGCGCTTACAATTGTCCAACACATCCTCTTGCGAAATATCTCGCCAAAACCCTTCAACCCCTTGCCGAACAAACCCAGTCATACGTCAAAAACTCTTTTCACTTCATAGAACTCCTTCAAAGTATTGATATTACCCCAACTGATCTCCTTGTTAGTTTTGATATTGTCTCCTTATTTACAAATATCCCCATTGAAGAAACACTTTCCATCCTAGACACGAAACATCAAATATCCCCAGACAACCTATCCCTGATCAAACACTGCATGGCCAACACTTATTTCATCTTTCAAGGCAATTTCTTCAGACAAATCAAGGGAGCCCCAATGGGATCCCCTCTCTCCCCCATCATAGCCAACATTTTCATGGAACATTTCGAAACCCAAGCTCTCTCGTCATTCGACCTTAAACCATCATGCTGGCTACGTTATGTAGACGATGTCTTTGCGATCTGGCCCCATGGCGAAGACTCGTTGCTCCACTTATGAATCATTTGAATGGCATACATCCAAGTATCCAATTCACAATGGAAGTGGAAAACGATGGGTCTCTGCCATTCCTCGATGTCATGATCAAAAAACTTCCATCCCAAGGCTTCTCCTATTCAGTTTATCGTAAACCCACTCATACAAACCGTTATCTGAATGCCCAGTCTCACCACCATCCTTCTCAACTTAACTCTGTAGTTAATACCCTAATCTACCGTTCCATTCGACTATCTGACGACGAACACCGTGAATCAGAACTCAAAACTCTAAAACATATATTATTACGGAACGGTTACAACACATATCAAATCGAGAAGAGCATACGCAAACACACAAATATCACCCCACCTCTACCACCTTCCAATCCCACTGAACAAGAATCTACACCTAAATTATTTCTTCCTTACATCAAAGGAGTAACAGATAAGATCGCAAGATCTCTCAAAAACACAAACATCAAAACAATATTCACTACTCAACAAAAACTCTCCCATCTGGTCAGATCCGTCAAGGATAAAATCCTAACGAAAATCACGGTGTTTATGAGATTCCCTGTTCCAATTGTCCTCGTTCCTATATAGGACAAACGAACCGACGAATTCAGGTCCGTGCCAAGGAACATTCACTTTCGGTAAGACACTCAGATATCGCCAACGCCCTTTCCCAACATCACACCCAAACAGGCCACATTATCGATTTCCCCAATACAAGAACTATTGCTCCCGTCCGATCTTTCAAATCCCGAATTATCCGTGAAGCTGTAGAAATAGAAAAACGTCCAAATTGTTTGAACACCAGAGATGACAGTCACAGACTCCCAT
Source organism: Cynegetis impunctata (assembly GCA_030704885.1). Classification (NCBI taxonomy): domain Eukaryota; kingdom Metazoa; phylum Arthropoda; class Insecta; order Coleoptera; family Coccinellidae; genus Cynegetis; species Cynegetis impunctata. The sequence continues at coordinate 296,100 of JARQZK010000755.1, forward strand.
CAGCATGGAAACCACTTCTCAGTGGTCGCCATGTAACGCCCAATCAGAGTGCATCCCGCACTGATGAGCGTGAGTACCCACCCCCCTCCCCTATAAATACGGCCACGCGACGATCGGCCCGTCAGTTGACTCTGAAGAGTAGGCAGATTGAGACTTCAGAGTTGACAAGAAGCAATACCGTTAGTGGAGTAGGCAGGTTGAGACCACGCAATCGTATTGTTTCCGATTCCTCCTAAATTCGATTCGTGGAGTAGGCAGATTGAGGCTACGAGTCTGAATTATTTCCCTTCTAATTCTCCTGAAGATGGCTTCGCAAAAGGAGCCGAAACGTCGAGATTTTTCAAATCTTTTACGCGGTTCATTCCGTGAACCAAGTTTTTCATATATATATATATATATATATATATATATATATATATATATATATATATATATATATATATATATATATATATTTATATATATATATAAAAAATTTATAATATATATATATATATATATATATATATATATATATATATATATATATATATATATATATATATATATATATATATATATATATATATATATATATATATATATATATATATATATATATATATATATATATATATATATATATATATATATATATATATATATATATATATATATATATATATATATATATATATATATATATCAGAGCTGTGACGAGCACTGAAGAATAGTGCTTCGAGCACTAAGCACTTGAAAAAAAAGGCTCCCGGTCTCGAGCACTAAGCACTCATTTTTTCAAAAGGCTTGCGATTACTAAGCATTTTGTGAAAGTAATTTGACATTTCGAGCACTAAGCCCTAAGTACTTTTTTAGGAATTGTTGAAATTGAGGTTATTTTAATCGGTAAAGAAATTGTAAGCTGGCAAATGAGTATGAGATTATTGACGGGTGAGAAGAGATGCACAGGGTGTTACAAATTCGATGCTCACTATGAGCTGCTACAGAACTATACAGGGTGTTTAATTGGTCAATGGACATATCTACGACAACCTGAGCTAGAGCTATCCTAGGCGAGTCAAAAAAATCGATATATGATAGGTCTAATCAATTCCATAACCGAGTTTATGCACCAAAAATTTCAATTCCTCATAACTTTTGAACCAACCAGCATAGTCGGTTGATATTTGGAATGTATGATTCACTTCCATAGGTCGACCAATTTATATTCAAATTTCCAGGTCCGTATTTGAAAATTATAGAACTTCTTCCAAGCGGAGATTCAACACCCTGTATATTAAAATTTTGGGATTTAATTGAGATATTTGAAAATAGCAGAAAATTTTCAATGGGGTTCAGTAAATTTCATTGTCCCGCACGTCATTTTGCTCGAAGAGAGGTTCAGGAAAAGATCCAATTGAATATTGGAATTCCACTAAATTCTCAGAAAAATCGTACATTGTACGGAGGGGGACTTACGTCCCTCGGGATTGAAATCTGTTGCCTTCTGTAGTTAACATCCTTATAACTCCCTTGATAAATAAGTAACTATAAGCATAGGCATTCTCACACGCCATTTTTGATCAATTTTATAAAGATCATAGATACATTTAAATTTAAATAATACAGAAAAAAGAAGACATGCTTCTGTAATCTGTGACCTACGAACATTGATATTAGCTAAATGACACAGATTTTATTGAAAATAGGATGAAAAAGGACCCCATATCAAAAATCCCATGCTTATTATTCATATTTCATCAGAATATAGGTACTGAAAAAACTATTTCGATAGTTGAGTTCCATGCCCATGAATTATCCAAAATTTTCATTCAATGTATTGACTACATACAAGTAACATATAAGTAATGGTGTACAACTCATCTAAATGAAAAAAAATTCAAACATCCCCATTAGCTTTTAATAAAACTAAGTTTTCGAAGTTCCTGTCACTCAGAGCATGACGTCTTGGTGCATTTACTATAGACGCAAATGAAAACAGTTTTTCAACAGGGGCACTTGATGGAAGGGGGATACTTATTTTATAAATAATTTTTGTATTGACTTGACACTAACGTAAGATGTTTATCACTGGAATAATATCAACACAAGATCATAGCGCCGCCGCATATGCATATTCGTGTTACGACAAGTTTGGCTCAGGGCTTAGTGCTTAGTAATCCGCAGAAGTGCTTGGGAGCACTTCAGTGCTCGGGGAGCACTTTTGGGATTACTAAGCACAAAGCCTTTTGTTGAAGGACTTCAATTACTAAGCACTGCTTTTGAAAAGGGCTCGGAAGCACAGTGTTCGGGAGCACAAAAGGGCTCCGAGTGCTTTCACGAGCACAAAGCACAATGCTTTGGCACAGCTCTGATATATATATATATATATATATATATATATATATATATATATATATATATATATATATATATATATATATATATATATATATATATATATATATATATATATATATATATATATATATATATATATATATATATATATATATATATATATATATATATATTTATGTTCGTAAGACATAAATGAAAAGGGTTCCCAACTTGGGTGATTCAAATTCCCTAGTTTATTATTTCAATAAAAACCAATGTTACGTAACGCGTTGTTCGAAACCCCCTTCCACCCATGTAACGCATCGTAACGTTTTTCAAGACCCTCCCCACCCAAAATTGCGTTACATAATACTTGAACGCCCCCTACATACGAAATTAATGTTGCTCTTTTATGAGTATTAAGGTGATTTAAGACAATGTTGATGGTAAATAGAAAAATCATGTTATTAGTAGTTGTGATAATTATGAGACATGAAATGACTCATTTAATTCAATTTCTATAGTAGGTAAGCTATAAGTCCAATACATTTCAAATTTTGAAATAAGTAACACTTTTTCCATATCTAAAGTATCAAATGCCTTTTGCATAGTGAATGATCTTATTATAGGATTATTCAAATTGTTTTATATACGGGAATGTTGTAATACTTCCTCAGTTTGTTTGATAGTCCTAGGTATGTATTGCGTAGATTTTCTTTATAGGGATTATATCACTATTTAATTCAAAAACTCCATTATCCTTTCTCAATAATAGTTGTCCACTTATTTGTCTTTACAATCAATAGTGTACTGAACACTATGTGTGTAAGGTAAAAACTTAAACAATTTAATCTATTAGGAATAGTTCAAATAGTTCACTCAGTGAAGTTCTCAGTACGGCCCTGTCTATGAAACAGGTTTTCAATTTGTAAGGTTTCAATATCTGAAACCTGAATTTTTAGTTATAAATTATTGTTAACTTACGAAACTACGATTATATCACCAATTATTACTATTTTCAATAGTTTTTTCAGTGAAACTATTAATTTTTTTGTATTATTTCTCATTTAGCCTCAATTTTTAAACAAGGCATAACGCATTTACATCGAAGCAATTCTCCTCATAACAGGATTCTGCGCATTTTACGTCGTCCTACTTGGCCGCCATCTCTGATTTCGTTCGATAGTTGTTATTACGCCCTCACAGGACAATCTAGGAGTTAAAGGTAAGATGTGAATAGAAAAAGCCTCTATTTATTATAAAATTAACGATTGCATACTTTAATAGTGATTTTATAGAGTTATTTAAACTTTAGGAAGTTGTTTCAGGTAATTGAGTTATGAATATTAGTTTAATTTAGTTGGAAACCGCAAACGGCTCCAGTACGTTCAAAGCTATCGAATTCATTGATGACAGCGCCTTCAGTGCTAATTCCACGAAATTTTTGTTGAAATGCCCCCTACAAACAACTGCCTAAGTTATTTGAAATTTGTCACCAATCACTTAATTAATTAAGTTTTATATTCGGAAATTATTCCAGTATAATTCGTTTTATGTTGAATTTAGGCTTCCTAGCTATTATAATACGTAAAATGGCGTCCATCTATCTGTGGATAGTATTTTGCAAGCACACGTCAATGTTTACTTCAATACTTTCATCATATTTGAGAAAAGTTTTCCTTGGACCTTTTGGATACTTTATTCATGATATTTCGTGAGCTATGATAATTTTTCTTGTTAATTTGTTTGTTCAGGAAAGTAATGCAGGATGTCTGCACAGTTTAATGCAAACAATATTAAATTGGAAGATCCAAGCGAAAATGTCACGGAAATTCAGTCATATTTGGCTGGATTTCAAAAAGAAATTGGCTCTGATGTAACAATCCAACAGGTGTCGGGTGAGTACTACATCTTACATAAACTGATAAATGATTTTGAGTGTTTGTTTGAAAGTGTCTATAATATAGTACTTCTGGATGATTTTTCAATAATTTTTTCCAGTACAACACCTTCTTACCCTAAAACTTTGTTAGAACGATATCAATATAAGCTGAAAACCCAAAAATAAGAAAATTTTAGGAAAGATGCATACTCAACTTGAATATAATAGATATCGATTGAAGAATTTTTTTGAAGTTCAAACTTTCTTGAACTACTCATCAGAAAAAATTGTGCAATAGGTGTAACATGATTTCAAAACAGTTATATATTATTTTTTTAAAACGTTTTCTTAAATTTTTTTGGTAATTACAGAATATTGTCTACTCTGGGAGGATCTCCATAATTACTGTGCGAGCAAATATTCATAATTTAATATTTGGGTGATAGATATATTCTTCTTAATTTCCTCTTTGTGTTTTTTATATTATTAATTAATAGCAACTTGTTTTTTAATTTTCATAGGTAGATTATTTTTTGCCTAGTTATTTGACATATAGCAAAATTTTCTCTGCAGACATGGCAATAAATTATTTGTGACTTATACATAAATATACGTATTTCCTGAATTAAGCAAGATTATCCTGAAAGTTACAATATGATCTATATGGATTGAAAGATTTGCTTTCAAGTAACTCCTTATCATATTCTATAACATATTTTTCTTCAAATAAATGACTATGGAGTGGAGAATAGAGGTTTCTAACACAAAGAAAAACAAAGTATAATATTAAAAATTAATAAATAACATGTTTATTCTTTGAAAAATTAAATATCAAAATAATTTTTTTTTCTGTACTTGTTTCCTAGATGAAACAGAAGTTGATGGAGAAGAGGGAACATATTTTGTTGATCAAGCAGGTCATTACTATTTTCAAGCGAAAGGGGATTCCCAACCTGTTATGACAGTTGTATCAACTTCAGGTTTATCCCAGGAGAAAGATGCTCAGGAATTTATCATCAACGCAGAAGATGATGCGGAGGAAGTTGAGGCTGAGGAGGTAAATACTCAACACCTTGGGAAAATCTTATGTTACATTGTCATTCACTATTATTTCAGGCCGAAACAGGAGATAATATTATTATAAATACAGGAAATGCTTACCAGCGGGTATCTCTTGTCCAATCTGATGCAAATTCTGGGGAATTGAGTTATGTGTTGATAGTTCAGGATCCTGCTGATTTGAAGGATGGTGAAACAGATGGAGATCAAGATATGGCTGGTATGTAATGCTTGGTTCAGTGTAGTTGAGTAGTAGATTAAAAAATTTATAATACATAAATATATCTTATATTCTTTTATGTATCTTCTCATTTAAACTTCAAGGTAATAATTGATTTTAACAGTTCATAATACATTTTTCAGTTTATGATTTCGATGATGCTGAAGATGGTGGCACCATAGATTCCGATATTGAAGATGACAAATCGAAAATAGTCAAAATCGTCCCTCGTAAATCTCAGGTTGTAACTCAGGCACACATGTGTAACTACTGTAACTACACCAGCTCTAAAAGATACCTACTCTCTAGGCATATGAAGTCTCATTCTGAAGAGAGGCCACACAAATGCGGCGTGTGCGAGAGGGGTTTTAAAACGTTAGCTTCTCTGCAGAATCATGTGAATACTCATACAGGGACTAAACCTCACGGATGCAAATTTTGTCAGGCCGCTTTTACTACATCAGGTGAATAAGAAAATTTCTCTCGTTTTTTGGCATTATGTTGTTGATTACATTAAAGACTGATCTTTAAATTTAATTGATCAATTTCCTTTCTAGGTGAACTGGTGCGACATATAAGATATCGTCATACTCATGAGAAACCACACAAATGCGACGAATGCGATTATGCTAGTGTAGAACTGTCCAAATTAAAGAGGCATATTCGTTGTCATACAGGAGAAAGACCTTACCAGGTAATGAAATTAATAAGATATTTTCTAGTAAGGAAAATTTTCTAGTGTGAAGCCACTTACCCAGACGTTTTCACAGAAAACAACGTAATTCTCAATTTGTTTTTCAATTAAATATTGTGGCATATTCTGATAGATTCTCATAAACTAAAAGATTCAATGAAAATTTCAGTCTTGAATGTGTATAGAGCAAAAGTTAACAAAGTCAAATACATTAACTAAAAACTAATAACCATTCCCTCGAGATTGATTACTGTTGATTAAACCTGCAACAAATCTCAAACTCCTTAATGTTATTTGGCTGGCATCTTGAAATTATATTAACTGTTTTCTTGATTAAGATTTTTTTCTGTTGAATAGACTCTATAGACTTTAGCAGTTTGTTTGTTTGTAGTTGCATATTGTGGTCTCTTTTCTCTGAATCCAGAGCAATGTGAACTGTTGTGTATACATGTTTGTACGAGTACTTGAATTCAAGATTTGTCTGAAAAAATTTTTTTTATTTATCTTTTATATATATCCTATGAAAATGCATTGTTTTAAGATGGTTTATGTTGTCTTTGTATATTTAAAGATTATTTTAACTGGTGACGATTGTAAACATTATTTTGTAATGAAATGAAAATAAGTATAAATACAAATGAATCACATAAAAATAAGGATAAATTTTAGTTTTTTCATTCCTCGTAATAATATTCATGTTTGTGGAACAATAAAACCAGGTGGTTAATATGAAGGCCATATATAGAGAGAATATCATTTTGCTTCAAGAAAGTTATATATGAATACTAGCTGACCCAGCAGACGTTGTTCTGCCATATAAATTATTTTTATCTATCTATCTAGATAGTTATCTATTTTTCTATCTTTCTAGATAGTTATCTATCTTTTTATCGGTCTATCTATCTACATATCTATCAATCTATCTGACCCTCAAACGTTGTTCTGCCATATAAATTATTTTTATCTATCTATCTTTTTATCTATTCATCTATCTGCCGATGTATCACTATCTATCTATCAATCTATCTGACCCGGCAAACGTTGTTTAAATTATAAAAATGGCTATTAAAAAATATGGGTTGTTGATAGAAGGGTGAAAATTTAGAGTTGTTTGTATTTTTTAATGCAACACCATAAAAAAATAAAAATGAAAATTTTGTCCAAAAAATTTATAAACTTATTTGTGGTGAACTACTCTAATCACGTAGGGGTATGAAAGATATATTACGACCTATTCTCAGACAGACTATTGTTATTTTCGATTGCCAACTTGCAACCCAATTGCGGATCTGTGGATAAAATTTAAAAGAATGAAAATCGCGACGGAAAAATAGGGGTTGATCGTAGAAGGTAAAAAATTGAGAGTTATCATGTGAATTTTTTTATTCTTGACAAAATAAAAATAAGAATCTTGCCAAAAAAATTGAAGTTTATAATCAACAAATAAAAAAATAGGGATTGATCGTAGAGGGGTGAAAATTTAGGGTTGGTTGTATTTTAGAATGCTGTATCATAAAAAAATTAAAATTAAGTTTTGTCTAAAAAAAATCAAGGGGTGGACTACCCTTAATATTTAGGGCGATGAAAAATAGATGTTGGCCGATTCTCAGACCTACCCGATATGCACACAAAATTTCACGAGAATCGGTCGAGCCAACAAAAGTTTAACAAATGAAAAATAGAGGTTGATCGTAGAGGTGTGCAAATTTAGGGTTGTGTGTATTTTTGAATGCTGTATCATAAAAATATAGAACAGAAATTTGTGTCTGAAAAATAAAAAAATTAAACTAGGGGGTGGATCACCCTCAACATTTAGATGGATGAAAAATAGATGTTGGCCGATTCTCAGATCTACTCGATATGCACACAAAATTTCATAAGAATCGGTCGGGCCATTTCGGAGGAGTTTAACAAATAAAAAATAGGGGTTGATCGTAGAAGGGTGAAAATTAAGGGTTGTATGTATTTTTGAATGTTGTATCATAAAAAAAATAGAACAGAAAATTTCGTCTGAAAAATAAAAAAATTAAATTGAGGGGTGGACCACCCTTAACATTTAGGGGGATGAAAAATAGATGTTAGCCGATTCTCAGACCTACCCGATATGCACACAAAATTTCATGAGATTCGGTCGAGCCATTTCGGAGGAGTTTAACTTCTAACACCGCGACACGAGAATTTTATATATTAGATAAATTAATGAATAAATAAAATCCTCATATGGTTAATAACTGGGCAAATGAAAAATCTCCTTTTGCTCATTTACCTAATTATTCCATCAACAATTAATTGGACAACATCAATTATGTTTATCAACGTTGACTATTGGTATAAAAGTGTTGTGAGAATACTTTTGAGTGAAAACACATTTTTCTATTTATAGTGTCCCCATTGCACTTACGCTAGTCCCGATACCTTCAAACTGAAACGTCATCTTAGGATTCACACTGGAGAGAAGCCATACGAATGTGACCAGTGTACGGCCAAGTTTACTCAGTCCAACAGCTTGAAGGCTCATAGATTGACCCACAATGGTATGCTAAAGTTCAAAAATTTAATTTAATATTAGGGTATTTATCTTAATACTATTATTACTCAAGAACCATGTGAACCAAATATGGTATACATCAGTCAAGTTATGAATTGAAGGTTATATCAAATTATAATTGAATAAAATACTTATGCTCTTTCAAATAATTTTTAGTTATAAGAAAATTCTCCTGTAATATAGAACATACTTTGTATTGTAGAAGATACATTGTGTCCCAGTTCATTATGAACTGATTTTATCAGTTTCATCAGTTGTTCATCGATTATGTTAGATACCCCATTAAGAATGGTTTCAGAAATTTTCAAATCTAAATTCAAGAATAATTAGTTAATCTTTGTTAAATTTCATAATGTTTGGGGTTGATTTTAATTTAAATATTATGTCTTTTCCTTTTAGTGAATTCAATTATGCAATATTTGATAGTTAATAAATTGATTTACGACAAGCATAGATGATACTTTGAAAATCACCTTGGGGGAAGTCTTGTATTGGCAAAATTTAATTTTATTTTGAATATCATTGACATACTTGAACATTCATGTTGTATGTTTTATAAAGTCATAAAAACTTATTTATCTATTTTATTTTTTTGTTTTATTCCATTCAGTTGTCGATTATGTACAATTGATTTTCCTTCTTGAAAGTGTCAAATTCTTGCTAGCTGATTAATTTTTCTTGCGATTACGGTGAGTTTAACGAATATGCTTTTATTTCAGTTGGCGAAAAACCAGTGTTTCAATGCGAACTGTGTCCAGCAACATGCGGTAGGAAAACCGATCTTCGCATCCACGTGCAGAAACTGCACACTTCGGACGTTCCACTAAAGTGTAAGAGATGTGGAAAATCTTTCCCGGATAGGTATAGTTTCAAAGTGAGTATATACAAAGTATATTTATCGAACCAATTTAACCCTCTCGCTCACCTTGTCCTCAGTTGAGAACAACCTACTTTGGATTTTTTCCTGAAAGGAAATGAAGTACCGCTTGCTCTTACTCCTCTGTCACATTGTCCTCAGTTGTGGACATCATATTCTTCCAAATGAATATATGTGCTGCCATCTTCAAGCTGATCAAAAAAATAATCATGCATTTGAAATATGGGATTCCGTAGGGTAGCTATGACAGCAGTGTAACGCTCTACTGTTTATTTTTTTGTTGGCTATATTTGTTAGACCATGTGTTTGAAAACTATTTGTTTACGTTCAAAATAAGTGTAGACTTGTTCCAAAGCAATTGCGTTAGGTGATTTTTGTGCATACTGTAATCAGCGATTTTTGAAAGTGTGGCGTACTAATTTGAGGACATTGTGAACTAGCGGTAAAGGCAACATCTAGGTGAATATAACAGCACTTTTATTTTAATTCTGCAAAAGTTAAATTTGATACACTTCAGTACTTCGAAAATGGACGGAAAAATAATATAAATACATTTAATAAAATAAATAATGGAACATATTGATATTTTACCACCTAAAAATATCAGCTCATGATGTCCTCAATTGGGGACATGTCATAGTGCCCAAACGGAGAATTTTGAGAATCTGAATTTAACCTCAAAAATTTTCAAAAAATCATAAGTTGCATTACAGTAAATTTAAGATTTTTCGCTCCAATAGTTTTAATTCGTGACCGAGAGGGTTAAGGATTATCTTCTAAATCTGCTATTTAGAATTAGTCCAGGAGCTAACAGCGATTAAATATGCAACATTTTCTGAACGAACTTTGTCTTTTGATTGTCGTCTATTTGGCGTAGGAGTGTGGAAAAATGCATGTTTCCACCCGGGCATGTGGTGTGTAGTCAGGCCCTCTATTATTTCATACATAATTTTCTCAGAAAATGCAGTCAAAGTTGAAAAGCGATAGCAAACCACAAACACTGAATTCTTTGAATAATTCTTTTTGAATAAATTTGTACAGTACTAAAATTGAAACGAGTTCAATTCGAGCTTTCTAAAGTTTACTCTTTTCGAGTGAAGCATTAATTGATTAAAATTGGAGCATTTTCTAGAGGTTTTGCTAGGAATTTCCAAATTTGTTTTCTTTTTCCAGGAAAACTATAAGCTCTTTCTAAAAATTTAGAGTAAGTTAAGTAATAAAGCTCTAAAATTCGAATAATTTGAGAGCAATTCCAGCTTCTTGTAACTGACAGTTGCCGGGGTACGGCAACGGAGCGCGTCTCTTCGTAACTTTCCCACCCCTCTCCTGCTTGACTGCACAAAATTTCCGGCTGGATAAATAAAATTTTCCACTCCTACACCCCCTGAATAACAATCAAAAGAGAAACCAACCACAGAAAAAAAGAAAATTATGCATACTTTACTGCTGTTAGCTCTTGGACTATATGCTTACTTTTTCGGAATATATAGTCCAGTCAATGACCATTTTCCCGTGTATTTATCCCATACAGCACCGATTTTCATAAAAAATTGGATTTAGGTTCTACTTACCATCTATTTCAAAGTCTACCCTGTGCCTGGGGTTGCTTTTTCCCTGGGCGTGGATGCCACCCCTTCTTGGGGGTGAAAAATTTTTCATTGAAAATAGGTACGGAAATCGATACATTGACTAATTCTAAGCAACTTTTGTTTTATGGAGTTTTTTCTGAAAGTCAATTCTTTTCCACTTATTCGCGAGTGAAATTGTCGGATTTCAGGCAGAAAAACACGTTTGCAGATTCTTTCTCGCGAATAACTGGAAAAATATGCATTTAATCGAAAACAATGTAGAGGCCAAATTTATAGCCTATGAAAAAATAAAGTAAATCGTGTATTTATTATGTATGCAGGCCAAACAAAAACGGAATTATTGCTTTACGAAAGTTGATTGGTATTTTCAACCGCCAAAATGGAAAGTTTCTACGTACAATAACAAAAAACCAATGCATTTTTCGGGGAAAACTCATGAAACTTTTTTTAAAATCCTTTTAAAAACCTTTATTTTTATTTCTTATGAAAGTTCCTAGCATCAAAACTAAGCGAGTTATGAAGAGAAAAATGTCGATTCCTATTTACTCGTTGGAAAAAAATTGTTGCCACTTTACAATTCACTTCATTTATGGTTTTATAATACGTTCTGAGTGTTTGGCCAGTTTAGAGTACTTCTTTTTGAAAAAAATTGAGTTTGAAGAGAGAAAAAAAATTTCGTAATTTAGCAATCGCCTATTCTTCAAAATAACTCAAAAACTGTTAATGATACGCAAAATTTTGTTGGGTACGAAATTGTAGGTTTTTCTTATTCAAAAATTTTGGCGTTTCATTTTTTTTTGTAGGATAAACATTGAGTAAGATATGGCCATTTATAGCTTGCGTGTTCGCGCAAAGTACCTTTTCTAAGCCCTTTCAGCATGAACCTTTTTAAAAATAAAATCTTAAAAAAAGTTCCATTTAGATGATCTCATAGCTCTTAAAAAAAGCTATAAAATGCTTACTTGAAAGACTTGATTGCTTGAAAACTAAGCGAGTTATGGGGAAAAAACCAAAAGCACATTTTTGTAGAAATTAGAATATGTATATTACTATATTGATGAATACACATAGTGGTAAATACCAATCAACTTTCAATAAGCAATAATTCCATTTGTATAGGGTCAGAATACATTATTAATACACGATTTTCTTTGTTTTTAATAAGCTATAATTTTGCTCTATACAGGTTTTTGGATTAAATGCATATTTTTCCAGTTATTCGCGAAAAAGAATCTGAAAACGTGGTTTGTTTGCCTGAAAAACGACAATTTCACTCGCGAATAAGTCGAAAAGTATTGACTTTTAGAAAAAACCTTATAGAACAAAAGTTGCTTAGAATTAGTCAATTCATTGATTTCCGTACTTATTTCCAATTAAAAGATTTTTAATTCTAAGAAGGGGCGGCATCCACCCCCAGAGAAAAAGCAACCCCCGGCACAGAGTAGACTTTGAAATAGATGGTAAGTAGAACCTGAATCCAAATGTTCATACAAATCGGTGCTGTATGGGATAAATACACAGTTTACACTTTTTTTTACCGTCATTGACTGGATTAATATTAATAAATACTAACCGTTAATTTGTACTCAGCTCCACAATAAAACTCACGACGGGGAAAAATGCTACAAGTGCGACCTGTGTCCCTATGCTTCCATCTCCGCCCGTCATCTGGAGTCTCACATGCTGATACATACGGACCAAAAACCGTTCCAATGCATGCAGTGCGATCAGTCGTTCAGGCAGAAGCAACTTCTCAAACGGCACCAAAATCTATATCATAATCCCGACTATATTCCGCCTCAACCCAGGGAGAAGACTCACGAATGTCCAGAGTGTTCCCGTGCCTTCCGTCATAAAGGTACAGGATTCCCCTACTACTCTGAGCATAGTTCAATCAATAGTTTGTGGTGCCCATTATTGAAACATGATGATTAAGCATCGTATTATGCAAATTCGAATTACAAACTTACCATCACGGATATACAATTCGTATAGTCCAAGAGCCAGCGAAGGTCTGATACCTTCGTTATTTTATAAAACCTGAAACTTTCTCTGAGTATTTGCCTAATATAGGAGTAGTGTAACACGGTTCGTTCTAGGCCACTTCAACTTCAAGCCCGAAATGTCAGTTCTGCGCATGCGCGACTTCGGGGGCGTTTCTATAACGTGTTGGGTTCTACAACGTGAGGGTTGGGGTCTACAACGTGAGGAATGGGTTCTACAACGTGGGGGTTGGGTTCTACAACGTGAGGATTGGGTTCTACAATGTGGGGATTGGGTTCTACAACGTCTTGGTTCTAGAACGTGAGGGTTAGATTCTACAACGTCTTGATTCAGAACCAACACGTTGTAGAACCTAACCCTCACGTTGTAGAACCCAACCCCCACGTTGTAGAACCCAACCCTCACGTTGTAGAACCCAACCCTCACGTTGTAGAATCCAACCCTCACGTTGTAGAACCCAACACGTTATAGAAACGCCCCTGAAGTCGCGCATGCGCAGAACTGACATTTCGGACTTAAAAAAGTTGAAGTGGCCTAGAACGAACCGTGTTACACTACTTATAGGTAAAAACAATCCCCGATTATGAAGTTTCGAAAACGGTGGCTTTGGATGGTAACAGGTAGCAAAGTTGTAAAAGAATGCACCTTAGTTTCGTTAAAGTATAAAGCTCAGTTTTTATATATTTCATTTGGACTAATATCAGAAGTCACGTCGTCCATTGTCAGACACTTAGTATGGTTGCAACCCCCTGTCAGACACCCTTAAATTATATTGACTTGTAATTAAACTTACGTTATATTATAAAGGCTGCATTTTTCGTATGTTACTTAAGGAACTACCAAAAGATGTTTTCCCAGTGGTCAGACAGTTTCGATGGTTCTTACACCTTGTCAGACACATTGAAGGTCTAGCGTAGGTGCGAGAGCGAAGTATATACATGCAAGCGGGCGCGAGTGAAATAGTGCGTTCGGTCTATTGCGATATGTCACTGCGCATGTTTCATTTACTCAGTATTATATGTTTTTTGGATTTATGGAAAAATTTTATAATATAGAGTAATTTTTAAATAATGATATATAATTTCATTAAGAATTAAATATTCAGAAAATAGATAATTTAGGAAAATTTTCATGCCAGAAGAGAAATAAATCAAAATTCTGATGAAATAATCAATAAAATTTTGGAGTATAACGTTTTTTTTTTTAATTTAATTGTAGGTTGTAGTTCTATTGGTTTAGAAATAAAAGTTGATACTGATATTGTTGAACATTCTGTTGGTAAAGACTGTAAATGAGAACTTCCTGGAGAAGTTGAAGGTTGCAGTTTCATTGTTTGATAAATTGAAGTTGATTGTGATGTTGATGATTCTGTTGAAGACTGTGAATCAGTTGGGTCTATGGTCAACTCAGGTATCAATGACGTGGCTGGAGAAAAGTTGTCTCCAGGTACGGAGTTTGATTTTTTTTCTCACTATTAGGTCCAGAACTGAAATAAAATATCTGTCCGGAAGTGCTTTGAATACTTTATAGCATTTCCTGTGACAGCCACCGTCTGTATATTCATCAGGCGAAATATTTTTTCAATGATTGTTCAGACAACAATATCATTTTGCCATCACTTTTTCCACACACAACACAAATTAATACGTCTCCCATGATAACAATTTATTAAAACTGAATCAGATATTTTTAATAACTACACAAATAAGAAAAAACGACATATGATGCGCAGTGACAGATCGCAATAGACCGAACGCACTATTTCACTCGCGCCCGCTTGCATGTATATACTTCGCTCTCGCACCTACGCTAGACCTTCAATGTGTCTGACAAGGTGTAAGAACCATCGAAACTGTCTGACCACTGGGAAAACATCTTTTGGTAGTTCCTTAAGTAACATACGAAAAATGCAGCCTTTATAATATAACGTAAGTTTAATTACAATTCAATGTAATTTAAGGGTGTCTGACAGGGGGTTGCAACCATACTAAGTGTCTGACAATGGACGACGTGACTTCTGATATTAGTCCAAATGAAATGTATAAAAACTGAGCTTTATACTTTGACGAAACTAAGGTGCAATTTTTTACAACTTTGCTACCTGTTACCATCCAAAGCAACCGTTATCCGAACTTCATAATCGGGGATTGTTTATAGCTATAGTAGGCACATACTTAGAGAAAGTTTCAGGTTTTATAAAATAACGAAGGTCTGATCGTCGCTGGCTCTTACTCTAGTATTTTTAATGGATAAATCGATCATAAACAATTTTAAATGTGTAATATCCCAGCTCTCGGCATGTTGGATTTTATTGGGACTAATTTTGGGAATGCGACGTAAAAGTGAAGAAAAGGAAGCGCTCGCTATTCGATTAATTATATGGAATATTTAACGTTTTTTTTATTTTCAATAACATCATAACGTTTGAACGTCATAGTGGAAATGTTAATAGGAGTACAGGCTTGTATTTCTAGAGACCTGTAGATCTACCGAAGCATCACCCAGTGAGAGATTATCTCTGTACCATCTGTGAACCATAATTAGTGAATTTATGCAACTCGAACTAAATTTCATTTATTGTCGGAAGTTGTACAATCCTCATTGTGCTCATGCGTGAGGCTGGTTGTCATCTCTCGAGTTCCGAGGACGCTTGCTGGGAATTTTGCCCGTACCTACATAAACTTTGCTCCAAAAGCTGCTCTCGGTTGCCCGTTATACAAACTGTACAGAGTGGTCCAAATTGGACACTTTTGATAGGAATCACCTATTTCTAAAGGAGTTAGAGAAAAACTAGCCTACATGCTACGAGGTCGATTTTCGTGAGTGAATGAATGCCGAAAACCGCACATTGATATCTTGACTTGTTCGAGAGATACAAGGTGTTTTTCAATTTTGTGCATTTCTGACCCAACCCCGTAACTTGCTTATTTTTGAATATTTCTTGTTTCTGTGAAAACATTCTTGAGGCACTTTTTTGAAAGGAATCCAATGGTGTTCCTAGTTTTTCATTAAAAAATATGGTTTTGAAGCTATAACATAAACTTGTAATTTTTCTTATGGACCACCCTATATTTTCTTACATATTCGTGTTTGAAATGAAATTCTCTTTTCAAATATATATAATAGTTGCTACTTCTCTTTGAAAACTTTCATGTTTTCGAATTATTTTAGATGAATTTTTAAAATCTGGGTTGCCATGCCTGAATATGAAACAAAAGTCTATGCGTACTGTCAAACAATTATTATTAAATGCAGTTTACTTCACAAGTTTAGTGTGCTTCTTTGAACTGAGTTTTGAACTTACTAGAATACTTATCTGCCTGTTAATTAAAAATGTATGAAAATTACGAAAAATATGATATGCTAAAGTGTTATTGGGAATCTCATGAAGATGCTCAGGCTGCCAGCAATATTTACTTTGACCGATATCCTGAAAGGAGACAACCGTTTCGGGATATGTTCACTAGATTGCAGCAAAACCTAGTTAATTACGGTTCTTTCTCAAAACCAAGGACAGGAATAGAGATAGAGAGTTAGAAGAAATAACGGGTTTGGGAGAAATACAAAACCAACCCAATATTTCACTTCGCAAAATGCAATTGAGTACAGGTATTCCAAAGACTACAACAATGCGAATTCTAAAAAAAATTAATTCAAACCGTATAGAGTAAGAAAAGTTCACAAGTTACTACCGAATGACCTACAATTCCGGCTCGAATTTTGCCAATGGTATTTAGGAAAATGTGCTGAAAACCCAAACTTTGGACAGAATATCATATGTACCGATGAAGCATGCGTTAGCGACTCTGTTTTTTTTAAATTGATACAATTCCTACAATTGGACTTTGGAAAATCCACATATTATAGTGGAGAAACAAAATCAAGGCCGATACAGTTTCAATGTTTGCGTCGGTATTTTTAGAGGAAGGTTTATCGGTCCCTATATCTATGAGGGTAAACTCACGGCAGCGCGATATTTTGAAATATTGCAGGAATTTGTTGAACAAATAATGGATGATTTGCCATTACAACAAATTGGAGACGTATACTTCCAACAAGACGGGGCACCGTGTCATAACGCACACATCATAACGGCGTTTTTAAATGAAATATTTACGGACAATAATTGGCTTGGCAACCGGGGTCCTGTTCATTGGGCGGCAAGATCCCCCAATTTTTACCTCTGGGGAAGAATAAAGGACCTCACATATAAACGCCATCCTGATTCCCGGGAAGCGTTGGAAGCAGCAGTGCGACATGCCTTTCGTTCAATAACTGCGATAGAATTGATTAATGCTGTCAATAATGTTAGGAAGCGAAGTCAATTATGTTTTGATTTAAATGGTGCTCAATTCGAACACATTTTGTAAATAGTTTAAAAATATTGTTGTTCTTGTTATTTTATTTTTTGATTAAATTTATGCGTTATTACAAAATAGGCACTAATTATTCTTTTTAACAACTGTTATGTAGAACTATTTTGTTTCGTATTTAGGCATGGCTACCCAGATTTTGAAAATTCATCTAAAATAATTCGAAAACAGCCACAACATGAAAGTTTTCAAAGAGAAGTAGCAACTATTATATATATTTGAAAAGAGAATTTCATTTCAAACACGAATATGTAAGAAAATATAGGGTGGTCCATAAGAAAAATTACAAGTTTATGTTATAGCTTCAAAACCATATTTTTTAATGAAAAACTAGGAACACCATTGGATTCCTTTCAAAAAAGTGCCTGAAGAATGTTTTCACAGAAACAAGAAATATTCAAAAATAAGCAAGTTACGGGGTTGGGTCAGAAATGCACAAAATTGAAAAACACCTTGTATCTCTCGAACAAGTCAAGATATCAATGTGCGGTTTTCGGCATTCATTTTCTCACGAAAATCGACCTCGTAGTATGTAGGCTAGTAGTCCTCTAGAAATTGGTGTTTCCAATCAAAAGTGTCCAATTTGGACCACTCTGTACAATTCGAAGGTACAAAATCGCGAAACAATTATATGTTCACTATTATATACCACTAGATCCATTGTTCGTAGTGTATTAATTGCCATCCAATTCTCAATACTTCTGAAACCCGAATGAACTGTTGTGTTCAGTGAAAACTACGAAATATGAAGTTTAACGTAAAAAATTGACAACCATAGCTCGGTGATAATGACAGAACACCATAGAAGAAAACTCGTTCAATCACAGAAGCAGAGTAACAGCGGGTGCGGTTAGTACTTGGATGGGCTACCGCTTGGGAACACCGCATACCGTAACCTTATTTTTTCATGTGACACAACTTAGCTTCTCGGTATGCGGAGTTTTGTGAGACTTATTTCGTGAATGCGAATTATTTTAATCAAACCTAGTTACCTGAGGATTACATATTCATTGTCAATTTGTCATAAGTAGAATAGATTATTATAACTGCAGATTTAGGAAGTTCTAGAAATTAACAAGACACAAAGTCCACTTTTAATTTATTAAGATAACGTACTTTCTTTTTTGTTGATAAATTTTTATCTGAGATGAAAAAGGCCTAATATAAACTATTCTTCATCAATATATGTAACATATATGAGAGGATTTTAATACCTCTAAACCTATTGCTAACTCCATTTATTATTTATTAGATTATTTTAATAAATTCGATTATTGTTTGATTGATCAAACAAAGGTTAGTAAACTCAGCTATTATCTATATCATATGGTAAAGATCGGCGCCTACATTATGTATGCTTATGTTTCTTGCAATTACGTTCTTATTTTCATATTGTTTTTGCTAACTTTTCTGTCTCTTTTGCTTGAATTTTGAGTTAAGAATGTAATTCGAAATAGTTTTTCTTGAATACAGTAAAATGACTGCAAGCTGGACGTACACTCTTTTGTGTTGAGAGGCCTCAAGAGAGATTCGTCTAAATAGTAACTCTTACCAAACCTTGCAGGCAACCTAATCAGGCATATGGCCGCACACGATCCTGACCCGACCATTCAGCGAAAACAACTCGAACTCAAACTGGGTCGACAGAAGAAGATCCAGATGATAGATGGACAGCAGGTGGAGGTGATGCCCAACATGGGCTCTGAGGACGAGGACGAGGAAGACGAAGAAGAGGAAATCGACATGATGGCGGTAGAGGGGTCGGACGGACAGCAGTACGTGGTACTGGAAGTGATACAGCTTGGCGATGGCGAAGAACAGGCAATGGTCGTTGGAGACAGCTCGGCTGAGCTGGTTGGAGGAAGCATATTGCCGGACAACGGTGAGTGCAGTAATTGAATCGATTATTTCTGAATAGCATATTAGGATTTTTAGACACTTTTGCTATAGTTTTGATTTTCTCACCCTTTATGTTTTTTGGGTTGCTGAACACGAATTTGAAGTTTGCTGGCAAAAATTTTGATTTTTGGCACTTTTTGACAAAATTTTGGCACTTTTTTCAGTTTTCGGCCTATATCTCAGAAAGGAATGATTTTTTTGACAAACTCATTATATACAAAATTGAGGTATACAAAATTGCCTATATTTTTTACACGAAACATTTTTCTGTAAGGCTAACCGTTTTGCCGCTAGAGCGCGCCCAGAAATTGCTATGTTTCCATATCTAGTGACATTCGCCGTTTACGCGAAAATCGACCTTGCTGTGATACTTAACTGTTGAAACAATTTATTACATTATACAATTTATATTATATAACAGTAGATTTCTCATTATAGGATTTTTTTTTGGAAGACTCACCCAGTGATTTCCAATCACAATGCCGCGGTATTTTTGTGTGCCGTATAATGCATATTGAAAAAAAAAATCTATCTCAAATTCCTCATTAAAAATATTCTTATTATTTACTTGTAATTAAACCCCTATAAACATAATGTTGTTTTTGTAGTACATATTTATTTTATTTCAAATTCAAAATTATTATTATTTTATACTGTCTAACTATTTTACACAGTGTATTATAGGTAAGTAAACAACTTTTAAACATATCTTTTCCTTCGGGTGCCGCCAAATTTTAAAATCGTTGAAATGTGATGCGACAGAAAAAGGTTGACAATCAGTGGACCAGCCGTTTTGTCGCTAGAGTGCTCCAAAAAAATATTGACGGACCCAGTACACCTTACATGAATAATGAATATAGGGAAAGTAATTGAAAATTTGATTCAAAGTTTTGGAAATTACGGATTCTGTATCATCCATGAAATAGTCAGGAGCGGAATACTCTTTTAACATTTAAAATTGGAATCACATATTATTTTGGCTGCTGCTTCCACTATTCGCAGCCTCTTTTCTTCAGATCTACACTTCTTTTAGTAAAATGCGTCATTCAATATTTTCTCTCCTATAATTTTGAAACAAAGCACAGTCTGCTTATTCTTTGAAAAGGTGAACAGTATGTCATCGCCATACATCCCTTGAAGTCCAGCTTTCACTGTCCTTTGATCTGGTTTGTAGTCTCCTTTCATTTGGGCCATCAGTTCTTCCATTGGGAATTGACACTCATCATCACTATTTTCCATGAATGTTCATATATGCTGCATTACTACATCAATTGCCTGAGTACATGGTCCCCCTCTTTTCTCTTGCCCGTCTGTGTTTGGTGTTCGTTTTCCAATAAGTTCTATTCGGCACTTTTTATGATATTGCGCCTCATATGCAACCAAATCAGGTATATGCTCAATTCGGCGTAAAACCGCCCTTCCAAATTCATCATCACGATCTCGTACGTCCTTCATTACACTTTCTGTAAAACCACCAGCTAAATCTCTTACCTGGTACACAACATTTCGCAAATCAGGAGTTGTTTTGGCTTCCGCCGCTAAAAATAGGTTGGTAATTGGTAATCCACATATAAAGCAGTTTGTTCTGAACGTGCATTCGGGAGCTGTTGATCTGGTTTCTCTGGGTTTATGGGTTTCCACTGATTCATTTTGTCTCTTAATGTGTGCGAGAATGGCTCGCCCATATGTGTATATTTTTCGACACCTATCGTCCACACTGATAGAAGTCTTAAAAATTTACCTCGTTCTGTAAACTCTGATTTTGCAAATTGTTCATTTTATGGGATATTTCTCTGAAGTGAGAAATGAATAGACAAAAAGCATTAAATTTAACTATACCAGTTCTCGACTCCTCTCAATTTATCCCACATTGTACGATGTCTTTCCAATCTATCACCTTCTCTGTATTTTCTTTAGAATAAGTTTTCACATTCATATGGCTTCACAATTTCACTTGAAACTAACATTGTTAAGAAAAACTCCAAAACTTTCATAATAACCCGTGTTCAAATTGGTTTTGAAGAGCCTTGTTTTGACGTTATTATATAAGCTCAGTCTCTATGTCAGATCCCGATGACTGAATATCAGTGGGGACCTTTTAAGCATTCCGGAGGAGGATCCTGACTCTCAACAATAAAAGGACTCCACAACCATTTTTTTTCTTCTTTAATACACATTTCCAAAATTTGACGGCATACTTTAAGAATTTCGCGGCACACAAAAATACCGCGGCATAGTGATTGAGAATCAGTGGGTGAGTCTTCCAAAAAAACGTCAATTATGAGAAATCTACTAAGTATTATATAAGATAAATTGTATAATGTAATAAAGTGTTGCAACAGTTAAGTATCACAGCAACGTCGATTTTCGCGTAAACGGCGAATGACACTAGATATGGAAATATGGCGATTTTTGGGCGAGCTCTAGCGGCAAAACAGTTAGCCTTACAAAAAAACATTTCGTGTAAAAAATGTAGGCAATTTTATCTGCCTGAATTTTATAAAGAATAAGTTTATCATAAAAATGATTCGTTTTTGAGATATAGGCCGAAAACTGAAAAAAGTGCCAAAATTTGGTCAAAAAGTGCCCAAAAATCAAAGTTCCGGGCAAAATTTTTGCCAGCAAACTTCAAATTCGTGTTCAGCGAACCAAAAAACATAAAGGGTGAGAAAATCAAAACTATAGCAAAATTTGTTTCTGAGCCCTAATTTTTTTGCTAATATGCCTAGCCTAAAAGGGCCTAAGTGCTATTTCGGCCATCTTCTTTTTATTGCGAAAATTCAATGCTTGAGTTAAACTTTAGCGTCTGGTGCAGAAAGGGGCTGACTTTCATTACTGTGTAGTTGTGTTTATGAGCGAGGAAATATTTGTTAAGTGCAGAAAGGACCCAAGTGTTTGAGCCAACTCAACTCCTTTAAGAAATATTTATTAAAAATTGCATCATCACGTGATCTTGCTTCTGTGTTCTGTTTCTGTTTAAAAAATGCAAGCTTGTGCTTGTCAGATTGTTTTTAGTTGTAAACTGGCTTTGATACAGTGCGCGTGCCGTATTGAGTACAATATGTCTAGTTCGGACAAAAGTAGAGATACTGATAATGTGGCGGAAATATTAGAATCATAGCTTACTAAGAAAAGACGATGCGCAGTACGAAATGAAGATAATTATCAGAGGAATGTAATCAAAAAGGCCAGAACCAGTGCTGTCGCTTACAAAAATTATAAGGGCCCAGAGTACCAGCATATCCTGACAGCATGGTGCCAATTTTAGAATCAAAAATAAACCACCTGCAAAATCTAAATCAGTGGCTACCTGAAAATAAACAACATTTTTACATCTACATAATAAATTCTTGGAAAACAAAAAAGCCCAAGGCGAAATTCTCCAAACAGAGAAAGAATATTATCATATTTTTCAATAGTTTTATTTTTCACTTTTTGTCTTTATTTATTGAGAAACAAGAATACAAACAGGTATTTCAACCCAAAACAGTATTCATAAGTTACATAAAATATATACAATCCTTAGGCATAAACTTAAACTTAGTGCGAATAAAATAAAAATCTACTGAAACACTGAACTAAGAGTAACTAATAGTTAGAAAGAAACAAAAGAAATCAAAAAGAAATCAATCTTGTGCAAAATAATGATGTTTCAACAACTTCTTATAGCGCATAAAGGGGATATTGAAGGGATCTAAATCGAAAGAGCTCGAGTTGAACTCGCTCAAAATTCTGCATATTGGTGAATTTTTTGTAATATTCAACCTACGAAAAGGAACGGCAAACAATTCCGCCGATCTGAGTCTCCTTTCAGGAACCTTAAAATGTACAGATTGGAGAAGAGAAGGAACCGAAAGGACGCCGTTCACCATTTTAAGTATCAGACACATGTCGTTGACTTTCCTGCGGTTTTCTAAGGTGAGCATATTAAACCTCTTGAGAGCTTCGGAGTATTCATGGTTTTCAATTCGGAAGTTATTCCGATATGACATACAGCGGAGAAACTTGTGCTGTACGCGTTCCAACCGTCCCACGTGACACCCATAGTGAGGATTCCAAACTGGTGATGAAAAATTCAGCTTATTACAAATCAAAGAATAATACATCGTCAACAAAGTTTCATTCTTTTTGAACATCTTACTGTGACGAAGGACGAAACCAAGCATTTTATTTGCCGATGACACGATGTTGTCTATATGCTCGATGAAATTCAGTTTTTCATCTAGAACCACTCCCAAATCCCGAATACTACTCACTTTCTGCAACTTATTCTGATCTAACGAGTAGTAAAACCTGATTTTATTGTATTTCTTGTAAAGAAATTTGAAAACATTTTTCCAATGTTCAGAAAAAGGAAATTTTTTTCTGGCAGTAGTCACGGAATCTATTTAAATCCTGCAGCAGCAAACAACAATCATCGAAGCTCTTCACCCTCAAAAAAATCTTTAAAATCATCCGCAAACAGCAGAAATCTGGCATAATGAAAACATGACGATATATCATTCATATAGATAATGAAAAAGAGAGGTCCGAGGTGGGACCCTTGCGGTACTCCAGATGAACTGAGAAATGTTCTCGACGCTTGTCCATGAACACATACAAATTGTGATCTGTGGGATATGTAAGGATGTTATGTTATCCATCTAAGCAGATCACCCACAAATTCCCACCTCCGCAAAGTCGATGCAATAGCACCGAAAGATTAATTTGTCAAATGCTTTTTTTTAGGTCTGTGTATATAACGTCAGTTTGATGTTTTGATTCAAACCCTTCAGAAACATATTCCACCATACTAATTAGGTTCGCTTCCAGACTACGACCCTTTATGAAACCGTGCTGATTCTCAATTATCAAGTTTTTCACATGATTCTCGATATATTTATAAACTAAGGCTTCAAAGATTTTAGGAATTGTTGAGATGATAGCTATTGGCCTATAGTTCTGAACCAAGTCCTTTCGACCCCCCTTGTACACTGGAATAATTTTCGATAATCTCCAACGATAAGGAAAAGCACCAACTCTGAGCGACCGGTTGAAAATAATCGTTAATGGAAGTGCAAGAGACCTGTGACAATTTTTCAAAAATATCGGCGGAACTTCATCCGGACCCGGGCCCCTGTTAGGATTCAATGTTCTCAAGGCCTCCTCAACGCTTGCCTCAGAGAGCGAAATCTCTCCTAAATAATCGCTACTGTAGACGTTCTCGACATGATCAAAATTGTCATTGCAATCTAATGTGGGCTCAAAAACAACTGAAAAAATCGGCAAAAAGATTCGAAACATCCTCGGGAGACGAGGCCTCCAGATCGTCCTTCCTCATAACCGACGGAAACGAGCTATGACGTCTTTTATGTGAAATGTACTTGAAGAAATTACTCGAATTATAGGATATCTGTTGCTCAATAGTTTCTAGATAGCGATAAAAGTCTCTAGATATGAGTCTTTTCGAAAGGGACCTCAGAAGTTTGAAATGATTATAATGATGAATATTTTTGTAGATTTTAAATTTTTTGTGAAATATATTCTTCTGATATATGAAAGTTTTTTCATATATCTTCATATATGTATTTAATACATAAATTTAATATAACAAACGAAATGAAAAGGAGCATAAAAGAGTATATTTCTCAAAGAAATATGTACATTTCTTAAAGGACCCAAGTTGATTTTTTTTTTTGAAAATTCAGCATTATGAAAAAAATGAAAAGCAATCCCCGGTATTACTAGTTTACAGCTTTAAGTGGACCATACTATGAATAAAAAAAATAAAACGTAAGAAATGTCCGGGATTTACAAAAAAAAACTTGTTTTTCAGTTTTTCTCAAAAGTAGCAAATATCACTAAGACCCTTTAAGAAATGATCGATTCAATTATAATAGAGATATGTATTTGAGATCACCAAGAAGAATTCTAGGAATATTATTTGAAAAATCGGAAACGAACAAATAATTCTCCAACTATATTTCGTCAAAACCTTATAATTGTTATGTTGTGATGGGGTTTTAATATTATGGAATAATTGTCCCTTAAAAATCACTACAGCAATTTGAGACAATTTCTAGTGGTGAACATATAATTTTGCCGATTGCTGAATTTTTTATTTTGAAACTGTGGGTATAATTATTCCGATAGATGGCGCTGTATGTTTGCATGACTACTGTTCGTCCGATGGATAAGTTAAGCAAGAGGAAATTATTTAGCACGATCGCTACTTGGCATTCTGAGAAATGCCCAATAAGGCCGAAGTTGCCTGTTGTTTCAATAGTTCGTGATTCTTATCTCGATTCTAAAATACACCGTTTTGAGGACGAATGGATACGTCTGGGTGTCGGAACTTTTTTGATTAATTTTTAAAATTGTATTCCTTTGATTTCAATATTCCTTCTTGTAAACTTGCTGTAATTAGGTATAAATTTAAAGCACTTAGTGATAAAGTTTTGTCCCAAATTTGCAAAGCAAATGCGTTCCAACGTGTCCTTATTCAAGGTTTTGGCACCTCTTTTTTTTGTTTTGTTTTTTTTCTGCTTCAGTAAAGCAATGAAAAATTTGTGAAATCATTTATATACACAATAATAATTTTGATTTGGTCCTTTTTTCATTTTAGATCTCAACGAAGATGATGTAATGAGCGCGTTACATTCCGCAAGGAGAGTGCCTAAAGATGAACACGAGGATGAGGATGAAAAGAAATTCGATCCCACTACTCAGACAGATATGTTGAATTGTTTTGGATTCGATGTAAGTATCAGAAAAAAGTTATTTTAAGATTCATCATGCTTTCATGCATCGCTGGCTGTTTGTATGTTTTATAAAGGCTTGAATAAAAAAATTCATGTACAGGGTGAGTTATTTTGGTTGTCTTTGTAGGCTATATTAGAATCTAGAATAGATAGGCAAAAACTGATGGCGCACTGTCGATCTCTTTTTTTCAACTTTAATCACTGGTTACATTTGATATTTTCTAGTTCGTTTTCTTGGGGAGATACGAGGGTTAATTGAAAATTAGTCAATTTTAATAAATGGTCATATCTGCGTTATTAAGAGGTTTATCAAAAAAGTTTTCAAATATCTTTTTACATAAATTGAAAGAGGAAGACAGTGGCGCACGCAATATTTTTTTAGGGTTTTAAAATTTGGAGTTATCATACATGACCAAATTTTTTTTAATGAAACACCCTGTGTATTATTGCATCATTTTAAAGCTTTGTTTCAACCATATTAGAAAATATATAAATTACTTACACTTTTCTGTTGGAATAAAGATAATACAATACAAAGTAATTTATCAAGGAGATTTCTATATTTTCATTTGAATATCGAGAATGTAACAGCAACAGAAAATATGTTTATCGTATCATTGAAGATTATGACATTTTTATACTGAATCTTTATTAATAATTATTAAGATCATAAACGCATCAAAACCTACATAAAACCCTAGTTACTCATAATAGATTAGTTACCATAATATAATACGTTAGTTACGAAAGCATAATACGTTAAGCGCCCTGTAAACGATCAAACTGGTTGTCAAATTTTAGGTGTTTGTCAAATTATTTGATAGTCTATGGCTTTGTTTGATGCGTTTGTCAAGCAATTCACGTGTTTGAAGTGTTTGATGAAAAATTGGATTGACGGCATTTTTGACAGCTAAATTCAAAACCGTACTGCTCAATTTTCATGGAACGCGTTACGTCACGTCAACGAGAAAACCGTAACTAAGGAAGAATTTGACAAATTTGTTTGATCTTTGGTTTGATCGTTTATGCCATTGCTTGAAGAACACGTGAAGTTTGTCAAACAAGTTTGTCAAACAAATTTGATCGTTTACAGGGCGCTTTAGATACCAAATAATATTAGAACTAGTTTTGATGAACATATAAAACAATATTTTGACAGTTTTCAATCTTGATGGATACACCTTTGCCGTTAGCGCCTGCTTGTCCTCTAAAACGTCATCTTCCGTGTAGTGGTCATCTTCGCTAATTCATTGGTTCGTTAGGCTCCTCCAATTCCAATTAAAAAAGCAACTTTCATCATTAAAAACTCCTCATCTGGGACAAAAAACAAAAATTCGTTGACTTGTTCTCTTGTAAATACTTTTAAGTTTTTTGCAGTATATCCAACATTTTTCTTCTTGATGAAACGTATTAAAGCGCCGTATTTATCGTTTTCCACACATTCCTTAAGTTCTAACATTGAATATTTCGGCCATAAGGATGAAGCAGAATATTTCTCAGAGAGTTTTGCAAAATACACCAGCAACACCGTTTCTTCTGCACCTTGAATATGTTCTTTGTTTCGCCACTCACTAAACTGCCGATATTATTTTTTATAATGGATTTTAGAATTATCCGGAAGCAAGTCCAACCTTATAGTGTTGGCTGCAGCTAATATATCGTCAAGAATATAAAAATCTTGCATGGTTTTAATGACTTTTTGAAATGCCGAAATGAAATGACATAAAATCTTGTTGCTTTTATTTTCACATCGCCGTTGTCAATGATACGATAAAGCTTTGAATGTAACTCGATTATTAGCGATTTAAAACCGTCTCGGACATTTCTAGGTGACTCGGCTGTCGCCTCGTCACCTAGCAATGTCCTCGACTATTATAAATCGCATAATAATCTCGTTATATTAATAGCTATAAATTAAATGTTCAAATTGCAAGCCCCTTTGTCGAATACATAATCGGCATCTTTTTTTAACAGCATTGACTGCGTTATGAATGTGGATGTTGGTAATTTTTTCAAAATTATCCTTCAGTTCACGTAACGTGTTCATTCTTTCTTTATATATTATATCCTTTAGATACCCCCAAAAAAAGAAATCTAAAACAGACAAATCGGGCGATCTTGCAGGCCAAGGTATTGGCCCTCTCGTTCCCAGCCATTGATTTGGAAAGGTACCATTTAAAAATACTCTTAACGATCCCGCATTATGTGCCGGTGCACCATCTTGCTGGAAAAATATTTGTTGTCTCTCTATCAATGGCAAGTCATCTAAAAAATCTAAATTTTCTGTCAGAATATCTATGTATAAAGCGCCATTTAAATTATCATCATAAATATGGTACGCTATTATTCGGTTATTGTAAATAGCAACCCATACGTTAAATCCAAATTTTCCTTGCCTTAAAGGTTCAACTGTTTGATGGGGATTACTATCTGACCAGTAATAACTGTTATAACGGTTGAAAATTCCATCTCTGCTAATACGTGCTTCGTCTGTCCATATAACATTTGTTCCAAAATTTTCATTCTGTCGAATTTTCCTCAAATACCTCACCTGCAAAATACTAATCTTCTATGAGGATCTCCCGGATGAAGTTTATGCACTTTTCTGGTTCTGTAAGGTTTATACTTATGTTTTTTTAATACAGAAACTATACGAGTCTGAGATAATTATGCCTAAATCTTTTTCGGCATTTCGGGTTGACTTTGTTGGATTGGCGGTAAAATATCCTAAAATATTTATAATGTCATCTGCCTGATTTCGTTTATTATATTTTTTTGATCTAGGTTTATTAAATCTTCCATATATTTCCAAATTACTCCAAATTCGACACATGACTTACCCACTAGGTTGAGAACGTTCGGGGTAACGTTGAAAATATAATGCACAAGCAGCCTCGGCATTCTTTTCGCTTTCTATGTAACACTCCAACATATCACGTTTTTCAAAGAAACTATTGTTCATTTTAACAATTTTTACGTTACAAGCAACGACAAATAACTGTTTACAATTTACAAAAGTCACAATGACAACAGTTTGTTTACTGTCATTTTAATTTCCAGCCTACTATGTTAAACAGATATGTTACTGATAATGAAGTAATATTGAATTTAATAAACTAGTATAAGTTTATTCATTTTAATTTAAATTATTTTTCTAAAAATCTGCAGAGTAAACTCAGTTCTGAATTACCTAAATGTCAAATAAAAAGGCCGAGGACTACAGTATGACAAATTTATGTATCAAGTAATATTTTTTTTAGCTGTTACATTCTCGATATTCAAATGAAAATATAGAAATCTCCTTGATAAATTGCTTTGTATTGTATTATCTTTATTCCAACAGAAAAGTGTAAGTAATTTATATATTTTCTAATACGGTTGAAACAAAGCTTTAAAATGATGCAATAATATACAGGGTGTTTCATTAAAAAAAATTTGGTCATGTATGATAACTACAAATTTTAAAACCCTAAAAAAATATTGCGTGCGCCACTGTCTTCCTCTTTCAATTTATGTAAAAAGATATTTGAAAACTTTTTTGATAAACCTAATAACGCAGATATGACCATTTATTAAAATTGACTAATTTTCAATTAACCCTCGTAGCTCCAAAAAAAAACGAACTAGAAAATATCAAATGTAACCAGTGATTAAAGTTGAAAAAAAGAGATCGACAGTGCGCCATCAGTTTTTGCCTATCTATTCTAGATTCTAATATAGCCTACAAAGACAATCAAAATAACTCACCCTGTACATATATTAAATTTCATTTTGTTCATGGAAAGATATATTAAAAATACTGAATGAATTTAAACTATTTTAGGAGGAAGAAGAAGAAGATGAAGAATCCGACCACAAGGCTGATAGACAAACTATAACATTGCTAGGAGGTGTGGACTAAAATTGTAAGCAGGTGATTTTAGATGTACCAACGTATTATTAAAAACTGGAAATTTAAGATGAAGTATTCCTTATTGTAAAATTCAACATTGTTTTTAAAATATTTGTAAATTTTGTATATATATCGAATTTGTCCGTTCCAAAAATTGATATTGTTGATTTTTTTATTATCTAATAATGCTAATAGTAATTGTAAATATTTCTTTCATGATACATAGAACTGCACTATATTATCCTAGTACATTTTCATATTTGAAATAGCAAATCAACTTGTGAATATTATTACACTTGGGTGTATCAAAATTCCATGTGATATAGGGGTTATAAAAGATGATTGTTGTAGTCAATTTACATATTCTCTATAGCATTGATTTTTTTAATTTATTCTTATTTATGATTTGTTTTAGCAGACTGAAAAATTCTTCCTTTCAAAATGCACAACATCCTTTCATAATTCTAGGAATTTTGTAGATTTTGAGAAGAAGACTATCTAAAGGATGAAAAATGTTGGGAAATGATAGAAATCTCCGTTTCAGCGTTTTTTATTTTTTATTTAATTTTTTACCTTTTTCATTCTTTCCGTTTGATTTTTTGTGCAGTGAAATTTTTTATGCGAATTAATTAGTTTCATTGAAAAATTTGATATTTGAATATTATTAAATTAGGCTCTTTGTTTCATATTTGGTTTAACAAATATACATTTCTTTAATAAAATGTTTTTCATTTCTTTTCTAACTCCACTAATCTTTGTGCATGGATCACTTGACTTGAACAGGTAGGTTAATTTTGTAAATTATTCGCCCGAAATCCCGCATATCGATGGCTAAGATGTTACAGATCAATAATCTTTATTTAATTTCTCCTTAATAAGTGAGCGTAAAGCGGGACTTTTATACAACAAACTAGTAACAAATGACAGTAGTAGGTTATGTGCGTATAGGACCAAATCAAAAAATTTAATCAAACCGGAAGTAACTTTCTTTGATTATGAGCTTTAATAATTATATAAATTTTTTTCTCCAACTTTTGCCATTCTCGAGATACTTAGATCACGTGATGGATCTGAAGGTCATCGGAGTTTTCGACTTTAAGGGGATATGGACTAGACCTGTGTCGATCGATCATTTATCGAGACCCGGGTCGATCATGACCCACTCGTATAGTGATCGAGTTAAAAAGATTCGATCATTTGGGTCGCCGGTCGCGGTTTATAACGAATATATCAGCATGTCACTGATTCGATCTCAAACTGAATTCGATCACGACGCGATCGATCGAGTTCGCGACCCAAGAGACTGAGAGATCGACATGTCGCGACTCTTCTACGCGAGCGTTCCTGAACAAATCGGTTCCTTTTGGATTACGTGTCAAAATTCAAAACAACACGAGAAAGAGTGCGATGAATGAAAGCATGTAAACGATTGTATCAGCAAGCAATTAGTTATATACTGTTGTGTAAAAACATATGAATATAAAGTGCAATTTGGTTAGTCTTGTCAAGTAAATCGGGATCGGGTTAAATAAGATCGGGTGTTTTAGAAATTCGTGATTCGATCACTCGTGTATAGGTTGCGATCGAATCAAAAAGATTCGATCAATCACGATCGACACAGGTCTAATATGGACCATCCCGGTTCAGAATCTGGTGAGAGCTAAGCTGTATCTCTTACCGTTCTTCCGCTGAAGCATGCGTACAGACGGACAGACAAGGCTGTTGTAAAAGACTTCTACTTTTACGTTTAGAAGTCTAAAATTGCCAAAAAAATATAAGAGCAGCGCCCCAGATAGCACAAATTCGTCCAATGTACTTACAATGGAAGTCTACACGTGTACATTTAAATGTCCAGTTGACCTACACACAAAGTGCAATGGACGTCGAGGGAACGTACACTGGACGTCCTGAGTTCACAAAGTTGGACGTTCATAAAACGTACACAAAAAACGTCCAGTGGACGTGTTGGCGGTACTGACATTAACGTTTTATGTACGTCCACTGTAGGTTTTATGTATGTCCACCTGAGGTTTTATGTACATCCACTGGATGTTTTGTGTCTGTCCACAGGAGGTACTATCTCTACAGGCTTTCCAAAATTATTTTCTTGCAAAATTCTGCTTTTCTGGCAATTTTTAAAATGTCCATAAGCAAACATTTTAATTATACCTTGTAACTTTTGACCAAATTTTAAAATTCTTTTTCAATTAATTACCATCCTTTAAGACCGGATTTTGGACTAACTGGTTTTGATTTTAAAGAACTTCAGAAGGTTAAGATCAAAATGAAAAGTAATTTCAATGAAGTTATATTTTCATATAAAGAAATAATAAATAACAATTAAGTAACTTAAGAAATATTTTCTGGAGTTATATTTTCAAATAAAAAAAATAACAATCAACTTAAAAAATGTTTTCTGAATTATTTTCAAAAAATGAAAATAAATAACAATTAACTTAAAAAACGTTTTCAAATGAAGAATAATTAACCTAAAAATTTTTTTCTTTTTTTCCGCGTTCCGTGCACCTCTTCAACCATTTTGCCATTTCCTCTTCCACACATTTTTGTGTTGCTTCAGGAAAAGCCCTTTGTGCTGCTTCTGCAAAAAAAATTATTTTTTTACCATAAGGCTTACAAAAATTGTTAAAATGCAAAACTAACTAACTTGATTGGGATTTGTTGGTAATCAAAAAAAGTAATAAAAGGAGAATATTGATAAAGAACCATTAATACTAAAAGTTCAAATGTAATACAAAATTGAGCAATATATATACATAAATTTTATCATTTAAAAAAACAAAATTGTTATATATATTTTAGGTACTTGTATACAAAAATAATTGCCTTGAATATCTTGCGTATAAATATTTCCCTAACGGTTCAATATTAGAAATGATACAAACATTGAGTACCTAGTCATTATAAATATTTTAGAAATTTAGTCACTACACTACATAATTAAAGATATACTTTTAAGTAGTGCAAAGGTAGGTATACAACTTCTACAAGTTTGCTGTACACTATCTTAATAAAAACAACTAATAACCTCACAAATAATACTTATAAATATATAAAAATTGCATCTGAAAATATCATAATTGAGGTGACTACTTTGGGGAGAATAGTTACAATTGATTTTAATTTTTACCAGAGAGTAAGGGTTGTCGAGGTTGTGAAAGGTATCTCCAGGTTCTCAGTTTTATTATTCAATATAGAATAAATTCTTCATAGATACAAGAACACGCTAAGAATCAATATTTTGGGTACTACGAATAAATGGTAAATATTTAGTAAAAATGGATTATTTCAATTGTGACTTCTAGTGAAGATTCATCGTTAATATTTATATTGTATTATTTTACTGATTTACTGCAAAAAAAAATTGATTGCTACAATTATTTTTATCTGTGAGCACCAAGATATACAGAGTATTCTTTATTTGCTAGACATATTCGCCGTGATAATTGAAACTATGTTTATTTTTTTGACTTGATATACAGTGCTTGGGAATTAAATATCACAATTCCTACAAAGGCCATTAAAATGAGGAAAGCATTGAAATTATACGCATAGAAAGATATAGGTACTATCACAACGAAGTCTTATTTTTTAATTCTATTCTTCACATTATTCAAATATTCATATTCATATGTCGCTTTGTTAGTGGCGTGCAAAGTTTTTCTGGGACCACTTGCAAATTTTAAATTCAAATGTATAACAATAAATATGTTGGTATGTTACTATATGAATTGATATAGGTACATATAACACTACGGTTCCACCGAAGGAAAATTGAAGAGCATTTTTGTTGCTGTTGTTTGTTTCCGGAAATGTTCCAAATTGTTCTTAAACGTTCCTTAAAATTCATTTACGTTTCGGCAACAAATTTAATGTTGACTGTTTCTACTTGTCACCGGTTTCCATTTAGAGCGGTAAACTTCAAAAGAAAACAGGAAACATTAATAAAAATCTCCGTGTCGCTATTGCAGTGGAAACGTATCGAGAACGCAACAGTCGTGTCTCAGGCGTGTTCAGTGTGTAGTGCTTCATATTCTACTGCCAAATGCAGTGGAAACACTAGTTGCGTACTCAAGAAACAATATGCGATTATTGACAATTTTAGTTGCTTCAGTGGAAACAAGAAATTTACGTATGTTGCCATAAGATTTTACCAGGGGCGGCTATTCAAAGGCAGCTAAGGAGGCTAAGCCTCCTCCTCAATAATATTCCGTGTATCACTAATATATTATATTGAATAGTCAGCAATCAGCATATTCATATTAATCAAAATCATATTATTTTATGCACCTACCTTCCTTTCAACCTACATTATATAATGGTATTCAGATTATTGATTTATGGCAACGCTGCGGAGGCTTAAAAAGGTATATTCTCAACGTTCATTATGCCTGCCACAGAAAACAAACAACGGTGCAAATACTGCCAATGAATACTTCATTGCAATAGAAAAGCAAAACACATGTAAATGGCAACACCGATGGAGCCTGAGTCTCATACAATGTCGACCAATCACAACTATAGAATTTCTGGCAAAATCGAGTGAATTCGTTGGAAAGCATTAATTTAATCGTAGTGTGATCGTAGTGATTAATGCTCGAAAACAGCTTGTTTACTTATATTGCTCGCGTATTGTTTTAAAATGAGTTTGGTTACTGAAGTTAATTTCAAAAATTTCAATGGTGACTTAGTGGAATATTTGTTATCCCATAACTTTAGTGCACTAAGTTATGAGGATAAAGTTTTGATGAAAACATTGCGACCTACCCCTGAATTAAACAATTTGGTGCAGCGTAACAGACAACAAAACCGCGGTTTTAATACAAGAAATTATGAGAGACATCCTTGCCTAACCGGATCACAGGTAAAAAATGAATTATTTTGTTGGCAGTGTTTACTTTTTACTAGGGAAAATGTCTCTGTTTGGGGCCGCTTAGGATTTTAGGATTTAATTCTATAGTTGAAAGCGAGAAATTTTCCACCGATAAAGTAACTTTAAATACCGCATGCGTATTAATATCTTACTTACAAGATAAGGAATTTATGCAGAAGTTTATTTTAAAAACTATTTTCTGTATTTCAAACTACTGATGATACGACTCAATTTACCCCAAAACGAAAGAAATTCAGTTACGCAGATATGGAGCTTCACTATAAGCAAATATTTTATGAAATTTTGAATACTATTAGGGGTCAAATAGAAATAAGGTTCTCTGATTTGAAAGAACTGCATTTCTTCGACTTACTCAATAAAAATTTGTTAACCGGATTTTCGGCTAATTTTCCAGATAACCTCTTGGAAAATTTATGTCAAAAATACACTTTTTTTGATAAGGTGGCAATAAAAACTGAACTGTGTATTGTTTATAATGACAATGAAATTTTGGGGCAAAATGAAAATCATGTGAGGACTATTAAATACCTTTTTGATAATGATTTGAATCAAGATTTACCCCAAGTTTATAAACTTTTATGTCTAATTGTTTCTATCCCGGTGACATCGGCTTCCGTAGAGCGCTCGTTTTCCACTCTTAAGAGAATTAAAACTCATTTACGAAATTCAATGAGCCAGGATCGTTTGAAAATTATTAGTTTGTTGTCTATTGAAAAAGAATTGGTAAAACTTTTGGCGAAAGACAAAAAATTTTATGAGGATATTATAGATCATTTTGCTAACGTTAAAGATCGCAGAATCCCGCTAATCTTCAAAAATATATAATAACTTTTTATTTGCTCTCACCAGCTGTTAACAAATTCGTTAAGTAGGTAGGTACCTATTTTGTGAAAGAAAAAAAAAATTGATGAATAGATGAATTAATTAATTGGCTGAGAAGAGTTTTTGTGAATATTGTAAATAGGAGTTGAAGGTCTCAAGGTAGACACTCGAAAGTGAAAACAAATTAATAGCTTAGGGTGCTTGTTTTACTTTGATTTTCTTTAAATTATAAGGCGGTTGACCTTGAAATCCTGAAAATTTTCGCCTATGGTGTATTTTTTAACACCTCTTGTAGCCTCCTTAAACCAAAACCTCACTAGCCGCCACTGGTTTTTACCTATGTCAACAAAGAGGAATATTTAGTGACAAAATGCTCCTTAATGTTACTCCTGTGAAATTGTAGCTTAAAGATACGGTTTCACCGGAGGAATATTGTGGAACATTTTTGTTGCTGTTTCTTGTTTCCGTAAATGTTCCTACGGTGGAACAGCGCCAGACTATATTTCACAAAACAGTAGATAGATAGATAATTTATTCAATGTAACATACACATTCAGTATTTCCACATGTCACAAAGATAAAGTAAGATTACATATTTCAAAATTTCAACACAATTAAAATACATGTCACAAAACATTAAAATAAAACATGTACAATTAAAAGGTTAAAAAGCTCTCCAAGTATTCCTGAACTGAATAAAAACATCCACTCTTCAACATGTTTTTACATCTGTTCTTGAATTCTTTTATTGGAATCTCTCTCATATCTAAAGGTATCTTATTGAAAACCTTTATGGCCAGATACCCAGGACCATCCCGACACCTCCTCAACCGATGATACCTGCCAACAACATTATCCCGATATCTCGTCTCATGTGCGTGTACATTTCGATACGTCTTATAAAGTTCCATATTCTTCCTCACAAACATGAGATTCTCCAAAATATACACACAGGGAAATGTCAACACACCAAGGCGTTTAAATGCCGATCTGCAGCAGTCTCGATACCCCAAGCCAGAAACGATTCTAATGGCCCTTCGCTGCAGCCCAAAAACCATATCAGACCTAGCAGCATGGCCCCATACAAGTACAGCATATGCCATGATGGAATGAAAAATTCCAAAGTAGGAAGTTTTCAACACTGCCTCCGAGACACATCCAGCAATGCTCCGCAACGCAAAACAGCTGGTTCCTAGTCTCTTGATCAAGGCATCGATATGCGCGTCCCACAGCAATCCCGGATCCAGTCGAACCCCCAAGAATTTAATCTCAGTGTAGTCATTAGCATTCTCTGTGTTCCTCAAAGAAAACACCATCCTCTGAGTCTTCTCTCGGTTCAGGAGTAGCAAGTTCGCGCTGAACCAAGTCTCCAGTCTCTCCTGCATACCAGTCAGCTGCTCCACTGCATCGGTAACTGAATTGGTGGCAACCGAGGTCGTAGTATCATCGGCAAAAAGCGAGTACTGTATAGAAGTATCGGACACTGGTCAATCATTAATGTAGATTAAAAATAGGATCGGTCCCAACACTGATCCTTGTGGTACTCCAGTTGTCACTTCTTTCATCGCCGATGAGGCCCCGGCAACCCTTACTAGTTGGTTTCTGTTAGAGAGGTATGAAGACAAGAGCCCAACACCACCTGCAGTGAAGTGATACAATCGAAGCTTGCCCAAAAGAACCCGGTGGGACACACAGTCAAAGGCCTTGCTCAAATCACAAAATAGTGTAGCCCTAAACTGTAGATCGTCAAATGATCGGAGTATATGCCTCACCAGATCCAGAATGCCCAAAACTGCTCCCCTGTCCCTCCTAAAACCAAATTGGGTCTCTGTGAAATAACCATTTTCCTCAAAATAATGTGCAATTCTAGTTGACATGCATTGAAATCTTCATATGGCTGGGAAGTAATTATGAAACATTTTTTCATCACATACATTTTAATGATGTGGTCTCTGATTTAAATTCGACGAATGTCATATTGTTTATGAAAAAACTTTGGTAATACTGACAGGTTATAGTTCATTTCGAGAATTTTGTGTAAGCATAAGGCCGGTGAATCCCTC
The DNA here is from genome assembly GCA_030704885.1 of Cynegetis impunctata. Classification (NCBI taxonomy): domain Eukaryota; kingdom Metazoa; phylum Arthropoda; class Insecta; order Coleoptera; family Coccinellidae; genus Cynegetis; species Cynegetis impunctata. The sequence continues at coordinate 333,993 of JARQZK010000755.1, forward strand.
TGGACCCATTTATCATTTAATTCCTGAAAAATTATCAATTTCTGACAGGTGTGAAGTCTTAAATAGAAATCATCAATTAAAATTCCTTCAGTTTTAGACAGGGCCGGCGAGAGCCATCACGGGCCCCTGGGCTGTGCGATCCCGGGCCCTATATTTTCCTGATTTCTTACTAAGTTTTTATAAGTACACCATATGCAAGTAGAAACTTATTAAAAATGAACTGTAAGAATAATTTAGATTTGTTTTTAATTTATCACTGTTAACCTTGACATGAACATTGACGTGAATGGAACATTGAAATATGGCTACCTTATAAGCTGCATCAACAAAATTATCATTTTTTATAATAAATACAAACTTTAGTTTCTTCAATTCTAAACTTTTTTTTTGTAAGCATAGTCCTAAATTTATTCTCTAAAGTTTTTGTAGAAGTTAAAGAAAAATTATTTATTGTCAAAGAAATACATGATATTATTTATAAAGAATTACTCTATAGTCATAATAGTCATTTTTTGGTTTACGTTAACAATTTTGATAGGCTAAAATCCTTCTTTACAATAACCTAAATATCCTTATTCACAATAAAGTCCCCTTTCTGGCCTTCCTCATGGCAAACTCATCAATGATGATATCCAGGTTGGCTTCTCTTGCAAGGTCAGTCCAGGAAAACGTTGACAATGTCCAGGATAACGTTGAAAACGTCACGCTCGAAAACTGCCTTATAATTATGCTCGTCCTCGCAGTCTTCACCAGCTGGTCTCTCTCGTTTCTTTCTTATTTTTTGTTCCTCTTGAAGTTGTTGGGGCCAACCAATGTTTTCAGTCACTCTCTGAGCTTAACTAAATATTCGACCCCATCTTTCAAAGCGAAGATTCTTCAAATTATCTATCAAAGAACTCAAGTTTTTTGATGCAACATCCAACGTTCTTTCATGACACTGCAGCACTCTGTTTACATTGTCTATTGACTTCAAATTCTTGAACCGAGTAGATGCAAGAAGGAGGTAGTTAAATGTTTTGAAATAGGTTTTCAGCCTACCTATGTCTCGACGATTTTCTGCAGTTAAATTTAACTTAGTTCATCAAGGGCATTCACACTCCCTGGCAGATGTTCAGCAACTGGATTGATGCTATCTACTCTGGCTGATCAGCGAGATTGATACATTGAATGAAGAGAGCTTGGTATTATATTTTTGAGGATTTCCCATCTTTGGGGGCTAGAGCCAAAAACATTGTACAATTTTTGAACGCTTCCAAAAATTGATCGTCTATCAGTAGTTGTGTGTCAGCCGCGGTCGTGTTCCAGCTGCACCGTTTTGTTACACTAATAACAATACATTACTAAAATGCTTGATAGCTTGATTAATTTTCGCTTACTCACAGTTGCGACTTTATTCATGGCTAAAATTAAATTAATACTTAGTGAGCTGGAAAACCAAGACTTTTGAGTTGAGCAGATAACATGTACAGAAAGGAATTTTACATTTGGCCGTGCCGGGCCCCCTTCGGGATCCCGGGCCCCAGGGCTCTGGCCCCTCCTGCCCCACCCTCTCGCCGGCCCTTGTTTTAGACCTAAACCACGATTTTGGAATGTAGAGATTTAATGTTTTTTGAGGTTTTGCGTACTTTCGCAGCATTATTGGTTGAGTTAGACGGTTGAAATTTGGTATGTGGATTGAGTTAGTGTTAGGGAAATGCACACTGATGGTTTTGTTTACCGACTTAATTTGTATGTTCAAATTTCAAGACTTTTTCAGCATTGCGCATTCTTACAGCCATTCTAAACTCAGAAAGGTGAAAATTAGTATGTGAATTCGGTTGACGTTAGGGAGGTGCTATTTGGGGGTTCAAATGTTTTCTCTTACCGCTGAAATTTGTATTTTTGCAGGCATACAATAAGAATTTGTATGTTAAAAAGAAAATTTGTGGAAAATATGACCTCAGTGGCGGAGCTTTGCTACTAACGCGTTTTATTTAGTTCTATACCTGAAAATGTACATATTTCTGAATTCTACTTATATCTGCTTCGTTTCTCAGAAGACTGATTGAGAAAGTTGAAAAAGTAAACGAAATCGGAACCTGTTCAATGTTTATCATATCCATACGACTGGAATATAGAAAAAGATTGCCTTGAATTAATAACCGAGAACTTCAACATTTCTCATGACACGTTGTCAATTTAATTTGTGATTTTTATGTTTTTCGTGTTGTTCATTATTGTTTTTTTTCTTTGAAATGCCATTTCGAGTACCAGTCAATCGAATCAAGTTTCTCAAATCCGACTATGAAGAGCCAACGGATATGGAAAAACATAAAAAAGAATTGTTGAGTTCAGGGAAGGCAACCGTTCACGAAATATTGAGAGAAATTGACATTATATACGGCATGTGTGACGGATTCAGTTATGGTTCTAACGGAAGATATGCTACGACCAGAATGAAGCACCTGAGAAAGCCAGTAGGGCCAATGGAGTTGTTCCGAGTTCCGGCGACGGAGTCTATGAATTATGGTTTCTGGATGGCTGATCCATTGTTGAAGTCAGATCCCTGGTTCAAGTGTAGAGAAACATTTCACAGATCAAATTGCGAGATAGTCAAATACGTTGAAACTGGCCTTCAAATTGACAAAATGTTCAGGAATTAAAAGGATAACAATAATTAGTTCATGAATATGATTGACCTAAGTCGAATGTTCGTGAAATATTTTAAAATTTCCTTATTAAACGTCTTGAAAACATTACAATCTGCATTTTTTCAACACACATCTAGAAATAAAACCTCTCTTTTTCAAAACTTTTGGATCTCACATTTATTTCATTAGTTTTCGAGTTATCCAAATAACAAGATAAGGTAAGGTTTAGATTGGATATCAGATTATCGGATGCAAAATCCCGATTTGACATTCGTACCTAGGATTGACAACATTTCTTCGGCGAAATATAGTATTTTACAAAATATGCTATGAAAAATATGGTACAATTCAAAAAAATATAGTATTTTGTGGAAAAAAATAGACGAAGTTATACTTATTTGTTATTTATTAATTTTGATAAACTAAACTAGATTTTTTTGCGCTTTTTGTATTTTTAACAATTGTTTTTATTCTTCAATTCAAAAAATGGCCTCAACAATCAATCATTAGCCAACAAAAATATTAAGAAAGTGAGAATAAAGAACCCAGGGGAGTATAAGGGAACACGATACGCCATGGGACTGTTTGTCTGAAATAAGAAATTTATTCAAATCAGAAGCTCCTTTTTTATTGAAGGGATAAGACATAATTTATTTCTCTCTTCTAGCCATTTCGAATTTATAATGGAAAAAACCATTTTTGCGAATTCCAAAGTGACGGGGACAGAGAGCAGGAATGAAATTATTAATTTAGATAAACTAGTTTAACTAGTTATGCTATGTTTTTAGCACTTTGTTTTATGGTGTAGAAACGTGGACGCTAACAGAGACAACACAAAGGAGAGTGGAGGCCTTTGAAATGTGGTGCTACCGCAGGATGTTGAGACTTCCTTGGACGAGCCATACTACCAACATCGAGGTTCTAAACCGAATGGAGAAAGGAACAGAAATAATGAATACCGCCAAACAAAGAAAAGCAAGTTACTTTGGACATATAATGAGAAGCGACAAATACAGAACACTCCAACTCATAACAAAGGAAAAATAGACGGAAAAAGGGGACCAGGCAGAAGAAGGAATTCATGGCTGAAAAACTTGCGACAATGGACGAATATGACTTCTTAGAGCTGCAGTGGATAGAGTTAGATGGGCTAATGTGATCGTCAACGTCCTGAGAGGATAAGACACACCGAGAAGAAGAAGTATATTGTGGATTGATTTGGCCGATACTTGGTGTAAATTAATAAATATATTAAAACAATGGTTAAAAATAACAATTTACACATTTATTATAAGAAATAATGCATGACGCACGTTTCGGTGGAACTTCACCTTCTTCAGATGCTAATGGCCAACTAACTATGATTCTCTGTTATAACGAAAACAAGAAATGACAAATTATGTAGAAGGGGTAAATACAAAGATGGTTACAAATAATTATTAGAAAAGGAAAAACCAATTCTGAACTGCTAGTCAGTAAGTTCGGTAATTTTGAAAAGATTATAAGAAGGGGGCTTCTATTGAATAGCGGTCTCCTATTGAATAGCCAAATCGATCATACTTCAAGCCCCCTTCTTAATCTTTTCAAAATTACCGAACTACCTGACTAGCAGTTCAGAATTGGTTTTTCCTTTTCTGATAATTATTTGTAACCATCTTTGTATTTACCCATTCTACATAATTTGTCATTTCTTGTTTTCGTTATAACAGAGAATCATAGTTACTTCACCTTCTTCAGATGCTAATGGCCATTAGCATCTGAAGAAGGTGAAGTTCCACCGAAACGTGCGTCATGCATTATTTCTTATAATAAATGTGTAAATTGTTATTTTTAACCATTGTTTTAATAAGAAAAAGTATAACTAGAATAAAGTACATTAGTTTCAGTATTTTTTCGAATACGCTGCCATTTTCGGACTCAAGTTTTGTCAGTAAAGTCACTACAATTTATTAACTTTGCCAAGATTTCATTTTAATATTGCTATTTCAGATTAAAGGTCTTTCATTTCGATACTTAATTTTTCTTGTAAATTTGGAAGTTCTAATATTGTCTCATAATCCTAAATTTAAATTTTGGATTTTGTATAACCAGTTATTTTCACCAAAATCAAACCATTTATGAACATGGCATTAGTCAAAAGTTAAGTTAAGTAGCACAGATATTAAGCAATAAACTGAAATCTGGAATACCTGGTGAACCAAGTTCAAGAAGTGAACAGTCCTTCTTTTTTACGTGGTTCTTCTTTTGAGTAGTTTCTGTTACTGTAAAAACACGTCATCTTTAAAATATTCTCTTGCTGCCCACAAAAACCTCAATGATTTTTCTGTATAGAAATAAGAAACGATTAATTGAAATCTTAAACACCTGGTGAACTTAGTTCAAGAAGCGAAGAGATTAATTCTTTTCTATAGTGTCTAGTTGTACTTTTGTACCTAGTAGATTTTGTTACGTCGTCCCTAATATTTTTCATTGACTCTCACAAAAATCTAAATGATTATTCTGTATAGAAATAAGAAACGATTAATTGAAATCTGCAACACCTGGTGAACTTAGTTCAAGAAGCAAAAAGATTAATTCTTTTCTATAGTATCTAGTTCTACTCTTGTGGTAGGTTTTGTTACGTCGTCCCTAAAATTGTTCATTGACTCTCACAAAAATCTAAATGATTTTTCTGTATAGAAATAAGAAAGGTTGAATTGAAATCTTAAGCACCTGGTGAACTTAGTTTAAGAAGCCAAGAGATTAATTCTTTTCCATAGTACTCTTGTAGTAGGTTTTGTTACGTTGTCCCTAAGATTTTTCATTGACTCTCACAAAAATCTCGACGATTTTCCTGCACAGATATAAGAAGCGATAAATTTTGATCTCGAACAGCTGGTAAACTTGAACGATACGTATCTGGTATACGTTTCAGCGTAAACACCGTTCATTCGCGATAGGCGTCGAGATGGCACAACGACGACGACCGGCTCGCTCAGTGACGTAGACGACGTCGAAGTTGTGCCGACGCTGTCGACTCCAGTTGTGAAGACGAAGCGCCGAAAGTGCGGTGCAGATACTTCGCGTGGTCGTTCCATCGCCGATAGCCGATAGATCGGTTCCACCACAGCATGCAACTGCTAACAGGTCAGTGTGGGAGTCGGCATTCTTCTTTCGATAGCGACTATACGTAGATAATAACATTTCGACCGTCTCCATTCTATTTATGTATATCCAAATTAATATATTCGGGAATTTTATAGTTCGGTATTTTGGCGTTCCAGTTCCTGTTCCGCAAGTTTCATTAGATTTAATTGGTTTCGTGATAATTTCGATTATAAAAGTTTTATCCCTTGATGAACAAGATATACGCGTTATCTATTAATAGTTACTCGAAAATTACGCATTTTCTGGGCTACTCTCCGCGAAATAACATTGTGTAACCTAGTTTTTCTAGACTTTTTTAATTCGCCTCGCCAAAACATTCAGTAAATACCTGTCTGTGCGATGCCAAGTACTGCGTGAGCAGCATTAAATAGATCAGGTGTTTATCGATGATTTTAATCCGCCTGGTAAACTACAAATATCCACGAAGTTTTCAAATTCTCCAACTTAGCGATGTTATTGAATAACCTCCAATCTGACCAACAGTTGTTGATCAAGTTATTCTGAATTTCTAAATGACAAAAACTGAGACAATGATATATATATATATATATATATATATATATATATATATATATATATATATATATATATATATATATATATATATATATATATATATACAGGGTCACCCAGAGCTAAGTAATCGGCCCATAACTTTTTTGTCATTGAAGGTATCAATATGAGATTTTCAGAGCGAATATGGTCTGACTAAGTCTATTTTTCAAAATTATTTTGAAGAAAATTTCACTTTCGGTTTTGCCGGAAGTGACATCAACTTTGTTATTTCAAATGGAATACCCTGTATATTTTTTGATTTTCGAGTTTCTTATGTAATTTATAATAAAATTGTCGAAACATTCTTTTTACCTTAAATGAACAGTTTTCGAGTTATTAATTATTTTCATAAAATTTTGACAGTTGCGTCTTCAACAAAAATAGGCTATAACTTCTTTGTTAGTAGGTCTATTGGCATGCGGTTTGGAGTTTTCTAACCTTGAAACAGTGTTTTATTCATTCCTTGTCAAAAGTTTTTATATTTCTAACTTATCACTTGATAAAATCTAGGGTGAAGTTAGCAAATTTCAAACGTTAATAACTTTCTTATTCCTAATGGAATGCTATGTATATTTTTGCATTTTTAAATTTGCTATTCAATTACCTTTCGATTGGTATTACCTAAAGTTAATAATAACAAAGATATTTCACAATTTTGTAATAATTTATATATTAATACACCTGAGAAATCGTCTAGCGTGTTATTTTGACGAATCCATGGATACCAATAATAAAAATTATTTAAAATCTAATTGTGTCACCTTCTCTAGTTTTTTTTTCAGTTAATAAAATGGATTTTACGCGACAAGAAATGATAAATATGGTTTACTGTATTGGATAAGCGGATCGAAATGTTCTGCTAGCTAGTAGAATTTATCATCAAAAATATTCTTATTCGGATTCAACTACCTTTTGTGATTATGTTATTAATAAGCATTGATTTCTTTATGTATAACATTGAAATGTATAATTTGGAGTAACTGTTGGATCATGCGAATGTACTCCTCCTGACCAAAATGATAATGTCAAACTTGACATTGCAATTTGACATCAGTCTACTACAAACATATGTTGTTTATAAACAACAATAATTATTGAATATTAACTTCTTAGAATTACTATTTTTTCAATATCTTTTCGGATATCAGCATCAGGTGCTATACACCTAATGAACAGAAAAGGTGACACAATTAAATTTTAAACCATTTTCGTAATTGGTATCCATGGATACGTCAAAATAACACGCTACACGATTTCTCAGGTGTAGTGATATATAAATTATTACGAAATTGTGAAATATCTTTCTTATTATTTACTTTAGGTATAGGGAATGGTTATACAAATCGAAAGGTAATTGAATAGCAAATTTAAGAATGCCGGCAAAACCGGCAGTTTTTTTCAAAATAATTTTGAAAAATAGACTTATTCAGATCATATTTGCTCTGAAAATTTCATATCGATATCTTCAATGAAAAAAAAGTTATGGACCGATTACGTAGCTCTGGGTCACCCTGTATATATATATATATATATATATATTTATATATATATATATATATATATATATATATATATATATATATATATATATATATATATATTTATATATATATATTTATATATATATATTTATATATATATATATACCCGGTGAATTTCTTAAGTTGAATCAGTTAAAACTCCCGAGTTAATAGTTTTGAGGGGGAAGTCCAGTTATGCTCAAACCTGTTCCCTTTCCTCCATCATTGTGGGCAGAAAAGGGGTCAACTTTGAAATTTGAAATGAGTACCCCTGTTTTTTTATCAGACACTCGTGTTCGTGTGTTTTTTACGAACAGTTCTTTACGATTCCTAACAGATGGCCCTCTAATCAAATTAGAATTTACCATCTGAACGACGTTAATGTCAGAAACATTCATTTGAATGATCAATAGAACGGATAAGTTGAGGTAATTCAGACGGTAAATTCAAATTCGTTTATAGAGCCATCTGTGAGGAATTGTAAGAAATTGTTCGTACAAAACTTTTGTATTTTTTGTCGTAAAATATGAATCTGCAATAAAAAATAGAGGTTCTCGCTTGAAATTTCAAAGTTGACCCCTCTCCATCCTCAAGGGCGAAGAAACTGGGAGAGTTTTCAGCATAAGTGGACTTCCCGTTCAAAACCATCACCTTTTTATTTGAAACATTTTTCCGGGAGATGTTTCCTTTTCGATATTTTCAACTGATTAAACTTGAAAATTTCACCCGGTATATATATATATATATATATATATATATATATATATATATATATATATAATATATATATATATATATATATATATATATATATATATATATATATATATATTTAAAAAATTTGAAAATATGTTCTAAATTAAACCTATTCTAAAAAAAAATGTTGTATATGTGATTCATGACAAAATTGAATCTTCATTTGAAGTTGGTCAGCTAATAACCACTTTCTCTAGTAAACTAACTTCAAATTAAATTTGTCAGCACCATCCATATCATCATAAAATCGGTTCTTAGACTCATATTTCATGTTATATGTTATTGCTAATAAAAGGACAATAAGCAAAAATATAGTACATGCAAAAACAATTCAAATATTTTTGTGATATATATTGTGTATATATATATATATATATATATATATATAGTGTGAACCATTTTTAATGGAAACACCCCTGTAGAATTTGAAGTTGTGGGTCGATTGCAATTATGTTTGTTTTGAAATGTCAAGTGCTAAAAGGTCTACATTGGGACAACATTTGAGATGTTTATTGGAATTTTCAGGGCATACTACGATATTTTTTCTTAGTTGAAATTCGGGATATTCTATTAGCGATTTTTTTATTGAAAAAATTACCACGACACTGGATTCAGCGTGTCCCTAAGTAGGTATGACCAAAATTTCATTAAAAAAAAATTCATTCATGACAAAGTTATGAGAACTCGAAATTCGAAAACTCAAACTCAAAAATCACAAAAAAACATCCAATAGGTATCAACAGATAGCCATAGAAAAAATTTTTAAAATTATTTCAACAATAATGTGCCACCAGGTAAATGCTCTACAAACCTCTCCAGCACTTCTCTCTTATGCTCAATATTGCAGCCATGACATAAAACAATTCGAAGAAATGTAAGGTGAATATTGTTGAATCTTTCACAAGTGTCAAACCGTAATATCATTTCCATGACAACTAAAATTTAAATTGAAAAATTTATAAGGTCTTAGTTTTAGTTGATTTGCATGAAAACTTGAATGTAATTCCGTTATTTTCAGTGCAAATATTGAAGCTATTTTTTTTTATCTGTTGGCACTTTATTGCCAAAAAAATAATATTTCCATGGCTATCTGTTGATATTGGGTGTTTTTTTTTGTGATTGTAAAGTGTGAGTATTCGAACTTTGGGTTCTCATAACTTTGTTATGAATGAATATTTTTTTATGAAATGTTTGTCATACCTATCCAGTGGCGTCTTAATTTTTTCAAAAAAAAATAGCTGATAATATATCGTAGTATGCCCTGAAAATTAGAATAAACATTTCAAATTTTGTCCCAAGGTAGACCTTTTAGTACTTGACATTTCGAAAGAAAAGTGGATTAAATCTGTTTACAGTTACAGTGTATATATATATATATATATATATATATATATATATATATATATAAATATATATATATATATATATATATATATATATATATATATATATATATATATATATATATATATATATATATATATATATATATATATATATATATATATATATATATATATATATATATATATATATATATTATTGATGGAATCCGTCGTTACTACTTGATAGTTTCTCACATAAATAGCCCAACGTATAAATTAGCCAATGACCTGAATTTCACATTCAGAAAATTAACTAATTTCATTCCAAAATATACAGTAAAGAACTCTGTTGATTTAGTACAGAAGCTGAAAAACTTTGTAACTCCTGCTAACTCTTTTCTTGTTAGCTTCGATGTTGATAATATGTTCTCCAATATACCAGCAGATGAGTGTTTACCACTTGTCTTAGATATTTGCAACAATCCACTATGGATATTATTAAAATAAATGATATCATTTTCTTATTAGATATATGTCTTAGTCAAAATTACTTCCAGTTTGATAACAAAATTTTCGAACAATCTAGTGGGCTGGCTATGGGTTCCCCCTTAAGTCCGCTTATTGCAGACATTTTCATGTCACATATAGAGAACATAATATTCAATTCTACAAAAGCATCGCATATAAGTTTTTGGCATAGATACGTTGATGATGTAATTGCTTGTTTTAAGGGCACCGCGAGACAATTAGATCAGTTTTTGAATTATATTAATAGCATTCACCCAAATATAAAGTTCAAAATTGAAAAAGAATTTGATCGACAAATAAACTTCTTGGATTTAACTATCTTTCATAATAATAATACTTTGAGTTTCGATATATATAGAAAACCAACTTTCACGGATATATGTATTCCGTCGGATTCAAATCATCCCCTTTCCCATAAACATTCAGCTTTTAATTCAATGATCCACAGAGCGTTTTCAATTCCATTATCCGTAACAAATTTAGCGAAAGAAATTTCGACTATAAAACTAATTGCGTCAAATAATGGTTTTCATACAAGTTTGATAGATAAAATGATAAACAAGAAACGTAATCAACTAGCGTACAACAGCATATATCCCCAATTAAAAGTAGAAAAATCGGAAAAATTCACATCTTTAACATATTTTGGTCCTCTAACAGAAAAAGTTGCTAATGTCATACCTAAATGTAATATTAAAATTGCTTTCAAACCTAAGATAAAACTCTCAGGATTTTTATTCAATGCCAAAGATATCACTTCAAAATTTGAAAGTTCAGGAGTTTATAAGTTGATTTGTCCTGTATGTAAAGGAGTATATATAGGTCAGACTGGTCGATCGTTCAAGACAAGATTTAAAGAACACCAACAATCTTTTTTGAAAAATAAAACGGATTCAACGTTTTCAAATCATTGCCGTGAAAACCACCACCTATTTCCACAAATAGATAATTTTCAAATCATGCACAAATTACCGAAAGGAACCAAACTTACTTACTTAGAATCATTAGAAATTTTTAAACTCAATAATAATGCAAAAGATATCTTGCTGAACGACCAGATTGACTTGATATATTCTCCTATATTTAGTGTATTTAAACAATAATGACTTTTCTAAGAACATTGTATTGTACCAATTTGTGAAATTCACTCGATTAGCCCTTCTTGAAATATGTTCCTCTTGTCTATTTAGGTACCTGCAATAATCCTTTCCCACCCGTAAGCGCAAATCTATAATAATTCTGTACTCAGTTCTTAACTCAATCTGCCCGATGATGGTCTAGTTACCGAAATTGCAATCGCAGTGTTATATTTTTCAAAATATTTTGTGATAATAAACGTAGTAAATTCAAAATTAGTTTTGTTAATATATATATATATAATATATGGTGAGCCAGAGAAAACTTATACATATCTATATATTCTAATTTCTCCCTATCCCAGGTTTCACCCAGATGTTGGAAATTCTGTAATCATAAAAGAATAAAATTTCTTTCTTGACCGGACGCTGACAGTTCGCCGGGTTTCGAATCCAACCATTTTTCTGTCGGCAGTTTGTGTGAAAAATGTACGTGAAATTCTTGCTGCTATGGATAAAGACATTTTCAATGAAAAACGAGTATTTGTAAATTGAGTGATGATGGTGTTATTTCATTTAAAAAAGAATCGTTTCATAAATGTAAACATTCTTTGCAAATCCGCCAATTGTGTAATTTGAAATACAAAAAAGTTAGTTGGTCGCATGAAATACATGACAAAAGCTGGTACCATTTATCATGTTATCGGTCTTCCAACGCTATTGGAAAAAAACATAAAGAATAGTTCGAGCGATTGCAAATTTCTAAAGATGAAGATACGGAACCTGTAACTTCTCAGTCTGGATACAAGGATGTTCATATACGCGTTTCAATTTTATAATTATTTCATAATTTTTTTGTATACATAATACTAATAATTCTCGTTGATCAGTAGTTTAACGATAAACTTCAATCATCAGTGATCTCGATAACCTATAAGCTTTTTCAGGAAAAAAGGGCATTTTGAATATTTTGTCCGCCGTATTGGATCCGCCATCTTGATTTTTACAATTTTGACATCAAATTCGTAATCAGCGACCTCGAAAACCTATAAATACAAGTTAGGAGGCAATTCTGCCGAGCCGTTTCAGAGCGTGGCTAAAAATTTAAAAAAAATGGTTTTTTCGGTAGGGCACCACTTTAACGACACGGTATGGCAGTGTGATCCCAGCTAAAGTGATGCATAAGAGCATCTTAAAACCAACACGCCATACCGGCACCTATTATACATGCTCATTGCAAAAAAATGACGTGTTTGCCCCAGTATGGCGGCCACTTAGCGACGCCCCAGAGGTATGGCGTTTTGAGATCTTCGTTCTACAGTTCATTGTCAACAAAGATCACGAAACAACAGCGTGGGGCCTATGATCCATGTTCACAGTGGACAAATTACACGTTTCGGTAAGTATGGCGGACCTTAAGTGGCGCATGGTATGGCATATTGAGTTTGCGGACTTTGGCGACTTGCTTGACGACATAATACAAGAATCAAAGTGGGATCCAGGGTCATGGATATAGACAACACGTTTGAAAATTCACCACTCCTAAAAGCTACATTTTAGGGGTGCCATACCGAGAATTCAAAGTCGGGAATAAGATTGTCTATCAGCCCCTAAAGCCCCGTCGTGGGGCCTATGAGACATGCAAAAACCCTCTCGGCTCCCGGTCTATTTTGCCGACACCGTCAAAAAGTACGCTACTCCGAGGGGCGTACGGACGAAATTTCCATAAAAAATAACCGTGTAAGGTACTTCCCTATTGTGGAGGATAACTTTCGTGATAGAGTAAGCGTAATTTCATAGAAATACAGGCCAGTACTTGTAAGTACATTAAGACGATAAATAGAGGCCTCGGTAGCCCAGCGGTAGGGTGTATCGCTTGTAAACCGAAGATTGTAGGCTCGAGTCCCAACTTGCTCTTGGGTGTTGTGTATGTCCAATTAAACTTAGAGGTTTCAAATATGATTAACTGTTGGGTAGGTAATGACTCAGATTCAAGCCCATTGGCTGTTCGGAACCGGCGTAAAACTGTAGGTCCCTTGAATTTAAAAAAAGACAATAAAATAATTTCAAGTCAAATAACAATCGCAATTAGGCCTTCATCCAACTTTCCATGATTGAATTTTGACAATAAACATAAGTATCTCGAGTCCTCTATTTTTCTAGTTAATTGAAGGTTAACCATAAACACTTTAGATATAAAATATTTATTCTGCATGATATTCATAAATATGCGAATGTTTAATTAAAGCGGTGCTCTACTTTAACACCATAGCATTTTTTATTCCTTGTTATTTGTTTCAATTATACAGTGAGACCAAACGGTCTCATGAGGCTTTCAGCCTGATAAATACAATCGTAAGAAAACCATTAAACATCTTCCGAAATAAAAGCTACTGATTGATTTTATTTATAGGAGTATATTTTTACTCTTGTAAAGTTATTTCCTGATCAGTTATTGCAGCGAATAATCGTAATTCGTCTGTCCATTAACTTTATAACGACTTTTAGAGAACATAATATTTGGGTGAAAATCATTTACAGTTATGATTGTGTAAACATCAAAAAGACATGGATATATCTTTATTGAAATGCTATGCTGCATTAACATCATTTTCTGCCGATTTGAGGGAGTACGTAAAATTATAAATAGAAAATGAATAAAATAATATTACCAAATAAATAGAAGAAATAATGATAATAATAAGAAATTTATTGAATTTGATAACAGAATGTGCTTGAAATAGTGAGGAGCGAATTTTAACACAGCTGTTCATACTCAACCTCCAACTTTAACAAAATAAAACATGGAAACAAAAAAAAATGTTAATGTTCAAATGAAATACAAATAAATATTTTTCTAACTGTGATACATATTTTCTTAAGACACTTAGGGAAAAAGAACTATACTCTGATTCTTATAAGTAACAAAGAACATGTTCAGAAATAAATTGAAATTAATAACAAATTACTAAGTATTTTTATGATAGACCAATCGAAAGTACATACAACCCCAAATTTTCGCCCCTCTACGATCAACCCCTATTTTTTATTTGTTGAATTTCTCCAAAATGGCTAGACCGATTCTCATGCAATTTTGTGTGCATATCGGGTAGATCTGAAAATCGGCCAACATCTATTTTTCATCCCCCTAAATGTTAAGGGTGGACACCTTAATTAAATTTTTTAATTTTTCAGACAAAATTTTCACCCCTCTACAATCAACCCCTATTTTTTATTTGTTAAATTCCTCCGAATTGGCTCGACCGATTCTCATGAAATTTTGTATGCATATCGGCTAGGTCTGAGAATCGGCCAACATATATTTTTCATCCGTTTTTTTTATGATACTGTATCCAAAAATACATACAACCCTAAATTTTCACCCCTCTACGATCAACCCCTATTTTTCATTTACTAATTAAAAACTTCAATTTCATTTTCATTTTGTCATGACTTAGAATAAAAAAAATCATATTACTTTCAATTTTTTACCCTTCTACGATCAACCCCTATTTTTCCATCGCGATTTTCATTTTTTTTATTTTATCCACAGATCCGCAATAGGATTGCACGATGGCAATCGAAAATAACAATAGTTGGTCCGAGAATAGGTCGTAATATATTGTTCATACCCCTAAGTGATTAGTGGTATGGTGGTCCACCCCACACATTTTTATAAATTTTTTGGACAAAATTTTTATTTTTATTTTTTATGATGTTGCATTAAAAAATACATAAAACTCTAAATTTTCACCCTTCTATCAACAACCCATATTTTTTAATAGCCATTTTAATAATTTAAACTTTTGCCGGGTCAGATAGATTAATAGATAGTTAGATATAATGATAGATAGATAGTTAGATAGATAAATAGATGGAAGTATAGATAACTATCTAGATAAATAGATAGAGATACATGAAGATAAATGAATAGATAGAAAGATAGATAGATAAAAGTAATTTATATATGGCAGAACAACGTTTACCGGGTCAGATAGATTGATAGATATATATGTAGATACTAGATAGATAGATAGATAGATAGAACGATAAATAGATAACTATCTAGATAGATAGATAGATTGTTAGATAGAAAGATAAAAATAATTTAAATGGCAGAACAACGTTTGCTAGGTCAGCTAGTATATATATATATATATATATATATATATATATATATATATATATATATATATATATATATATATATATATATATATATATATATATATATAATATATTTATTTGAATTGTTGTTGCCTGTGATCTATTTTTAATCTCTTGATAATTATTAGCAATAACAGGCTGGTTGAATCTTAAAAAACTCGATTTTATTAAAAAGTTGACGTTTCACTACGACATTCGAAAAAATTGAAATTTCTTTGACATTAATTGATTTGAAAAAATTTGAAAAGAAAAGGCGACCTTGTCTTGTCTTGTTAAAATTTTTTTCGGATGTGGTTGTTCTTTGTTATTTATTATGTGCTATTCAGTCCAATATAAACATTCAAAATTGTTATCATTAGAAGGTAAGGGAAACTACAGAAACCTTTACCCACGTAATGTTCGAAAAAAATAATAATAGGTTACTATTTATCTAACAACAAAGAAATTAGTCGCGGGAAAATATTAAAAAAGTAGAGCAGAATTATCGGTATAGAACGCTTATATGGAAGCAGCCGTTGACACGTGTTTCGGACTCTTTGGTCCTCAGCAAAGTTTGACCAAATCTCCCATACCGGAGAGTTCAAACAATAAACCACAAATATGTGATTGTCTTCCATAGCAGAGGATTTTGTTTATTATACTATTTTCATCTCCAAATTTTCAATCCTATACTTGGCTACGCCGTTCTGATGAGGACCAAAGAGTCCGAAACACGTGTCAACGGCTGCTTCCATATAAGCGTTCTATACCGATAATTCTGCTCTACTTTTTTAATATTTTCCCGCGACTAATTTCTTTGTTGTTAGATAAATAGTAACCTATTATTATTTTTTTCGAACATTACGTGGGTAAAGGTTTCTGTAGTTTCCCTTACCTTCTAATGATATCAATTTTGAATGTTAATATTAGACTGAATAGCACATAATAAATAACAAAGAACAACCACATCCGAAAAAAATTTTAACAAGACAAGACAAGGTCGCCTTTTCTTTTCAAATTTTTTCAAATCAATTAATGTCAAAGAAATTTCAATTTTTCCTCTCCCTCAACCACGATGCACTTCGCAAATTGTTTTTCGATAAATTAAATTATTTTCAACTTTTTTATTCGGTTTGCTATTTAAGCGTGATTTTTGAAAGTATAATTCAGTTCTTTAGAATCGCATCTCGACGCGATGCATTTCGCGCGAAAAATACGACCTGAGTGATGTAGCTCTGCCGATCACGAGGTTTTCAAAATATTATAAGACGTACGAATCTTCATTTCTGTTGTTTTTTCAGGAATTCCTGCACATGAGTTACCACCAAGATTTAGAGACGATAGTTCACAATACGTATCAGCCCAAGAAGAATCCAGAGTGACTCTTGCAGCCGAACTATATGAAATTACTAAGGATACAGAGATAGAATGGTCAGTTGATATTTCTTCTTAATGATCTTTTACATTCGCTTCCGACAGAATATCATTTTAGTCCTATTTCCCCCGAAAATAATAGACTACCTGTTTGAATTGTATCGCAAGTCAACAGAGAGGGGCGGGATTGGTTCTTAAATACGTTTCATTACACCTGGACCACGATTTCTGAGGTTGTAAAGATGTCTGATACGAGTATATATATATATATATATATATATATATATATATATATATATATATATACAGGGTGTCCCACCGGGAAAGAACGCGATCTGTATATGGTAAACTACACATTGGAAACTTTTGAAAATTTGACAGTATACTAATGTTGATAGGGGCAACTCGACTAAAATATTTTCAAGATGGTGGCACTTCCGGTTATACCGGAAGTAGATACCAACTTGCTTATTTTAAATTGGATACCCTATATAATAATACATTTTTAGATTCTACGTAAGATTCTAGGCAGATTTTATGTATTATGTCCTATACCTAAGTCTAAACGTTTTTGACATATTTAGGTTTTTATGTCAAAAATGACGATTGCAAGCCCTAATATAATTATCAATTGTTCCTATAAGGATTTCGTATTACTTACTTTGGGGTGGATTCCTTATTGAAAAAGACTTGCTTCAATAGATTTTGTAATGGTATTTGAATAACTAATCATACAGGGTGTTCGAAAAAAAAGATCTAAAATGAGATTGAGAAAACTGACAAAAATCAATTTTTTCAAATGGAAACCCCCCATTTTTCTTATTTTGTAGTATTTAGTATTTATAAAGAAGTTAACTTTGTGTAAAGTTATCTATACCTAAAATTTGAAGTTTTCGAAATATTGCCAATTTAATATTTTTATATGGCGATTTTGCATTTAATCGTTAAACAATTAGATCTAGGATAGCCACGATCGTATTTGACATTTCAAATCATCGTAGTGGCACCCCGGTTAAATTAAACAAACGAAGATTATTTAAACTTATTTATTATTTATGGACAATGTGATAAATTATTTCAAGAACATGTGATACATGTGCGACCCGTTATCCTCATGAACAAAAACCATCACCAAATACTGTTAAACGAATTATAGAAAACTTCAAGAATTTTGGATCCGTAAAGGCATAAGTGTACAAAAAGAAACCAGTTGTTAACAATGAAAATATTGGAATAGCAATTTTGGGATATTTTGAAGAAAATCTTCAAGGCATTAGAATCAGGCTTATTTAAATCGTCAGTTCTAAGAATTTTACGGAAACACAAATATCATCCCTATGCTATCCATATTTTCATTAGTGCAGCATTTAAATGAAAATGATTTAGATAAGCCTTAAAAGTTTGAATAATTTTCGTTTGTATAATTTAAACGGGGTGCCATTACGATGATTTGAAATGTCAAATACGATCGTGGATATACTAGATCTAATTGTTTAACGATTAAATGCAAAATCACCATATA
Organism: Cynegetis impunctata; assembly: GCA_030704885.1. Lineage (NCBI taxonomy): Eukaryota > Metazoa > Arthropoda > Insecta > Coleoptera > Coccinellidae > Cynegetis > Cynegetis impunctata. The sequence goes on from JARQZK010000755.1 coordinate 352,572, forward strand.
AAAATATTAAATTGGCAATATTTCGAAAACTTCAAATTTTAGGTATAGATAACTTTACACAAAGTTACCTTCTTTTTGAATACTAAATACTAAAAATAAGAAAAATGGGGGGTTTCCATTTGAAAAAATTGATTTTTGTCAGTTTTCTCAATCTCATTTTAGATCTTTTTTTTCGAACACCCTGTATGATTAGTTATCCAAATACCATACAAAATCTATTGAAGCAAGTCTTTTTCAATAAGGAATTCACCCCAAAGTAAGTAATACGGGAATCCTTATAGGAACAATTGATAATTATATTAGGACTTGCAATCGTCATTTTTGACATAAAAACCTAAATATGTCAAAAACGCTTAGACTTAGGTATAGGACATAATAAATAAAACCTGCCTAGAATCTTACGTAGAATCTAAAAATGTATTAATATATAGGGTATCCAATTTAAAATAAGCAAGTTGGTATCTACTTCCGGTATAAACGGAAGTACCACCATCTTGAAAATATTTTAGTCGAGTTGCCCCTATCAACATTAGTATACTGTCAAATTTTCAAAAGTTTCCTATGTGTAGTTTTCCATATACAGATCGCGTTCTTTCCCGGTGGGACACCCTGTATATATATATATATATATATATATATATATATATATATATATATATATATATATATATATAGAGATATATATATATATATATATATATATATATATATATATATATATATAGATATATATATAACAATACTAAATAACTCCAATCGAATAATTCTTCAATAAGGTTAATGGGTTCTTGGATCAAAACAGGCTGTATTATGTAAAACTACATTTATTCTCGGTCAACGTTTCGGTCCATGTCTGGACCTTCTTCAGGACTCTAAAATATTGAAGACTATGCTATCATACATCATTTTCCACAACTACAATTAAAAACTTACAGAATAGCTGAGTTTGAAAAATTGTTCTCCTTCCTAGCGTCGATTGAGAACGAACAAAAAGGCAACTGCCGTCATACAACAAGGATTGAATCAGACATGAACAATTCTTACTTGAGAGGGTACTTAAATAGTCAATTTTCAATTATTTTAAGAACACAGGTAAAATAAATCCAGATTACAATGTCACATATATAGCAGAATAAAACTGAGGTTAGAACATAGACAATTAATCTGAAATCACAGAAACAACAATTCTCTTATTCTTATAAGATATTAAAAAGGAATAAATGTTGCTAATATTTTCTATGTCTTTTCTTGAGTTCATCACATTATCTGTTTGTTTGATGTGAAACATTTCCAAGAATGATCGTTTATTCAAATTTCTTTCAAACTCCAGAATTTTGGTAGCATTATAATCTAACTCATGTTTGGTTTTCCGACCATGCTCCGCTAAAGCACAAATCTTTCTGGGATTTTTTATATCACTTTTGTGTTGAAATATATATATATATATATATATATATATATATATATATATATATTTATATATATATATATATATATAATATATATATATTATATATATATATATATATTTATATATATATATATATATATATATATATAAGACTATTTAAGTACCCTCTCAGGTAAGAATTGTTCATGTTTGATTCAATCCTTGTTGTATGATGGCAGTTGCCTTTTTGTTCGTTCTCAATCGATGCTAGGAAGGAGAACAATTTTTCAAACTCAGCTATTCTGTAAGTTTTTAATTGTAGTCGTGGAAAATGATGTATAATAGCATAGTCTTCAATATTTTAGAGTCCTGAAGAAGGTCCACAAATGGACCGAAACGTTGACCGAGAATAAATGTAGTTTTACATAATACAGTCTGTTTTGATCCAAGAACCCATTAACCTTATTGAAGAAGTATATATATATATATATATATATATATATATATTTATATATATATATATATATATATATATATATATATATATATATATATATATATATATAAAGGATGGCTCACCACATTCGCCTCGGTGTTTCTATGATAAATGAAAAGAGTAGGGGAAAAATGTTTAGCACAGTCATATGTGGGTCCATGAGGAGCATACTCCGAAATTATTTTGAAATATACAGAGAGACCCAAAAGAAAGGTACATATCAAAGTTATATCGTTTCTTATGGAACACCCTATATTTTTTCATATTTTTAGATACTATAGACCAAAATGAAGGTAAGTACTGTTATATTTCCTATACCTAAAACTGACCGTTCCTGAGAAATTTTGAGAAATCAAAAAATACAGATCATAATTTAAAAATTGTTCACACCCTGTAGCATGTTACGAGCTGCTCGTAACTGAATTTTCTGCTGAGTTGAAACGTTAAAGTTAACTACCACATAAAAGTTTTATTTCAATATTGTACAGAGTGGTGAAAAAAATTCAGAGTTTGGTCACATTTTTTAGTGAATAACTTCTTAAAGTTAAATGGAACATTCTGTTTTTAATGGCATATTTTGATGCAGAATTAGATTCCCTTTTAAACTATATCAGGGTTTCCTATACATATCTTTTATGATTTTTACGCAAAAGACGTTTTTATATTCTACTTATGAGTAATTTCTGTATCTTGAGAATGGAACATCCTGTATTGTAATTAGAAAGCATTTTCAAAAGTGTATCACCCTGTAGGAATTCAAAAATGCTTGATAGCCCCAAATATTCAGTTATTGAAGTGTAATATGTTTACCAAATTTCAATTCATCAGTAATTTTTTCAGTCATTAGCTAATAAATGTCAAATAAAGTGTATTCAATAAATAAAGTTTCATCACAAGTCAATTATTTTTGGCATTTATCTCGACATCCATGCAGTTTTCGAAAAACATACAAGAGAACAAAAAGTATCCAAATAGAAGGGAGAATTTAAATTGATATTTCATTGGAAGCAGAGGCGGCACGCGTAAAAGTTCGAGAGGGTTGAATTGGGTACGACCCCCAAAAGTGTGATCACCCTGTAGGAATTCAAAAATGCTCAATAGCCTCAAATATTAAGCTATTGAAGAGAAATAGGTGTGCCAAATTTCATTCAATTATTTTGAATATTTCCCTCCTGTCAAAAATCCCTTGTAAATGGAATGCAATTATCGAAAATTACAGCGATAATTGCATTGTAGAAAGCGAAAGAGCCATGCGATAATTGCATTGTAGACCGATAATTGCATAGTAGCATAGTTCATAATACCGAAAGAGCCCCGCGATAATTGCATTGTAGACCGATAATTGCATAGTAGCATAGTTCATATCACGGTTATTGATTACAAGCTGAGAATTATGAATTACTAACGTCAGTTTGACAAGTTGAGAGTTTATTCGGGGAATATTCCCCAAAATTACACTCGTGCATCAAAATAACCGGATAATTTCGCATTCCACCGTGTTGTCTTTAAAAAACTGCATTCGGTCATTTTCATATTTCCACCTTCGGCGTCGGGCTCTTTCTCCAAAAATGAAAATGAACTCATGCAGTTTTTTGACAACACGCTGTCATGCAAAATTATCGGTAATTTTGATGCTCTTGTGCAATTACTTACGAAAATTGTAGGAGGAAAAAAACAGAAAAATATAAAACTTTGGCACCCTGTATATCAGAAATGAAGCTCCTAAGCATATATATGTTTATATAAGATTTTCATCATAAAAAAATGTCTTTCACAAGATGTTCAAGTCCTGCTACAAAAAACTGACTCACCCTGTATATATATATATATATATATATATACATATATATATATATATATATATATATATATATATATATATATATATATATATATATATATATATATATATATATATATATATATATATATATATATAAATATATATTTCCTATAAATTTTGGCATATCCACCGCCTCCATCGAAACAAATGAGCTGAAATTAGGTATCTACGGTTACTCTTTAGGCAGAACGAAACTAATAAACTTTGGTTGAATATACTCTTAATTTAAGGGAAGGGAGTGGGGTGCATGACCTCTCGTGGGAAGGTGCATGACCGAAAGTGGAAATTAATTATAATTCAAGCTTTCTAGGTTTCAAAATTCTGCTTCCTAGGGTATTTGGAAAATGCATGGAGTTTTTGAAGGATTTAACTTCCAAAATTGAGGAAGGGGGTTTAAAATTTGTGTGTGGGCTAAGTTGATGCTAGAAAAATACTTTCTCCACGATCATCACAGAATTCGTCAATTCTGATATCAAATTTGATTACAGAATGCTGGAATTCTGTCTCTTGAGATTGAAGAAATATTCTGCAACACCTCTGCCCCCATGCAATTTAAATGTATTTGCTTTCTCTCCCTTGTGATAGAATAATATTCTCACACTGGCTAGCAATAATGACATTAGCCTTGACGCAGTTGATTGTCATCGTAGTGGCAAATTTGAGTAAGTGTCAAAATTATCGCTGTCACGTTTTCATTCGAAAATATAATAAGTATTATGAATTTATGCAGTGGTTCAGAATCAGAGTGTGAAAATACACCACTACACTGGTCATTGTTATCGGAGGACGTCGGCTACTGTGTTAGTGGACACAGGAGCAGATATGGAACACTAAAAAGGAATGGGAGGTGGAAGTCTTCTCAAGTGCCAGAAGGATACATAAAAAATTCGGTGCAAAATCGAATAAATAAAGTAAATAAGTTAGTCTCATCAATTACTGGATCTAATACACCGCTAATCATGCCTTCCACTTCAAATTATGTGACTGATAGTTCATCTTCTACAAACCACGCAATTGTTGAAAATTCTTCCAATAATGCACCAGTTTTCATTTCGAGAACTGTACAAATATAACAATTAATACAAAGTAGAATGTTTCTTGAATTATTGAGTGTTTACCTAATATAATTGTGATTGAGTTCTGTAATATAAATTATCTTTTGTTCGTTTTCATATAAAAATATATATTTAAAATTTTCGATCGTGGAGAAAGTATAGTCTGCTACTCGGTTAGAATGAAAATTCGTGATGCTCGTGGTTCCTCACGCTCGCCTTCGGCTCGCGCTCGGAAATTTTCCACTCGCATCGAATTTTCATTCTAACCTTGTTACAGAATATACTATTTTGTAGGTATAAATTTTTTCGTGGTTTTTTAGCTTCTGAGCTTCTGCAGATTCAGTTAGAGGGTTGACATGTGTTACTTGGACTGAGTGTATTTGAGAGAAGAATCCTCTGGGGTTTTGAAGTATTTTCCATAACCGCTGCTATTTTAATGTATATATTTCATATTTTCTTCTGGATCTCAAGATTGCCCCTCTAAACTGACTCAGGAGGTTACGAATTTGTAAAAAAATTAATGGAAAATTAGGCTTTTATCTCTTCGAAGTCACAAAAGGAATACACATAACGGCGTTTACGAGAAGGTATTTTCCAACTAGGTGGGCGTTTTCTTTAATGTTTCATCGGCCACAAATACAATTAGAAATAGGCATTCGCATATCCCTGTGTACCTAAAAGTTATCTCTGGTGCTATTGACATTGGGTATACGACTGACTCGTAGATACTCTCTCACTAGGACGCCGTTAAAAATATCCAAAGGACGAGTCGACGGGGGTCTAGATCGTCTCGACGTCACACTTACATAAATCCACTTTCTGCCCGAATGGATAGTCGTTGAGATGCCCGGACCGCGCGCGTGGCAAATTTCGAACTTGTGATAGCTTTTCGGCGTCGACGAGCGGACGTTTTGGTAAACAAATTTTTCGATTCTTGTTTTCGAGTTTACGTGTTGAATTCCGTTATCTGGTGGATAGGTGTAGAAAGCAGAAGGACTACCTCTGAGAGGGAATTTAATTTAGTTTTCAATTTCAATTTATTAACTGAATGTTTAATTTTACAAAATTAATACTATTTTTTGTCGCATTTCTGCCGAATATAATAGGCTATTGCATTGTTTGTTGGATTTTACAGAAAAATTAATAGTCTTAAGGTCATTTATCTCAGAAAAGAATAGACTCTGGAATTGGTTTCTAAATTCGTTTAATAATAATTTAGGACCATAATTTTTGAGTTTCTTTCGATGCCTAATATATATATATATATATATATGTATATATATATATATATATATATAATATATATATATATATATATATATATATATATATATATATATATATATATATATAATATATATATATATATATATATATATATATAGTATATATATATATATATATATATATAATATATATATATATATATATAATATATATATATATATATATATATATATATATATATATATATATAAATACCGAATAGCAAAATAGTCTGGCAACAAGGCATTTTCTTTGAAACGATTAAACGTATGATTATCAAATGTTAGGGTTATGCACGGGATTGTATTTTTCGTTTTTCAGAAGTCCTGTCAAACTTGAGAGACATCAGCATTCAGTGTATCGCCGCCATCTTGAATTTTTTTGAATAGCACCGTAGGTCGAGTGATATATCGTAGAAAAGCTGATTTGGTCCTATTTTCAAAAATACAGAATACATTACTAAAAAAATAAGGGAAACAATTTTCCAAGACATACAATATGTGAGTTTTTAATTCATACTAACTTACAAAAATATTAATAGTTTTCTTATAACAGGAGATCAAAATGTTGGCCACATGTTTCTACAATCTGTATTCGAAGCATCGAGTAGAATTATTTATCATTTATGGAGGAATTGTTTGTATTTCTACACATTTGAGAGTTTTTGAATTAGTTATGTCTGATATAAAGTGGAGTAAAGTAGGGAGATCTTGCCGGCCACTTAATTACACCTCTTTAAACAATCCATCTCTGAGGGAAATTTGATAATTAAACGTTTGATCGTTTTAAAAAATACCTTGTTGCCAGACTTTCTCTCTACCCTGTATATATAGGTATATATATATATATATATATATATATATATATATATATATATATATATGTATATATATGTATATATATATATACATATAGATATATATATATATAGATATATAGATATATATATATATATATATATATATATATATATATATTCCGCTACATATAAGAGTCTCTTGCGGGCAATAACAGGCCATTTGAGGCAGAATAAAACTGTCGAAATTTGTGTGAATTAAATCTAAATATTGGCATCTCCAAACTTTGGGGAAGGGTGTGAGGGGTTAAGTGCATGAGCGGAAATTTTTACAAACTAGTAGTAAGAAAATATCATTTAGGGGTTTCAGCTCATTTCCTCGAGCGCCGCTATCTTAATGTAGATATTTTATGTTTTTTCGTGGTTCCTAAGAATTTTGAAATTATGTCGCTGGTTGATGTAGGGAAAATGGCTTTTTATGGTTTCAACTATTCTCTTCAATCTCCTCCATTTTAAAGTAGATATTTATTTTTTTTCGTGAGATTTGGCTCATTTCCAAAGCCCAACGAAATTGACTTACGGGGTTAAAAATTGTTGTGAAAAAATCTGTTTTTTTTCATTGGTCAAGTTTAGGCATGTTGTCACTGCGTTGACGTTGAATAAATGACTGTTGATTATATAAAACCTAATTGAAGATTAATTCAACCGGTTGTCTGGAGCTGAAATGAGAATAATTTTTTACTTAAATTAAAGACGATTTAATATTCTCAATGTTCTGCTGAGTACATATTTTATTTATTTATATTGGGCCATGATTTTCAAGGTTTTTCTGATGTCTGATATATAATATAAATAAATTAAATATATGTTTATATATATATATATATATATATAACTTCATAAAGAAACAAAAAACTAACTTTTCACAGGTTTAAATGAAATCTAATGAGTAAACACGATTCGTCATAATATTGACTTCATCTTGTACTAAATTATGGTATTACAAAACATAACACAGGGGGGTCCTAGAAAAACAAAATAACAATTAGCAATTCATTCATAGCTATTGGTAGGTATATTTAATAGATTCAGAAGAGGAGAAGGGTTTACTTCAATCTGGTCGTTAACTAGGTTTCCGGAATTTTTATATTTATTGATGTATAGGGATTCCCAACAGTTAGTTTTGTGGAGTTTATTTTCTAACTGTAATATATTATAATTGTGACGAAAGGTATGGTTTTCTTGAAGAAGATGCCACTCATAATTAGAGTCCATTTTCTGCTTAATATAGCTACGTTGGTGTTCATGTATTCGAGTTTTGAAATTTCTAATTGTACGTCCTATATAGAATTTTTCACAATCGTTACAGTTGAGTCTATAAACACCCGTACGTTCATCTCTATGGATTTTTGATTTGTTGTTTTTAATAAATATTCCAATGCTATTGTTGGTTTTATATGAAACTTTGAAATTTTGTTTCTTTATGAAGTTATGAATATGAACTTTCACCAAGTGAATGTCAATTCAATTCAATATATATATATATAATTTATATATATTTATATATATTATATATATATATATATATATATATATATATATATTTTATATATATTTATTAATATTATATATATATATATATATATATATTTATTATATATATATATATATATATATATATATATATATATATATATATATATTACATTTGGGCTTCTCCAGTTGGTTATCAGAACAAATGAGTAGAAATTTTCGCACCTGTGGTTGCTTTTGAAGCAGAACAAAAATATCAACATTTGAGTGACTTTAATAGAAATTTAGGCATCTACAAAGTTTGGAGATGGGGTTGGCAAAAAATTGCATTAGCAGAAGTTCTTCAAACCAATGGCAAAAAAAGTTTGAATCAATAATGAACAATATATTTTGAATTCGTTCATCTGAGATTGAGTTAGAGGGTTGAAAATTGGTACCTAGATTGAGTTCATGTTGAAGTACGATCCTTTGTGGGTTTCAATTCTTTTTCCTAATTGCGCTGCACTTCGTGGAGACTATTCCGTTCGAATCGCACCTTAATTTTGAATAAAATTAATTTTTTTATAATTTTTATTACGATTTGCTATTGAAGCGTGGATTTTTTCATTACGCGATGCACTTTCCGTTTTTTTTTCAATAAAATGAATTATTTTGTAATTTCATTTCGATTTGCTATTGAAGCGTATTTTTTAGTTCTCGATGCTCTGCTCTTCCCGAAAAATACAACTCTGATGACAGAGCTCTGCTACTCACTAGATTTTCCAATTCAATAAACAATTACAAATTCAAAAACTTGAAATATTAATTTTTCATTCTTGAATACACAAATCCACAGATGATCTCAAAAGAGCTTCTATACGATGTACCACATGTTCCATAGAGCCACTTTAAATTTGCAGATTGATACCTAAATCTACAAATTGGTGGAGAATGCAAACAAGTATGTAATTAAATCTAAATGGAAGTCCCCTTTAAATTAAAAATCGGATGTTTTCAAAACTTCCTGTTGAACAGAATTCCCAGGTGGAAATTATCAGGAACATTCTGTGAAAAAATATTCTCTATGATTCTGCAAAATCCTACAATATTGAATAATAATGATATCAATATTTCCAAAAAAGTAATTTTCGAACATTCCTGATCACAATCAATACTACTATTTCACATAATTGCACTGAGTTATTTATGTGAAAGTAGGATAATTTTAAACCTTAAATATCTAGAATATTATTTCTCAAACCAAAAAACTCTATCGCAGTCAGCTGCATTAGAAAAGTAGGTTCTCAAAACGTTTCCAGTTTAAAAAATCTATTAATTCAATTTGATTTTTGTTCCTAAATCATAATCCTAAAAACAAAATTTGTGCCCTCTATCGTGTGAACAATATTCATTTCCTCCTCCGGGGGGTCAACCTCGGAACAATTTATATCGAAATAAATACCATCCAAGATATCATACGAAACTACCTACATACAAAGTTTCAACCTTATGCTCCTAAAATTGCGCCTTCTATAGTGTAAACAAGATTCATTTCCTTTCCTAGGGGGTCAACCCCCCAAGCAACTCGTACCAAAACCAATCCTATCCAATATATCATACGAAAATACCTACTCAGAAACTTTCAACCTTATTGCTCCAAATTTACGCCCTTTATCGTGTAAAGAAGGTTTATTTCTTCCCCCGAAGGGTCAATCCCTCCCCCAACCAATTAGAACCAAAACCAATCCCATTCAAGATATCATACAAAACTACCTAGATACAAACTTCCAACCCTATTGCTTGAAAATTGCGCCCTTTATCGGGTGAACAAGATTTATTTTTCCCTAAGGGGGGTCAGCCCCCTAATCAATTCGAACCAAAACTAATCCCATCCAAAATATCATACGAAACTACTATATATATACAGGGTGTCGCTCCGGGAACTGCATCGATCGATATAGCACAAAGTACGGATCAGAAAATTTTGAAAATTTAGATGATTGCTAATGTCGGTGTGGCCAATCCAACCAAAATAATTACAAGCAGCTGGCACTTCCGCTTATACCGGAAGTCGATACCAACTTGCTTATTTCAAATAGAACACTCTATATATTTCAGGGTTTTCGAAAAGAGAATAAAATTCTGAGTCGAAAATGTGAAGAATACTCTATGCCTAAACCTAGCCGTTTCAGAGATATTTGACATTTTATAGAAAATTTGACAGGTGCAACGGTTAACAAGAACCGGTATAACTTTCATCCTGTAAAAGATACTCATTCGCTTCTTGTCACATGAAAAGAACACAAGAAGAACTACGTTCTACAACTGAAATTAATTCAATAATATCATACCAAGTGTTCCGTTTTTTGCGTTACATTTCGTCAACTTCAAACCGCGAAAACTTGTTTAGGTCAAATGGAACATCCTGTATTTTTTTACGTCAAGTTGTATAAAATTGATTTCACTTTTTTCTGATATTAGCATTTTGGGGGTTAAGGTTACAACTTTTTGAAATATTTGTGATTTTATTAGAAATTCATGAATTGTTGTAATCATTTCATCAAAATAGCCATGATTAGAAACAATAAATCATTATCTTATGTCAAAAAATGCCAGCACGTTTAAATTATATCAAAGAAAACTTTTTTAATTTGTTTATTGTGATAAAGTAATAACAAGAACTTGCAGCCCATTTGTACTCGATATCCAGAAAAACTTATGTTTTGATAAGATTCTGTGAATTGAATCCTTGCATAGTCCCTATTCCAGAGCAGCTTGTCTTAATGACATCCTTGGAAATGCATGAAAATAACCCAGAATGACTATTTCTATGTTTTCGTCATCAACAATAAGCTTTCTTCTTTGAATTTTTGCCTTGACAGAGTCATAATTTTTAAAATTTTCCAGTATGCGTTTTACAGTGTTTGGTGACGGTTTCTGTCTTTCTGGATATCGAGTAGCAAATGTGCTGCAAGTTCTTGATATTACTTTATTACATTCTCCATAAACAATAAACATATTTAAAAAGTCTTCGTGGGTATAATTTAAACGTGCTGGCATTGTTTGACATAAGATAATGACTGATTGTTTCTAATCATGGCTAATTTGATGAAATGATTACTTCAATTCATGAATTTCTAATAAAACCACAAATATTTCGAAAAGTTCTAACCTTAACCCCCACAATGCTAAAATCAGAAAAAAGTGTATTCAATTTTACACAACTTGACGTAAAAAAATACAGGGTGTTCTATTTAACCTAAACAAGTTTTCGCGGTTTGAACTTGACGTGTAACGCGAAAAACGGAACACATGGTATGATATTATTGAATTAATTTCAGTTGTAGAACGTAGTCCTTCTTGTGTTCTTTTCATGTGACAAGAAGCAAATGAGTATCTTTTACAGGAAGAAAGTTTTACCGGTTCTTGTAAACCGTTGCACCTGTCAAATTTTCTATAAAATGTCAAATATCTCTGAAACGGCTAGGTTTAGGCATAGGGTATTCTTCACATTTTCGACTCAGAATTTTATGCTCTTTTCGAAAACCCTAAAATATATAGGGTGTTCCATTTGAAATAAGCAAGTTGGTATCGACTTCCGGTATAAACGGAAGTGCCAGCTGCTTGTAATTATTTTTGTTGGATTGGCCACACCGACATTAGTAATCCTCTAAATTTTCGGAATTTTCTGATCCGTTCTTTGTTCTATATCGATCGATTCAGTTCCCGGTGCGACACCCTGTATATATATGTAGTGATATATGAAATTGTGTTTTTGGTGCCAAGCATCATAAAAAGTCATGAAATGAAAAACTATCTTGGTCCTAGGTCCAACTTTGCTAATCGCACCCATTTTAATAAGCACGTTTTCAAAGTGAAAACCTGCTAAAAATTCAAAATCTTGTTTACAATAAGAATATACAACATTTGTTTCCCTCGGAAAATAACCTTCTTTCAATTTATCGATGACATAGTGACTCAGCCTTGCAATAAAGCGAATATATATAGTTTGCCATTAACTAAGGCAGAAAAATTTGGCTTAAACATATGAGCCAATACAAATATATGCTCTCTCTTTCATATAGGTCATCTTTCTGTTTTCTATTTATATTCACTCTAAACAAAATGAGCGTTGATGTTTTCTTCGATATAGATGACTACTGCAATGAAAATAATGAAAAGGAACAAATTCAAATTGAAAATTGTGAATTTTATAGTGATCAATAAGTTTTCGTGATGGGTCAAAAGGTATCCAAGTGCTGTAAGTGTTGCAGTGCTAAGCACTCCAACGGCAAGAACTGTGTAGATGCAGGAAGCGACGCGTAAGTCTTTTCTGGGTTATTAGAATGAATATAGTGTGGTTTATTTTTAAAGATCAATGAGTAACTTGCTGCCAATAAATTTTTATCTTTTAGGAGAAAGCTGTACATTTCGAAATAATTTTGTTGTTGTTCATTGTGATTTATGCTCCTAAATAAAATGTGAATTAACGTCACATTACTTCACAAGAGAGGATTTATCTATTAGTCGAATTTTATTCACTATCTTATTTATTATGATAATAGATCAGTGAATAGTTCTGATAATAATTTAATTACTCACGTTTCATTATAGAGGCGGTATGTAGATGATATTTTTTGTATTTGGACCGGTACAGATAGGCAGTTCGATAATTTCCTTAAATATATAAACACTTTCTACAACTCGATTCAATTTACAAAAGAAGTAGAAAACGGTACCTTGCATTTCTTAGACATTCAGATTGGTAGGAATTTGAATTCTCTTACTTTCATCAAAATTTATAGATACCTTCACAGATACTTTAATTCACAGCGACAGTAACCAACACATTAAAATAAAACTCAGTGCTTTTCATTCGTTCATACATAGGTTGTTCACTATTCCATTATCGGTAACAAATTTTCAAACAGAAGTTAATATAATTGAAATATTAGGCACCAATAATGGTTACAATGAAAGTCTTATCAATAAGCTCATTGGGAAAAAACGAATAAAAAATCTGTTGCATTCAATATACCCCACGCAAACTATTAATGAAGAACAAAAATACTTCCGAATAAATTATGTGCCGAATTTGAGTAGCATAATTTATAACAGACTATCGAAAAATAACATTAAAACAATTTGTACAAATAAAAGAAACTTTAAGTCATTCTTGGTCAATAATAAAGAAAAATCTAACATCGGTGAAAACAGTGGTGTTTACAAAATATTTTGCGATGAATGTACTGCCTTCTATATTAGACAAACAGGAAGGAATATAAACATTCGTGTTGAAGAACATAAAAAGTAAATTTTACAAAATGAAAATACCACTGGCTTCTCCGAACATTGTATAAAATTAAATAATTTTCTGGATTTCAACAAAACTCAATTGCATTCAGGTAACAAAGGAAAACGCCTTGACCTTCTTGAATATAGTAAATTACCCCTTGTAAACGATCAGAATGATTTTCAGGTATCACCTTTACTTTTATCTGTTTTATACAATAAGATGTACAAGTGTGTTTGATTTTAAAGTTTAAACTTTATCATATATATACATTTATATATATATATATATATATATATATATATATATATATATATATATATATATAAATATATATATATATATATATATATATATATATATATATATATATATATATATATATATATATATATATATATATTTATAAGAAACTTTTTCCTGATGGGGCTGTTCATAAAAAATGTGTTTAATGCCTGGCTTGGTATCCTAGTCTTCAGTTGCTTCAGAATAAATTCTGATTGATTAGATAACAAAGCTATTTACTTTATCAATGCTGTCATTTATTCAGAAATATGTCAGAGAATTCACTACTTTGGTAATGGAAGATTTTTCTTCGTGAGTAAGAATGATTGGTTCCACTCTGGTGTATTTTTCAGAAAAAATACACCAGAGTGGAACCAATCATTCATGAATTTTTGAAATACTTTTCGATTAGATTAGACACATAAACCATTATTTCCAGAGATAGGCGGAATCTTGAAGGTTTTATCTTCACTATCGCCTAAAGAACATTATTCTTAGACCAAGCATACAACGCAAAGCAGCAGTTTCAATTTAAGAGAAAGCGAACATAATTACCTTACAAGAGTCAGGAAATAGTAAGATAGCCTTGGCAAGACATCAAATATAGAAACTGCAGAGATCCATCAATTTTGCTAGATGACAATTTGATCGTTTGATTGCTTTCAAGTTATTACGAGAACAAAATAAAAGAGTGAAATGACTCGAAGTAAAAAAGCCAAATTTTTAGGATCATATTATATCATCAAATAAGAGAGATTCCATTATGAATACTTTTATAGATCCTCGAAACTCAATGAAAATAATTCATCGTTAAATATTGATAAAATGAATTATCTCTTTCTTGTTTTCGTTTTGGGTTTTTCAAAGAAAATCGAAGTTTTACCCTTCTTATCAATTAGCACTCTTTAGATTCATCAAAAATGAGATAAATAGCACATTCTTGAAGTTTCATTTAATGTTTTTAGTTTCATTCCACCTATAGTTACTAAGATTATACCTACGCATAACTAAAGGTGCTTCTAAACGAGCAATATTTTTAGTGCAATATGTGGTTACAATACAGTCAATAGTACCAAGCTAGTTAGTCGAGTATGTTAGGTACGCTGGCTAGTATTTGGGAGGTCTCGGGTTCAAACCCCGGGGCCGACTGGTCTGCCATGAGTTTTTTTCAGAGGTTTCCTCATGGTAATGTAAGTCACTGCTTGCAAACTTACAAGGCGAATGCTGGGCCAGTATTGATCCTCTGAACCCTACCCACACTTCCTATGTTCCATAAATATCCCGTCTCACCTATCCTTAATGCACTTGTACATACAAGTGTATCCTCTGATCTGGCTGAAGGAGTTAATCCCAAACTCAAGCTGCCCGCCTCCCTGACACATACTTCAGGGAGGAATGAAACACGTGTGTTTCCTTTTCCTTTTTTCCAGTCAATAGTGGACCGGCCAGTATAAAATTGAATGCATCAGCTGCCTCATCAATTTATATCTCGGCAACATTGTCTGCAATAATATGGCCCGTAAATTTGTTTCTAAAGGCGCAATTCCACTGGGGCAACATTAGGCAACATGCAGCATGCTACACGTTGTCTAGTGATTCCTATTTTTAGTTGTGCGACTATGCCGCACAAATTTGAAAAATGTCGAACGAGCAACTTGTCGTTCACTGTCGCATGCGCTTTGTAGCATATGTTTGTGGCATGCATCTATATGAATTCAATAGAGGCAACTCAAAGGATGTGACTGTTGCATATTGGGTAATAGCTTTGAATAGAAAAAGGAAAAGAAGGAAGCCAGGGAGATGGAGAAGACAATTATATATTGGTGGTCAAAAAGCTCAGAAAGAGTTGTACAAAAAAGTGATTGCTGACGATAAAGCTCTGCTTCGAAATTTCACTCGAATGAGCCGAAAAGATTTTGAAAACTTATCAAAGAAGATCTCTCAAAACCTGATACCAACCTTCTTGAAGCAATAATATCTCGTGTTAGGTTATCAGTAACATTAAGATATTTGGTTACCGGCGATAGCTATCCTTCACTTATGTATCTGTAATGGATATCTGATATTTTATTATTCCATAATTCCGGATAATCTTCAATTAACAAAGTAGTTTTCTCAATATTCCACTCCATGTCGCAGGATACAAGTCGCACCGAACCGATGACTATCGGATAAACGCCGACACTGTTCGACACGATGAATCTTGTCGAGAACTGACGCATGTCTCTGGGCAACACCGGTCAACATGTGACATGCGTCATTGTAGCATTCTGCATGTTGCTTTATGTTGCTCCAATTAAAAGACTGAATGTAGCATGCGTCATTGTCGCTTGCTACATGTTGCCCCTGTGAAATTGCGCCTTAAGGGCGGCCGCACATTTACTACAATCGGTTACGATTGTCTGAAACCATTGTCGGATCAGGGAATCTGATGCTCAAATATCTATAGTTTTATACGATCATATCGCACACCTACGATCCGATATCGGATCGGACGTCCGACTCGGATGCACACAGTGCGTCCTACCAATCGGACCGATTAAAAGTCTGATCCGACTACCGGAGGGCAAGCCGTGCATTTTTTTTGCATAGTCTGCCGCAAACATACGATTATTTCTGTCAGTTTTTGACAGGGAGTATAGAAAAAGGAATTGTCAAACCATGTGCGATACTGAAAATTTGATTACCACGGTCGAGAAATTCACCTGCTTGTGACATTCGAATAAAATCGGAAGTCTTACAGGTTTCTGGACAAAAATGTTTATTATTAATTTACTAACAATGCCGACGTTTCAATGCTACTTGCATCTTTTTCAAGGCTAGTTAACAAATCTAAAAAACAAATAGTTTGAAATATGTTTTTTAGATTTGTTAACTAGCCTTGAAAAAGATGCAAGTAGCATTGAAACGTCGGCATTGTTAGTAAATTAATAATAAACATTTTTGTCCAGAAACCTGTAAGATTTCTCCGATATTATGATAATGGACGTTACCACAATAAACAAAATCGGAAGTATTTTGTCGGTAGTGTGCGCTAGTGGTCCGATTTGAAATCGTTTCAGACAATCGGATCCGATTGTAGTAAATGTGCGGCCGGCCTACGGGCTTCACAATCCGATAACAATGGCTGACGAAATCATACGCGTTGACGGGTTGTAGCGGCTTATATTGTGTTAAAAACAAAATTTAAAAAAAAGAGAAGACTGTTGGTTGATTCGACCCAACTTCAATAGGCGTTAAATTTTTGTCAACATAAGTCTAGAAATAAGTCTTGACAATAACTTATTTAAAAAATTTTCAAGATTGTTAAATAGGGACTTCGAATTTCTCTTAAATATAATAGAATCAAAAATATTCATGAATTTTTCTCTTCATCACTTTCTTCAGCAACAACAGCCATTCCATTTTTTTTTGCATTTCGATTTTTATATATTCCGGTTTCTATATTCCACAACTCAAGGCGTACATGTATTTCGTTATTTAAGTCTATAATCCTCTCATTGGATCAAGTATTAGATATTAATACTCCGAAATTTTCCAAAATAACGGCAAATATTTTTTTGAATCTCGGATTCACTCGAAATTCTGTGTTAGAGTTCTGCTTTATTATTACACTACAAATGTAATACATACCAACAAAATAAACGAAAGTGTACAAGGTATACGGACACTCGCCGGAAGATGTAAATATTGCCAGTATTTTCGCTCGACAAGCGATCGTGCGGCAACCTGTCTGCATAGTTGAAATGACATTGGCTATACAGGACATGTGTGGCTATATGTCCGGGGCATACTGAAAACATTATCCTATATTGCATAGTCTGGCTGTAATTGTTTGCAATATTCCCGGCTACTATATTGCAGCCACATATTACATTAAAAATATTGCTCGTTTAGAAGCACCTTTAGAGGTAGTTGAAAAGCTTTATGAAATTCTGTAGCTACTGATATTTTTATCGAATTGGACTTAGAAGATCTATTTCTCAAATATCCACCTATGTTGGATATTTATCGATTCATTTAAAGTATGTCTCGATTGTAAGTGTGACCTTGTTGATACTACCTAGTTTTTCAAGAAATGGCGCCTTCGCCATTTTACACGAACTGATTATAATATGAAAAATACCTATATTAGCTGATCGAACCCAATATGTCGAAGGTTGGAAATAAAAAAGGAATTTGACAATATAATAGAACATATAACCCTCTACATTCACAATGTAGAACCCAATAATAGATACATACTATGTTATATGAAAAAAGACACTTATAACCTGAACAACACAAGTGTGCCATGGCTTTAAATTTGTGATGATTATTTACCCTGAAGCTTCATCGTTTCTATTATTTTGAACTTTTGCAGAAGATTTGAAAAAGTAGCTTCAACTATGGGATATAAATTTTGGATTGACGAGGCCAATACGTTATGTAAATTAAAAAACATATTGTAAGAATGGTTTCAATATGTTTCATGAAGCACGTTTTCATGAAACTCCACCTTCTACAGATGCTGAGAGCAAAATGACATTTCTCCGATATGTCTAATTTAAAAATACGATTAGCCAGGTGTACCCCCGTACCAGAAATAGTGTCGAATATAAAAGCCTAACTTACATCGGAAATTCAAGTGAAAAACTCGAATCACTTTTATCTAAGCATAACATCAACATTCCTTACCTTACCGGAAATAACTTAGGAACCCATATTAAAAATTATAAATCAAGAATTCACAAAAACAATAAAGCAGGAGTGTATAAAATTAATTTCGGTGATGGAGAAAAGTATTACATTGGTGGAACTTTCAGAAGCTTTCAGACCAGGATTTCATAACACGAACGTAGTTTCGTTCATAAAAAGTCAGATTGATCATGCAAACGATTTAATCCAAGAAAATCATACATTCAATTTTGAATTTCAAATATTAAATGCTGGAAGTAAGGGAATTAAACTGAATTTTCTAGAATCATTACAGATTGATAAATACAAACATTCAGGTCACCTATTGAATAGTAAAATTAATCATACTAAAAGCCCTATTCTTAATCTTTCAAAAATAACGGATCCACCTGCCTAGCAGTTTAGAATGGAATTTCCTCTCTTACTAATTATTTGTAACCATCTTTGTATTTACCGTTTCTACACAATTTATAATTTATTTATTTCTTGTATATATCCGAGAAATTTAATCATGTTGCACACAGCATCTGAACATGGTGAAGATTCTCCGTTTCATAAGATGTTTTTCCTTTCAGGATGAAAGATGCCGCCCCTTTGGTCCCATCAACTCGCAGGAGATTGCGTATTACAGGAAACTTAGTACAGTTGACATTAGATAACGTGCAGAAAGAAGATGCTGGTATTTATAAAATTACGGCTAAATCGCCTCAAGGTGTTGCTACTAGAGATTTGGAGCTTCGAGTATCGGAAAATAATAAGCAACTAGCAGAAGATGATGAACCGCCAGCGTTTCTCCGTAGATTGAACGATCTCTCTGTTAAAGTTGGAACGAGAACGAGGTTTTTGGTGGAAATACGGAGCAGTTCGGAACTTACAGTAAGTTGATGTTTCGGTATCTTTTATGGATAGATAATTGAGAAGGGTGGAATTGAAAATCATATCATGATTATTAGCAATTTTCATATGATAAATATTTATGCTATTTGAAAAACTTTTCCTATATAAATTTTCTGAAGTTATGATTTCGGACAATTTCAACTCAGTTTACTCAGTTTGATAACTTATGTATATAGACATAAATATATTATATACTAGCGGGACCCGTCGCGGCTTCGCCCGCGTATCCATATATGTATACGTATGAATTTATCAAGATATAGTTCATATTCGTAATTCGTAATAATACCAAAAATTTATTCCACCCCCGTTCAACCCCTGAATGACCGAATTTAAAAAAATGGAGAAAGTGGTTTTTCAAGATAATTAGAAGGAACATTTCAGTGGCCGAATTAAATCGCTAAGTCGATTATTCTGCC
>JARQZK010000755.1:375000-425000 GCA_030704885.1 Cynegetis impunctata
CATTTAAGTAATTTTCTAACAATTTATTGCAAGTGTTACCTTCAAAATACGAAATTACATTATAAATTACAATCACTCTCCATAAATTATACCGTTATTTGCAAAGCATTTTTCCAATGTTTTCGAATAGGATTTTAATTCGAATTGTTACAGTGTTTTATTTTATTGACTATAAGACACTTGTTTGGGGATTCGAAAATTTTCTGTAGATAATAGTGTAATTATATATTATTTTTTAACTTTTCAAATAACAGAGCTACATATACATATACATAAGACCCTTTGTGAGTTAAATTGTAATTGAAATAATTTAACAATTTAATGCTAGACACAATTAAATATAATTTTTGAAAGTTTTTCAATCTAATTTATCTGGCATGAAATATCTTCTTATGTCACTGATCTTATTCTCATTTTCGTCGTATTAAAATAAATTTGAAGATCTGGCGTTCATAGATTCAAAGATTCCATAATCAAGTGGTTGAAGTAATTATGAAAAAAACAAAATTTGGTTAATTTGCGTTTCTGAAATTATAGGATAGCAATTTCAGATTCATTAAATAGAAACGTTTTTGAGAAATCGAATGCTTTCGTTGCTCTACGCAGAGGCCCACAACGAAATATATTATGCCTGTTATTATCATAATTTTAGTTGAAATCGTGCCATGTGTGTTAAAGGTGGAATGGTTCCACAACGAAGAACCTGTAGAGGAGGAGGAAAGACTGAGAATAGTAAAAGAGGGAAGTTTCTTCTGCTTGGACGTAGCACCTGTGACTGCCCAAGACGCTGGCAGATGGGTGTGCACCGCGAGGAATGCTTCTGGACAAGCGTCTAGCACTAGTCATCTCAACGTACTCGGTGAGTGGAACATATTTTCTATTTTGGTTATTTGCTAGTTAGCCGAGAGTTAATGCTAGATTTCTAGAATTCGAGAGGTTCAGGGTTCAAACCCCGGAGTCAACTGGTTTCAGTTTTTCTGATGGCGTTGATAGTTCACTGATTACAAACTTGCAAAAGCGAATGCTGAGCTAGTATTCATTCTCTGAACATCACCTCACCTCCTTTCTTCCATTCTATGATCTGGCCAAAGGAGTTCCTCTGGATATACCTACCTGAAGTAGACGCTAACTTTCTCATTTTGATTATCAACCTCCATTTTTTATCTTATATTTAGATTTTATATGAAAAAATATGGCGAGTTTATGAAAACATGTATGTATATGCAACTAAATTGGGAGATGAATGGGTTACTTTGACTTCTTGCATCTTTTTCATTTAATGCGTGTGAATTTGGTGTATACCAATGAAAGAATATGAAAATCACAAAGGAATATATCTATTTCAAATTTATTATATAGATGGATCTTTCATAAGTTTTCTTTAAATTTAATTTTTTTTCATCAGAAAATTACATTTATCTTAGTTAATCTTGAAAAAATTGAAATATCTTCAATACAATATAAGAGAGTCACAAATACGTTCACATTAACTTAGTTTTTTACATACTCCCCAAATGCAAAATAAATGATGGAGGTTGCCATTTAAAATGATTATGTTATCAGCTATAATATATATATATATATATATATATATATATATATATATATATATATATATATATTATATATTATATATATATATATATATATATATATATATTATATATATATATATATATATATATTATATATATATATATATATATATATATATATATATATATATATATATATATATATATATACAGGTGTAACAGGAAATAGGAAGAACTTGCGAATTGCATTGAAAAATATTCAGTCAAATTAAATTTATAGAGATCACAGCTGTTGATGTAGAACATCTTTTCATACTACAAAAAAATATTGTCGTATCTCATACAATCTACTTTGATTTATAATTTAAATTGTTAAGATTGAACATTGTTAGATTGAACAACGGTGAATTATTCATATCTAATTGGTAATTTAACAAATTATTGGATTGTTTGATACTATTAATTTCAAGAGCTTCTAATAAATTGAGTTTATAGCCTTTTTTTTCTATATGTAATATTTAAAATTCACTTTTAAAAATATGATTATGTTCTTGGAGATGTGATGCATAAGTAGAATCTAATTTCCCCTTCTTTTATGTTCTGATATTCGAACTCCAAAGTTCCTGCCAGTTTGGCCAACATTTACTTTAGGACATGAACCACAACTTAGCTTAAAGATCCCTGACATATTTTGTTGTGTAGTTTTAACTTTTGAATTTTTAATATGATAAAACTATCAGAACATAAAAGAAGTTACGACAAGAAAAAATTAGATTCTACTTATGCATCACATCTCCTAGAACATAATCATATTTTTAATAGTGAATTTGAAATATTACATATAGAAAAGAAAGGCTATAAACTCAATATATCAGAAGCTCTTGAAATCAAAAGTATGAAACAATCCAATAATTTGTTAAATGACTAATAAGATATGAATAATTCACCGTTGTTAAATCTTTTCCAGATGTAATATTGAATATTTGTGCCTATTGTGTTTTCCCAAGTCATTAACAGTTTGTACTTTCTACCTGCTTAGTGATTACGCTTAGGTTTTCCCCATTCTTATTGTATATTCCCTTCCTTCATCTTTCAATATTCTCGTTGTAATAGTTAGTATGTATTATACATCTGAAGAAGCCACTGTTTTTGGCGAAACAATTGTCATGTTAACAAAATATAGTGAAAATAAAAAACTGTGAAGTTTTATTTACAATATTATAATGGGTTTTCCCCAAGTATCGGCCCAATCAATTAGTTATCAAAATATTTTATTATTGGGAATATTGCATCTTCTTTTCATAAGGTTTTCGTTTGTATTTGCACACAATTCGCAACATATATCGCATATATTAGCGATTCACAGCACAAAAACATCCAATTCGCACAAAACTACGATTTGTTATTAATTTCAGTGCCGAAAACTTACAAACCGCCCGAGTTTCACGAAGAGCTTCGCGCTCTTCTCACGGAACAGGGTACCGTGTCCTTGGAGTGCAAGGTGGTGGGTGTGCCGACACCCCTCCTGCGATGGTTCAAAGACGGGCAGGAAATTCGAGCGGGAGACGTGTTCGCACTGACGGCCAATCCCGACGACCCCACGTCCCTGGGGACGTACGTTTGCGAGGCGGTGAACTGCATGGGAAGGGCCGTGTCCAGTTCCAAGTTACACGTTATAGGGAAGGGTAGCGGAGCGGACAGACCCGTCGAAAGGTAGGGAATATGCTTTATTTTCTGTTTCAGATAATCGTGACAATTAAACAATAGAGTAGGGAGCAGGTTTGGGCACTAAAAGGCACATGCCTAGATCAAAACCAGTCATAATTCATTCAGTTCAGAATAGTCTACTGAACAAGTACTTTTCCGTTCTTCCTTTTCCAGCAGTCTCGACAAAATATGAGCAAAGTATCATTCCATTCGGAATAGCATGTATATGATTGAGAAAAATAAATTTCTTCTCTCGAAAATTGTAGAAGTTATGAACAATTTACTGAACAGAAAAAGGAGGGTTTGGAATTGTAGAAGAGGAAGAAATTTCCTCGTTCCCGGAATTGTTGAACCAATGTTCATAAATTTCCCAGGCGGGTGAAAATACGTCCGAAAACGGGTACTCTGGCTTAATGAAGACACAAAAAAATTATTTAACCATATTAAATATGAAAATTAAGAATCAAAAAAGTTGAGGCACTCACTATATAGGTGAACGCACAATGAACCGCCGGCTCACAATTTTAATCATTGCATGAACATTGCAAGAGTGGTAATCGTTAAACTAAAAATCTGAGAGTTTTTTCCTTTCTTGGAGCTATTCGAAAGACTTCAGAAGAGATCCCCATCGAAAAAATTTTCATTTTGCAGATTTTTATTAACAATTTACGTAGTTCCAAAATTGAAAGCTTTAAGATTAGAAAAAAATTTCTTTTATCTTATAAACAGCGTATTCGTTTATAACAATTTTTTGAACAATAGAAGATGAAAATTCAAAAAACCATTTCCATGCAGCATCCGATAATGAAAAGAAGGACCATTAAATTATTTTTGAAAAAATCAAATTTTTTCAACGGGGATCAATTCTGAACCACAGTTCCGGGAGGTGGGGCCTTATTTTGGAAAATTTCCACCTATTTTTGAATATTTTTTCTGATTTCGAAAATCTCAGTTAGTTTTCAAGATATTTGCAAAAAACCAATCTCTCAGTAAATTTCTTATAACATTTATAATTTTCACTTGCAGAACTTAATTTTTTCAAAGAACATCTACGTGCTGTTCCAAATCGAATGACATCTTGTTCATATTTTGCCGAGACTGCTGAAAAAAGTTCAACAAAAAAGCACTTGTTGACTAGACTAGAAGTACAATCTGTTAGATATTCTAATAAAGAGTTCAGAAAGATTTCCGCGGTCGTAAGCATTTGAAAAACTTGGTTCTCGGAATGAACCGTGTAAAAGATTCGAAAAATTTCGACGTTTCGGCTTCTTTTGCAAAGCCATCTTCAGGAGAATTAGAAGGGGGGGAATAATTCAGATACGTAGTCTCAACCTGCCTACTCCAAGAATCGAATTAGGAGGAATCGGAAACAATACGATTGCGTGGTCTCAACCTGCCTACTCTTCAGAGTCAACTGTATTGTATTTTGTCCGATTCCTCCTAATTCGATTCGTTGAGTAGGCAGATTGAGGCCACGTATCTGAATTATTTCCCCCTTCTAATCTGAAGATGGCTACGCAAAAGAAGCCGAAACGTCGAGATTTTTCGAATCTTTCACGTGGTTAATTCCGAGACGCAAGTTTTTCATATATATATATATATATATATATAATATATATATATATATATATATATATATATATATATATATATATATATATATATATATATATATAACATATATATATATATATAATATATATATATATATATATATATATATATATATATATATTATATAATAATATATATATATATAATATATATATATATATATATATATATATATATATATATATATATATATATATATAAATATAATGTATTCAGTTGAAACTGTTTTATAATTTACAAATTAAAAGATAAACCTAGCTAGGAATAGGTTCCAGTCCTTAATAATATGATAATTTGATTTTCTAAACTTCATCAAATTTTCGAAATTGCAGCTCTGTTCCATCTGGACCACCACCGATGTTCAGTCGAGATTTGAAGGACGAATCGATTAAAATAGGAGAACAACTAACGTTATTCTGCCAAGGTGAGCAACCGTTAGAAATATCGTTAACTATACCGTCAATTTTAAATGAATTGTTTTTTAGTGATGGTACCACCCTGGCCTAAAAGCATAACATGGTACAATTCCGAGGGCAAAATCGATGAAACTATAGTACCTGGAGGGCGGTACCATCAGATGGCCGACGGACTTGGAGGGTATACGATAGAAGTTAAACCTACTGAAGCAGCCGACCAGGGCGAATGGAAATGCGTTGCCACTAGTGCCGATGGTTCCATGTCCATATCGAGATGTGAAGTCAAAATGGCTAGTGAGTATGACTGATGTTCTTATAATTTTCAATAAAAGTAAATTTTTCATCTTTTGAAAGATGGAGTTGAGATTTTAGAAATTTCGTAACATAAGCTTCTTTATAGTACTTCATATTTTAAGCTTTCCACCAATTGAAGATATTAACGACTAGACATCTGCTGCTTCAGGAAGTTCGCTTAACATCTGATCGAGTCCAAATACTCAATTATAAATAGATCCTGTAATTTGGACATAAAACAGACGTCCTTAAGATGTCGTTAATATGCTTCCTGTAATTTAGACATAAAACAAACGCCTTCAAGATGTTGATAATATACTTCCGTAATTTGGAAATAAAGCAGACACCTTGAAGATGTTGATAATATGCTTCCTGTAGTTTGGACATATAATAGACGTCTTCAAGATATTAATAATACCTATACTTTCCGTTATTTGGACCTAAAGCTGACGTCTCAAAGATGTTGATAATATGCTTCCTGTAATTTGGACGTGAAACAGACGAAACAGATCAAGACATTAAGAATATGATTTCCGTAATTTGGGAATAAAACAGATGTCTTCAAAATATCAATATAATCTTCTTCTTCATCAGCCTATTTTAATCCACTCCTGGACATAGGCCTCTTCCATTTCCCTCCATGTTGACCTTTCTTGTGCTGGCAGCATCCAGTTCTTTCCAGCTCTTCTCTTTATGTCATCTCGCCATCTTAGCATGGGTCTGCCTCTGCTTCTCTTTGTTCGTCGTGGTCTCCACTGCATAATGATTTTCGTCCATTTCTCATCGTTCCGCGCAACGTGTCCTGCCCAACGCCACTTGTTTTTTGCAGCTTGTTTTATGACGTCGCTCACTTTGGTTCTTGCCCTGATATCCTCGTTTCTTTGTCTATTTCTTAAGCTAATTCCCAGCATCGCACGCTCCATCGCACGCTGACATACCCGTAGTTGTTGTGCACTTTTCTTTGTCATGGTAACTGTCTCGAGCCCATACAATATAACTGGTAGTACGCAGGCATCGTATATTTTCCGTTTCAGATCGATATAATATGTTCCGTAATTTGGACATAAAACAGACGCCTAGAAGATGTCCTACGCATTGTGGGTAATTTTCATTTCTTTAGTAGTTTATTTGCTCCACAGTTCCGAAATACTACAAGAAACCACGATTCATGGACAGCCTCAAAGCTGTACTAACCGACGAGGGTCTGGTATCGTTCGAATGCAAGGTAGTTGGCTCGCCGACACCCCTACTGAGATGGTTCAAAGATGGCCAAGAACTTAAACCCGGCGACGTGTATCTCCTCACGGGAACGAATTCCTTGGGGTCGTACTGCTGCATAGCCAGGAATTGCATGGGGGAAGCTAGGAGCTCAGCAGAATTGACCATAGAAGATATCCAGAGCCACCTGAACGACGAAGAAAGAACGCAACTGATTTCGAAAAGTCAAGCGCCGAAAATTTTGCATGGACTCAAGAGTAACGAAGTTAAAATTAACGAACCTTATAGATTTAGTGTACAAGGTGAGCCTTTTAGTCGTATTAAATAACAGACTATTGTAACGTATCCAAAGTCAGGTGCGGGAATAGTGTTTCTATTTTTCAACCGTTTTTGACCTTCTGGACCACGACTTTTGAAATTTTTTTGATGTCTGAAATATATATATAGGTACTGTTTCCCGGTACATATTGGTACCTCCTGTAACGTAAACTTCCCTAATGAAACAATAAAATTGAATTTTGGATATTTTACAAAAATTAAATGCTCCGACTAGTTCAAATGTTTAGGGAAATTCGGTTACACTTTACCTTTTATTCATATGAGACAATGAAACAAAGTAGCTTTACTCAAATCTCTATTAAAGTTATTTGAAAAATTTGTTTCAAAGATCACAAACGAAATATAAAAGAATTGAATAAGTTAATAAATAAAGTTAATTTTTATTTTATTCTTGTCAGTATACTGATCTGTATGTATTCAGCCTCCTGACGTTTTTGAATTCAGACTCTTGACGTTTTCCAATTCCTGACGTTTTTGGAAACTCAGACTCTGGGCTTTTTCAAATTCCTTGAAACTCCTGATGTTTTTGGAAACTCAGACTCTGGACGTTTTTAGATTTCAGACTCCTTTTTGGATTCCTGACGTTTTCGAAATTAGGGCTCCTGCCGTTTTTGAAATTAGGGCTCCTGCCGTTTTGCTAAAATTCACATTATCGAATTTCAGTTTAATTAACTTTCAATAATTTTGTTTGCTGCGTAGATTCCTATCCTTCTTAATCTTATCTACAAACGGTACTACGTTCTTTGAATCAAATAAAAAAACTAAGAGATAAGGAAAGTGTTTTTTTTTCGAGCAAAAAAAAACAACACAAACTTTCGTCAACGCAACAAGCAAAAAAACAAGGTTAAAAAAGAAAATTTGAACTGAGAAAATTTTGTCTGAAGGTAATTAACGTGAATATATATATAAAAAGAATTGTTCAACTGTTCCAGAACATAAACTTCGGAGGCCATTACGAATATTGAAAATAAAAATGAAAATTAAACTACAAGTTCACAAATATGATCGAAATTATTTAATCAATGTCATTAATCAATATAAAGAAACACTTACCGCTTCCTAGCGCAAAGATATTTAGCAAAAATTTATCAACTTCGGGATAACTATAAGGAGAGAGTTTATTATAATTCTTACCACGTGTTATGTCGAATTCTCTAGTTGAAAAGAAAGATGGTTTAGTTAGCGTTATCGGCTTTGACAATTTATTCCTCCTACTATGTGAAGTGACGCTAGAAATCATAGAATCTTCTTTACTGACTAATCTCGGCTAGAATTTGGTTTAGCCAGTGGACGGTATTTCATAACGTTACACTCCAGCGGCTCCCATCGAACCAAATGAGCTGAAATTTGGTATCTGGGATTGTCTTCGAGGTAGCACGAGACTATCAAAATTTAGGTAAATTTGTCCTATTCAGTCGGTGCACTTCGAGAATTTTTTGTTTGAATAAAATAAATGATTACGGTTTGCCTTTATAGCGTAGTTCTCAGTAAGCTATGCACTTCGCGATCCTAACCTCGCTTATTTTTGAATTACTGTTTTGCTTCAATATATTGAAAAAATAATGAAAATTAATTGGTTTTCTCGAATATTGGCTGAATGTTTTTGAGGTTGATATTCTATAAATATTCAATTTTATCTGGCACATCTCGATCTGATATTTGATAATGATTAATATTACTGTTTCTTTTTCAGCAATTTCAATTCATTTAGTGTATTAAGAAAATGATATAATTTTTCATGAATTTTAGTCCTGCTATGAATTTAATGGATTTTTTGACCAAATTTATTCGATTATTGAATATTCCGGGTGACTTAGAAGTTCCTGATCCATTTTAAATGTCGATAACTCCTATCTGACAAGGAGATGCAGTTTTCTTAGCACAATGTTTTTCAAAATAGATCCTTTGTCGTGTCTTCAGTAAAGTTTTGCATAGGACTTACGGAAGCAACACTACCATTGTTCGAAATTTGAAATTATTTCGATAATTTCTGGCCCAGGTTGTGAAACTGTTGAGACCAAAATGCAGAATACTTGAAACATTTTCAATATTTTATTAACTTTGTTAATTTTCATTGAAACTGTGTATCCATTTATCTTGTAATTTTTTTGGTAATAGGTTTATGTTGAACAATTAATCTCAAACATGTATCTTTCCACGACGATAATATTGTTCGAAATTTGAAATTATTTCGATAATTTCTGGCCCAGGTTGTGAAACTGTTGAGACCAAAATGCAGAATACTTGAAACATTTTCAATATTTTATTAACTTTGTTAATTTTCATTGAAACTGTGTATCCATTTATCTTGTAATTTTTTTGGTAATAGGTTTATGTTGAACAATTAATCTCAAACATGTATCTTTCCACGACGATAAACTGAAAAAATATGAATCATCTGATGATCAATAATGTTTCAATTTGACTGTAAAAAATTGTTCCTTTTGGGAAAATGGAAACAGCTCAACTTTCACTCAGAGTAAAAATGAACGTAGTGTTTTTTAAAAAATCAAGACATTCGCGAATTGAAAAAACCATTTTTGCGACTTGCGTCTAGATCATACATTTTGATAATAATGTAATATTATTAAATTTTCATTACTACTATATCTTTGTGCTATATTAACTTTTTGGTTTACAAGTAAACTGATCTGAATATGAGTATGGATGTACAAAGAGGTCAGATTATATAACTCATGTATGAATAAGCCAATAGAATCCATGAATTTTGCATAGCTACTGCGTATTGATAAGTGAATATACCCTTGACGATGTGATATAATCGTTTTGGTGATTCGCCTCGTGTCAAAATGTTAATGTTTTCATATTGATGATGTTTTGACGTTTGTCAACAAAAATTTATATTTTTTATTCGTTATATAATCGTAACGGATACCACTCGAGCAATCGAAAATAATGGTTATGCTGACCTAGTTACTCGACGTATTTTCTTAAAACATCACTCGAGCTGCGCTCTCGTGACTCGGAAGTATAATCGATTATTTTCGATGCTCTTGTGATATGAGAACTGATTATATAACTCATGTATGAATAAGCCAATAGAATCCGTGAATTTTGCATAACGACGTAGTATAGATAAGTGAATATACCCTTGACGACGTGATATAATCGTTTTGGTGTTTCGCCTCGTGTCAAAATGTATATATATTTTCATATTCACGGTGTTTTGACGTTTGTCAAAAAAAATTAATATTTTTCATTCGTTATATAATCAGTAATAATATCACAAGAGCATCGAATATAATCGATTATACTACCGAGTCGCGAGACGTATTTTGCGAAACACCACGAGAGCGCAGCTCGAGTGGTGTTTTAAAAAAATACGCCGAGTGACGAGGTCAGTATAATCGATTATTTTCGATTGCTCGAGTGGTATTCGTTACGATTATATAACGAATAAAAAATATTAACTTTTTTTGACGAACGTCAAAACACCGTGAATATGAAAATATATATATACATTTTGACACGAGGCGAAACACC
Source organism: Cynegetis impunctata (assembly GCA_030704885.1). Classification (NCBI taxonomy): domain Eukaryota; kingdom Metazoa; phylum Arthropoda; class Insecta; order Coleoptera; family Coccinellidae; genus Cynegetis; species Cynegetis impunctata. The sequence continues at coordinate 385,628 of JARQZK010000755.1, forward strand.
AAAACGATTATATCACGTCGTCAAGGGTATATTCACTTATCTATACTACGTCGTTATGCAAAATTCACGGATTCTATTGGCTTATTCATACATGAGTTATATAACCGTAACGAATACCACTCGAGCAATCGAAAATAATCGATTATACTGACCTCGTCACTCGGCGTATTTTTTTAAAACACCACTCGAGCTGCGCTCTCGTGGTGTTTCGCAAAATACGTCTCGTGACTCGGTAGTATAATCGATTATTTTCGATGCTCTTGTGATATTATTACAGATTATTTTTTTCGTATAATTTCCAACTAATCAGAACGATCAATTTAGTTAAGTTACCTTGTATAATTTCGATAATACCTGATTATACATAGAGTGGCTCTACCAATCGAAAACTAACAGGACCGTCAAATTTTGACGTTTATCAATAACTGTTCAGAAATGAGCCGATTCGGAGATTTTTACTTAATATACTCAACAAATAATCGTATCAAATACAATGCGTACTTCAAAATAAATACGGTTATACATCTAAAACTTCCTACATAATTGCAAATCGTGTCAGTTTGAAAGAATAATTATTTAAACTGTCAAACTGACACTCTTTGTAATTATGCAACAAGTTATCGATGTATAACCAGATTATTTTGAAGTACTTATAGTATTACTACTGATTATATTCCCTATCTTGGGTTACTGAGCTAATAAGCTTGTTTACGGATAAATCAAGGAACAACGCTTCATATATATTTGTAAATATTGCATTAGAACAAATTATTTGATGGATTCATAAATTTCGTAATAACTTTTATTTTCGATCCTCTTACACCTTCCACTGTTTCAGTAAGCGTAACCACCCCCCTGACCGCAGTCTCCTGGTTCCGAGACGACAATCCAGTTGACAACGAACCCGATAGATATATACCCGTCAGGGAGAATTTGGGGGTCCACCACCTGGACATAACGAGAGTGGAGTGTCTGGACCAGGCCGAGTGGAAATTCGTCGCCACGAACGACTTTGGTCATTCGGTGACGACTTGTTTCTTGAAACTACTCATACCGAAACACTTCAAGAAACCGAAATTCCTGGAGAGCCTCCGCGCCGTGCTGTCCGAAGAAGGCGCCGTCAATCTGGAGTGTAAGGTGATCGGCGTGCCACAGCCGGTGTTGAAATGGTACAAAGACGGCGTCGAGCTAAAACCCGGTGATATCCATAGGATTACATCTGGAGAGGTAACTAGATAATTGTATCAATTATTCAAACGGTGTCATGTGTGCGAATAATTGATATCTGATGATGACACTGTACCATAGAAGTGTGCCATACTAACTGCTGTGTAGGAGATTCTCTAAAATTGATCGTGATAAAATATACAGAGTATACTACACTGACGAGGTCTACTAACATGAAATATATGCGTATCTTTCTTTGATTATAGTTGGTTTCAAAAAGTTAATTTTCTACTCATCAGATAGTGTATACAGTATTGCAATATTTGAGCGTAAACAGACAGCTATTTTTGAAGGTTGTTCTTGAATAGGTACCCAACAATCTTTTTGTGTTGTGAAGGTTTACACGTAAATCCATATTTGAACCTATTTTATTGAAAAGGATACAATTAGAAATTTGTTAATTCACTCGGAGTCAAGTACTAAAGAGATCTAATGAGACCGATACAGTTATATGCGGACCTTGAGACGGGATGACTTGTCATTTTCTATAATTCACTGTTGCATTTTGAATATTGATTTATCTGTGCAGAATATATATGAAGGGCTCAGGGAAAAAGTGACCTCAGCCCACTCCAGCAGATTTTGAGAAAAATCAATTTCAAAGTTTCTCTACCCATAACGTAGTTGAGGTGCTAGGAAAAAATACCCATAAATCACTATTTAGTCAGAAACATGTTTATGAACACGCAGTATAAGTACAATCAGTTTTTATAAAAATAACACTATCATTTCAACATGTTTTCTCAAAAACATATGGACTTAAGTCACTTTTCCCTGGGATCAGGCGTCAATCGGTGGATTGTTCACGTAATCATTTTTTTTTTCTTCAGGTTGGTTGATGTAGGTCAATAGCTGGAAAAAGTTTTCAGCATCTGGTCTTTCAAGAAATTTCGTTAGGGCTTGCAAATCATCCCACTTGGCTTTCTTGATGGGTAGTTGTGTGGGGTACCATTTTTTTAACGTCACTGCACCCTTCTGTTTCTTTTGCTTTTTTGTTTTTTCTTTTCACTATTGGAGATTGTTGATAAATGCCCGAAAATGATGTTTTGTAAAAATTTTATTAGGATGCTCATTTTCAAATTTTAGCATACTTATAGGACGGGTAGGGAAGGGACATTTCGCCAGGTACACTGAAAAAAGAAAGGCGCTCCAATTCTGAAATTCGAAATCATGCCCACAGTCGATTACTTGAAACTGACTGGATTCCAATCGACAGTTTGTAAATTCCTCCGTCCAGTCATCTGTTCTTTTCCTTCTTTTTTTGTACTTCCGCTCGATGGACCTGGTTCTTCTGGTTCTTCTCCACTAGATTCCGAACGCTCACTGTCCATGTTCATTGAATCAAACACAAATTTCGCGAATACACTTGAAAAATGCACAGAAAAATGTGGCACCAGGGGCAATATCAAAATAAAACCTATTTCAATGATCAATATCAAAGAAATATTACGTTTGGCTTTGATGAAACTTTGATAATGTTGCTGTGATTCATTGAGGCGAAAGCGAGACAAATGGACTGAAGCCGATCTTCCCAAGGCGCGCTCGGACACGTGTCGTTTTTCCCCAGTACGGTGAATCTTTTTAGTGAGATATTCAGGAACCAAGTCCCTATTACTATTCAGTATCTTATAGTACTCTGAAACCGCTACTAGATGGCACCTCAAACTCATTTCTAGGGAGAAGTGGACTAAAGTCGTTTTTCCCCAGTACCCTTCATATAACCAGCTCCATTGAAAGATAATTTGATAATTTTTAAACTATTGAAGAAATTTCCTTGTTTTTTCATGTCATATTTGAAATTGACTATGGTCAACTAGTATATTTTTCATGAATTGGTAATTAATTTTCTGATCAATTATTCAAGTCTATGCATAAGAAAAACCAATGTTTTCTGAAACAAAACGTTAGCAAGCTCTTTTGCTTCATGACTGACCAGTCGACTTCGTGGTTGGAAACCAGGTCCTCCCAAATGCTAAAAAAGGCGCGTGACTGCTTAGTTATCAACCTCATAAAAGTAAATACTCTAGAATTATATTCTTAAGGTTGTGAACACGTTCTTAATCAAATTTTCATAGGGCGGAACCTGTTGCTTGGGTACCTACACCTGCGAGGCTCGGAATTGCATGGGTACAGTGGCCAGCTCGGCATCACTCCTGGGTTTCGAGGATCAGACCACGAGAGCTCAACAGCAGCGTAACGAACTGGCTAGAGTTCCATCTCTCTCGACCATTCACGAAGAGCGAACCTCTCAATTGTACGACACCGCACACGGCGACCAATCGTTGACCATCGACGACCGTGGAGAGGTTTCCTTCTCGTTCGATGGAAAAGATGTATCAGTATCTCTATACGAAACTCCCGACCTTACCGAAGAAGAAGCGATACAGATAGTCGAGATGTATGCGGATCAGCTGTCGGAACACATATCCGGTGAGCTGGTTTTGACAATAGAGACATAAAGCAGTATTTAAAATCATCACTTATCCGTATCGAAATGCGCATGTGCAGACCCGATACGTCTACTTCGATACGTTATGTGAGACGTATCGATGCGACACCATATCTTATCGCGATCCGTGACGTATCCAAACCATTTGTCCTCCAATGACATAACCAAACATTATTGTTTATCTTTTGTGATGCTTTTGTGTTTCCCTCGGTGTTTTCATTTTATTCTGGAGTATTTTTCGTCGGTTTCATGGCAACAACTGTGGATGCAAACAGAAAAAGACTTTATTATAGTGGAAATGATGACTTGGTCCAACTCAGGGAAATCCAAATCAAATAACCCGAAAACTTTCCAAATAAAAGCAAAAACACCACCAAAAACAAAAATTCGATTTTTTTAGGTTAACACTCAAAGCAGATAAGTTGCGTTAATACATTTTATACTGCTTTATAACTTTATTTGATAGGTCACTTATCTTCTTCCGTTACGTATACGGATACGGATAAGTGTTGTAATTTATGATGTTGCTTTATGTCTCTAATAAGTGTTTGCATGTATAGGATGCAACTTTACATGACGTACATTCGGAATACATCACTTATGCAGCACACATTAATAATGTAAATTAAACTTCGTTGCTTCTACATTCCCGTCCAATCGAACAGGTAAACATATTAGAAATTCAAAATATGAAACTACACCTCATAATACATCAATTATTTATAAGCTAACTTGCAGTTCATGTCCTGTGGTATATGTTGGCCAAACCGGCAGAAACTTCGGAGTTAGAATATCTGAACATGAAAAAAGTTACGATAAGGAAGAAACAGATTCGACATATCCATCACACCTTCTGGGACATAATCATAGCTTCAATGACGAATCTGAAATATTACATACTGAGAAGATAAACTTAATTTATTTGAAGCCCTTTGAAATCAATATTAGAAAAAGTTCCAATAATTTATTGAATGATCAATTAGATATCAATAATTCTCTTCTGCTAAATTCATTTTATTGAAATATTGAGTGTTTTTACCTTTTATGTTCACCCACTTTTATATACCAGCCAATAGATTACGTTCATGTTTCCTCATCCTCGTCTGTATATGCCATTGCTATATTCCGTAAGATATTCAATTTGTAAAGTTAGTTTGAATTACTCCTCTGAAGAAGCCACTGTGTTTGGCAAAACAATTGTTATGTTTAACAAAATATAGTTAAAATCAAAAACCGAAATGTTATTTACATTATTGCCATGGATTTTCATCAAGTATCGGCCAAATCAATTGGCTAACACAAATTAATTTTATTTTGGCAAAAAAAAATCCCATGGTACATCGAAGTTATTCGAAAAAAAATCTTATGTACAATAAGGCAAGTTTTTTATTTCTAGTAATACTTTACTTCCTTCAAATCCAACGTGCATTGTCTAGATCTGTGATTCTCAACCAGGGGTAAGGACCAAGTGTTGCCAAGGGGTTCGCAGAAAAATAGAGTACAATGGCGCAGAACATTATAAATAAAATATTTATTTCAATTAATAAACATCTGTACCGACAAAAAGTTCCAGTCATGCAGCATCATTTAATGAATTAATCACGTCAACTTACACTACCATACGGAAGTAAGATGGCTTTCCAATGGCAAAGGTTGTTTTAGCTTAGGCACGAGGTGCAGCGGTTTTTTTCAGGAAACACCCTTCCACCTATCCATAAAAAAAATTAGTTTTGGTGCAAATGCATCCTTGAAGGCAAGATAGAAGTTTTTGAGACTTTGCATAGCTTTCTTGAAGACAATGAATTGCAACTCTCTGGTGATGTCAAACTACAAATATCGTAGCACTTGAAAGCGTTGAAGTGTTGACGAAGGGGATCACTGGATTCAAGATCCATTTTCTGAACAAAATCTGCAAAATTGAGCATTGCAGAAAAAGAAACACTCATTGGTCTTTCTACTGACAGTACGTTGAAATCTCATTTCAAAAGTAAGACTCTCATCAAGTTTTGGTTAGATATCACCACTGAATACCAAAGTCTGTCTGACAGAAAGAAATACTGAAACAAATTGGATGCTGTCCCTGATTTAAGACTTTACTGGTTCAAGCTATGACAAAGCTTGAACCAGACTTTAAGAAGCTGAGCGAGGAAAAGCAAGGACAGGGCTCCCATTTGTTTCAGAACGCAACTTATTGTTTTGATTATGAACAAAATTAAAAGAAACTAATGAACAAATATAAATATGCAATTTATTTTTGAGAGGTAGTTTCTATTGTGTGTATTTTAAAACAATTTAATACAGTAAATTTTAAAGATATTTATGAGCATTTTATTGTCACCTCAAATAAGACCTTTTTAAATTCTTTCAAGGATTCAAACCTAGGGGGTACAATTAGTAAAAATATATTTTCAATAGGTACGCGACGAAAAGCAGGTTGAGAAGTGCTGGTCTAGATAAAAAAAATGAATTTTTAAATTAATCACGAAAGCACTCATTTTAGTGTTAAGTTGCATCCTATTGTTAAAACATGTTTCAAAAAAAAATTTCCTTGCAGCACACAATATAGTAGAACTTCCATCTCTTCGATTTGTGAAAGAATCCTCCACTTCTGGAAATCTGGTTATGGAAGCAGTAGTAGTTGACGTGTCCGATGATTACTTCACAGCAGCCGCCGATGACGATTTACGCACAGAAGCCGACTTGGACGAATTATACTCGATAACGGATGAGACGGGAAATATTATATCGCCTGTCAAATCGGAACAAATCAGAATCGATTTTTCGTCGAACGAAGAAGCTCCTAAGAGACCACCTAGAAAGTCTGACTCGCAGAAGACGAGCTCATTCCATAGCTTATCCAAAAATTTATCGATTCAATCAGATGGAGCTGAGGAAAGTTTAGCTGGAGCTCTAGAATTAGAAAGCGAGTCACTTGGTGACTACGAAACTGCCTTTAGCTCAGAAAGAATCAAGGATGATAGAGCGTTTCAAATTGCCGCTATCACCGAAACTACAAGTTTACCTGAGAACTTGGAAAACAGAAGGCCTCTCACCCCCCATACAGCGCACGAAATCGGTTCAGATTTGAGAATGAATCGAAGCGAGAGTGAAGATCCCAAAACATCTAGAAAGAGAATGTCATCTCAAAGTTCTGAGTGTACACAGTTAGGAGAGCGGAGCTTGGATTTGAGCGACGATTCTTTCCCCAGGGATATTCAGGGCGAAGAAGGTGACGGACTTATAATTGATAGGGAACTGAAAGCTGCCAAACAATTGGAATTCAAAGAAGAGGAACAAAATTTGATAGAAGAATTAAAATACACACTGATGGACATCGAACATTGCTTGAAAACGGTCGAACAGGATATTTTCGTGCAGTGTTCTCAAAAACAATCTTCAACTGTTTCCACCCAAAGCATTGAATTATTAAATGGTGTTCTTCAACCGATTGTTGATATTCACAAGGTGTTTGAAGGAATCAAGCCAGAAAATTTATCTACTGTTGAGTGTTTGGCACCTCCAATATTTGAACTACAAAAAGGTCTTTCTATATTGGAAAAATGTATGGAAGTACAAGGTAGAGATCATACCTTAATCCAAAAAACATGTGCGAATATACTTGACAATGTTGGTCCTCATATTCATAATAGTTTGGCACTTGCAGAAAACATAACATTACTACAAAAAGAATTCGATTCAACAAAGCCAAGTGGTAGAACCACTCCATCCAAATTAATTCAAGAGGTATGTATTACCATAAAAGAAATGGTGACCAGCCTGGATCGAGCGGAAAGTATATTGCAGGGAAAAAAAGAAATGTGGTTTCACCAGAGCATCAAAAGTGATTCTCTTTCAGAACAATCTTCTAAAGATAGTGATATATTAGAGCGATTATATATTGAAGCAATTAAAATTAAAGAATCTCTCGAAGAATTGGAAAAAATAATTGCTTATGAAGAACCTGAAGGACTATATTCTAATATACGTCAACCAATACTAGACAAGCTCTCTGACCCCTTGAATAATTTGAAAAATGAGCTAGACATTGTAGCAAAGCAGTCTGCTAAATATAGAAAAGATAAAACTTTAGTTCAAGAACTTAGATTAATAATTCTTGACCAGTTGTCTTCACCGTTAAATGATCTTAGAAATATTTATCAAGCTATAAGTGATATGAATTCAAATGAGAACTTTTCAGGTGTTGTTAATATGTCTCTACTGGAATCTTTAGTTGGTCCTACCTTCGAAATAGTACATTGTATCGAAAAGTTGAAAAATTCAATCGATTCTTCAGAAATAACTTCAAGAAGTGAGATACCAGAATCATCCACTTTTGAAGTTGTGAAAGATGTGTTCAATCAAGTTAGTAAGATAGTGTATGCCAACATATCGCAACTGATCGAAGAATTCCTCTTCAATATTGAAACTGCGCAAAAGAGTACGGAGGATACAGCACTGCTCGAAGCATTACGACAGTTAGCTGCTCTGCAGAAAGACTTTGCATCCGTTGCATCGACAGCTGTCGAAATTGAAACTGAATCGTCAATAAAAGCGTTAGAGAGTTTATCCCAACCTCTTCAAATATTGAATTCTCAGATAATAGATATAAGTTCCTCCAATTCAAAAACTATTCTGGATGACATTATTGCTTCCCTTAGCATTCTAGAAGAAAGCATTCTGGTTGGAGATGATAATGAAGATATACTCATAATATTTTCGCATCTGAAAGGTAGGACATGGGAAGTGAAGGAAAATATATGTGGGCTTACTGAAAGAGGATCTATGATTGAATCTATAGCTGAAGATTCTAACAGCGTAGTAGTTGTTTTAGAGGAAGGTACAGAAACTGTTGTTGCAGAAAGCATGATTGATGATACTCGTATTGTCATCAATATTCTAGAGAAACGTTCTTCCAGTTTAGAAATCTTGGAACAGCTCATGCCATCTGCGGAGGCACTGGATGAAATAATACACGATGAAAATCTCTTGAAGAACAAAGTAGATTTGTCCCTTCAAGAAAGGTTCGCTCTGCAGAAATATGTTCAACCTTTGGAGTATATAGAGGATCAAATTATTGAATGTATGGATAACATAATAGCCCAACCCACTAATCCCGATAATAGTGAATTGAAAATTTTACTGGAACACTTGCAATATAATGTTGCAGTAATACATCAGCAAATAATTGACGAAACGCACTTTTTAGAAGAAAAGCCGAAACCAAGCTTCGATCATTTGAAGAAGTGTATATCTGTCCTTCAAAATTTACCTATTATAACCGAAACTCCTGAATTCGAAACTATTGTTTCAGCTGAAACGAGTAGAGCAATTTTGGAAAGCGTATATGAATTGGATAAATGTATTGCAAGTTTTTGCGAGGACAAAGCTATAGAAAACACGACGTCCTTATCGCCAAATATCGTTCAACAAGCTGCAGATATCGCTGAACGTGTTCAGGAACTAAAACAACGTACTCTTTTCGAAGAAGGTTTCTCTGTCATGAGCACCGAAGATATCGCTAAAATTAAAGAGTTATCAGAGCCACTAAGAAGGTTGAGTGAATGTATTGCATTAGCTCATAGGTTTTCTGTGAATGGAAAGCAAGAGGCATTCAATTTTCTCCTAGAGCCTCTGGAAGATATTGACAAGCTAATAAAGAATACTTCTAATGAAAAAATTAAAGTTTACCTGATTAAGTTAGAAGAGCCATTGGTACAGGCTATTGAAATAATATCACTGGAAAGGGAAAATTCTGATATAACTGTCGATAACGTAGATTCATTGGTAAAGTTCGGACAATATTTGAACAACATTCGTGATGAAGTTATATCGATAATAACCAGTGAAGATACCGTTTTCACTGAAAATTTGCAGGAATTCATAAGTGAGATGGAGATATTTTTAGCTCATAGCGGGAGTGAAGATAAATTGAAGTTTATTATCGAGTCTCTGAATAATGTAGCTAGCAGGATTAAGTCAGTTCTGAATGAGGTTGTAACTAGTTCGCAAACAACCGTTTCTGAGGTTCCTGAGCCGAAACATGACCAACAGATGTTGACGGAAGATCCGTCACGGACTATCCTGATGAACGATTTAGCGAAGCAGATTGAGAATATCAATAAAAAACTGATAACTTCTCCTAGAAAACAGATTCTCTTGGAGAAATTGCAAAATGCCCTGAAAACTTGTATCGTAATTGAAGACTTCAAAACTATTCCGTCAGATGCCTGTATGCCAGTTTTAGATCGTATTAATTCTTCGCTGATAACATTCAGTGAATACTTCGACCATGAAATACCGTCAACTGAACGTATGAAGTCAGAAATAGAAGATTTGGTTAATAACATCACGTCAGTAGGAGGACATAAAGAAACTATCCTCAAGTTATCGGAAGTATTCACAAGCGTTCAAAATATTCTGGAAGATATTATATACCAAGAAAAGAAGTTTAAAGAAGTTAAAGTGGAATGTGTTGAAAAGTTATCCGAAACAATTCAAGTTCTTGGAAAATTAGTATCCGCGCTTAATTTTCCGGAAGATCAAAAATTGGTTTTGGTTAATTTTCATAAAACAATATGTAGTTTGCAACCATTGATATTCGATTTGCTCGGAGTTGATCTAGACGAATCTGGTTTAAATTATATCAATAACATACAGGAGGCGTTCCTTGAATTCAACGAATTTTTAGAAAATGCTGTTTCAATTGAAATGCAACCCGAAAAATTTCATGAACGGAAAAATGCGTTGGAAGTTCTATTCGTGAAATCCAGTAGCTTAGAAAGTTTGAAAGATTTTGAAGAGAAATTATCTGAAGTTTCAACTCATATTTCTATTATTCTCGATAGACTGGATGAAAACTTCACAAAAGAACAGGCACAGAATACAATTAATGCAATTGAAACAAAACTCAGTCAAATTTGCAAAATTGTACAGGAACTGAGTACATTAGAAGAACCAAATTGTATACAATTTGTAGAAAATATTGAAGAGGTAAATAAGTTAATAATTTCCTCACAGGGTACCTTCAAATTTGAAGAGATGAATTTATGGGAGAAATATTATCACATGATGAAAGGAATGTGCTTATTGAATGCTGCTACTGCAACTACTTTTGAGGCATCTCAACTTGATGATCAAGTAGAAAGTCTATACACTAATTTAGATCATGCAGCATTAAATGACAACATTAAATTTTCAATGAAAAATATAATGAAAACTATAAGAGAGAAGCAACTGAATATATTGATAAAAGTAGCTGAGAAAAGAGAAGAAATTACTCCAACTGCAGTGAAGGAAGATTCAACAAATTCTAATGACGAAAAAAACACGACGGATGTACAGATAGCTGAAGAGTCAATCTTGAACAAAGGAATAGAGAACTCTGATGATTCAAAATCGAAAATCATCTCAGTGCTTCTGCAAGGTTCAGAGATGCTTCAATCAAAACCTCACATAATCTCAACATGCGAACCGAGTATTAATTCAGAAAAACCCGAAGCCGAGAATCAAAAAGCGCATGAAGAAGCTCAAATTGTCGATACTGAAGAAAAATTTAATAGACAAGAAATTCGTATAGATATTTCTTCAATACTTGTTGATATTGTAAACATTTTAGAGAACATCCTCAAGATACCTTCTCTAGAATATGAATTAAGAAACGACGTAGTCCAATTAAATACATTCCTACAAGAAATCATTCCAAATTTTGAAACAAAAGACGTGACGGAAATAGAAATCACATTTTTCGTAAATTCCAAAACATTTCTTGGGTTACTAGCTGAAGAAATTATGCGATCTACAGAATCAGGAGAAAGGGATCTGAAATCTCCATTTGAAACGGTACAAGGTTCAATAATATCTTCTAATAAGGACGTTATGACACTATACGAACACCTAGAAAAACTTTTTGTCGATTACGATATATCTCAAAAGAAACACGCTTATTCGGAGGATTTAATCAAATCGTTCGAAGTTATACGTTGTATTCTCAAAACCATTGAGCCCGCCAAAGTTTCATGTCAACCTAGCTTGAGCGAATTGAAGGAATCAATTTCGAAACTGAACGAAAAAATAAAATCGCTCAAGATTGAGAATCTCACCTCAACAGAAAAAGAAGCTATGGAATATATGAGTTTAACGACTAAAAATTTATATTGTTATGTCGAAAATATATTCCAAGAAAACGACAGTTTTTTTTCAACGGAAGACGTGAAAACTTCAATAGAAAACTTAAAATTATTGACATTATCACTCGATGATAACAGTTATATCAAAAGCACCTTTGAATCATTCGAAGAAACTGTGAAGAATATCGTGAATTTACTCGAAAATATCCCTACTGAAAAATATTCCAAAATCAAAAATTCAACTATGGAAATTCTGTCAAAGACGCAGAATGTGATAAACTCGTACGACTCTTCGAAATTAGCCAGAAGAAAGAGAAGATGCATTTTGTCGGATGTTCTGAAGAACTTGAACGAAGTGAACGAGATTATTTTCGTTGTGGTTTGCGGAGGAGAAAATGAATGTATTTGTTTCAGTAGTTTGGACCAAGTTTTACAAGAAATTTGCTACATAATAGAAAACACATCAGAACAGCACACTGCCAGTAGATTCGAGAAGTTAGACTCGAAAGTCGAAGAATTCAAGACTAGCATAAAAAATATATCGCCCTCTTCTAAAATTTACAACATTCAAAATTTTGTCCCAACTATCACAGATGGAATAAAAGCCTTCATCCTATCACTTGACGATGGTTCTGATGATATCGACAGCGAACTAATTAACTTGAGAACAGTTTTAGTTTCCTTGCGAAATAGTATATCTTCAGACGATAATAAAATCATGAAAGAATTATCGATTGAACTGCATCTAGGGTTAACAACTCTTCAATTTGTTATCACTAATTTGTTAGAAGATGATAAGAAAACGCTCAGATCAGATGAAATACAAGTTATTAGATCTGTTTCGGGAGCTCTTGAAGAACTGAGTATTATACTAATCACCCCAATGAGTGATGTCACTGTACAACAAATTTCTATTCTACAAAAAGTTATCACGGAACTTAAAAAGGCACCTGAAAGTATCAATGGAGAATCTCCTGCTAAAGATTTAATTGACCCTCTTCACGAGATTTCTATTAAGCTCAACAGAACATACGAAAAGCTCAAGAGAAATCACAAAGAAACTCAGGAGCGCAAGTTAAAAATTACTGAGAATTTGATTGGGGCACTCATCAAACTTACAGAGTACTTTGAAATTTGGGTCAAAACAGATGAGAAAACAAACGTTTTCAGTAATTTACAACATTCTATGAATAAATTAACGTCTACTTTGAAACGTTTTGATCTAGAAACAATTTCTTTGAAACAGTTTGAAAATTTCATTAGAATTTCTAAAGCCATTCATGAAATAGAACCACAACTTGGTAACATCTTGGAAATGGAAAATAATGTCATAACTTTGCATGATGCATTCACAGATTGCTTAAATATATTTCAATGTTTTTCACATGATGACAGCTCTCTGATAGATTTATGTGAAACTTTATCTAGTGCTAAATTAGCATATGAGGAAGTGCTCAAATATCTTGAAGATGAGAAGCAAAACATTCGTTACAATACTCAAAATATAAGAAATAAAGATTGCGAATCTAAAGAAGAGCAACTTCCACAGCCCCTCATAGATGAAAAGAAAGATTTAGACATTAAGTCACCTATACTAGACAAAGAGATTGATATTGGACGTGTTCATACACAAGAAGAGGAATTTCTTCCGCCACCTATTACCGAAGAAAAAGATTCTGAAAATACAGAGTCAGTAGAAGGGCAAATTCCACAGCTTCCTATAGAAGAAAAAAAAGATTTAGAAACTAGGTCATCCATACTGGAATTTTCTAAACCCCCTATAGACAATGAGATTGATATGGGAACTGTTCAATCAATAGAAGAGAAATTTCTTCCACCGCCTATCAATGAAGAAAAATATTCCGAAAATACACTAGAAGAGCAAGTTCCCATGTCCCCTATAGAAGAGAAGAAAAATTTAGAGAGTACCCATTCGCCCACACTGGAATTTTCTCAACCTTCCATAGAAGAAGATAATGATATGAAAACTATTCATTCGCCAGAAGAAGAATTTCTCCCGCTAACTATCAATGAAAACAAACATTCCGGAAATATGCAGTCACTAGAACAGCAACTACATCAGCCTATAGAAGAAAAGAAATTTTCAGAGAGTACTCAGTCACCTATTATGGAATTTTCCCAACTACCTATAGCAACATCGACTGAATTGAAAACTGCTCATTCAACAGAAGATGAGCTTTCACTGCCACCTTTGAATGAAGGAAAAAGTTTCGAAAATATACAGTCACTAGAGGAGCAACTTCCTCCGCTTTCTAGAGAAGAACTTAAAGATGTAAGAACTACTCAGTCGCCCAAAGAAGAACTTCATTTGCCACGAATGAATAAAGGGGAAGATTTGGAAACTATGCAGGTACTAGAAGAAGAACTTTTCTCCATAGCTATGAAAGATATGGAAGTTCTTAAAAATACACTATCATCAGAAGACGAACTTCTTCAGCTCCCAACAAAAGAAGATGATGTAAAACTTACACAGTCATCAAAAGATGAACTTCTCCTGTCCTCTGGAGAAGAAGAGGAATATTTGGAATCTGTACAGTTACCAGATGAGGAACTTTCCCAGATGTCCATGAATATAGAAAACAACCTAGAAACTACGAAATCAGCAGAAAAAAAAATTTCCAACCCTCTTATAAAAGAAGACCGAGATTTGGAAACTACACAGTCAAGCAAAGATGAAGATGACAAAAAATGTACGGAACAATTATTCAATTATTTAGAGACTTTGCAAAGTATTATAGGTAAAACGGCTGAAAGTTCCTCTCGTGATTTGGATATATTTGCCCTTCTTGGTTTGCCCATATATCAGTTCATGGGAGATTTGACCAAGGAAGGAAATATTTGCGATGAAACGAAAACCATAGTTTCTGCTCTTAATCTCTCATTCGCGGAAATAATAAAGCTGTGTGAAAGGGATGATTCAAAATTCGCAGACTTCACAGAATGTCTCTATAATTTAGAAAATACCCTCATTAGTGCTTGTTTAAAAGCTGTATTAAATGATGCCTCACCTTCGGAAAAAACATTAATCCAAAATATCTTACCTTCGCTTGATGGACTTGCCAAAGCTGTGATAAATATGCAGACGGAATATAGAATAAGGATACAATTGCGTAAAGATCTGAAAACTCTGAGAGAAGATGCAAATGATCTTCTGGCAAATCTAATCAATATTCCACAATATTTGAATAGTTTGAAAGCATTAGTAAAACCTTTCAGGGATTTAGTAGACTTCATTGCGCAAGAGCATGAAAAATTTAAAATGAAGAAATATATGTTGCTGGTTCCTCATTTCAAAAAGCTACTGACGGTCCTGAAAGAAGTAAAAAAAGAAATAAATATTATAAAAAACCCACATCTTGTCAATATTATGAATACTTTGGAAATGTCTTGCAAACTCTTAACAGAGAACACTGAAAATGGTGAAATTCTATTAGCAATATGTGAAACATCATCTAGCATTAAGCAAATAGTACAAATATTGAGAAAATCAGAACTTTTATCTGAAATATCCGCGATGAAACAGAAGGTAATTCATCTACGACAAAACATTGAAGAGTCTACCCAGCAGAAAGACAAACAGTCCCCTTTTACTTCTTTCTGTAGTCTTGGTCAGTTCCTTAATGTGTTTGAGCTATATTTGAACTCTCTGGAAGTAGATGCAAGTGCTATTACTGAAAATGAGGCATTCTTACCAATGAAAATTTCTTCAAGCGAACTACTAATTGATTTAGTAACAATTATCGATAGGAAATACTTGGAAATGTCTGAAAGTGATACATCAGCGATGAGAAAACTTATTTCTGATATTAAAATGTGTATTGAGAAATTTGAAATGATAGAAAATATGCCAATAACAGTTACATCTTCTCTGAAAAGTTTGCTTTTCGAGATAGAAAATTATAAATTGGTTGGAATAGATGAAACATCATTAGTTAGTGAGTCTGTAGAAGTAAAAGAGATAGATGAAGGTTTGGAAGTTTTTCTTGCAGAAACAAATAAACCCTCCAGCGAACAAGAAATCATAGCCTTGTTGGAAGATAGGAAAACACTGCAAGAGAAAGATAAAGAATTGGAAGATTCTCTTACAGAAAAAAAGAAATCCCCCATCGAACAAGAAAGCATAGTTTTGCCGAACGAGACGAAAATACTGCAAGGTAAAGATGATGGATTGGAAAATTCTCTAGATTCTCTTCCAGAAAAAATTAGATCCCCGATAGAACAAGAGAGCATAGCCTTGGCGGAAGAAACGAAAATAATACAAGAGAAAGATGAAGGATTGGGAGATGCTCTTCCAGAAAAAAATAAATCCTCTATCGAACAAGAAAGCATAGCCTTGCTGGAAGAGACGAAAATACTAGAAGATGAAGATGAAGGATTGGAACATTCTCTTCCAGAACAAAATAAATCCTCCATTGAACAAGAAAGCATCGCCTTGCCGGAAGAAACGAAAATACTGCAAGAGAAAGAGGAAGGATTGAAAGATTCTCTTCCAGAAAGAAATAAATCCTTCATTGAACAAGGAAACATTGCCTTGCCGGAAGAAACGAAAATACTGCAAGAGAAAGAGGAAGGATTGGAAGATCCTCTTCCAGAAAAAAATAAATCCTCTATCGAACAAGAAAGCATAGCCTTGCCGGAAGAGACGAAAACACTACAAGAGGAAGATGAAGGATTGAAACATTCTCTTCCAGAACAAGATAAATCCTTCATTGAACAAGAAAGCATCGCCTTGCCGGAAGAAACGAAAATACTGCAAGAGAAAGAGGAAGAATTGGAAGATTCTCTTCCAGAAGAAAATAAATCCTTCATCGAACAAGAAAGCAACGCCTTGCCGGAAGAGACGAAAATACTGCCAAAAGTTCAAGAAATCGAAATTATAGAAGATCAAAAATTGAAACTAGAGGGGCACTCAAATCAGACAAAAAAACCTTCTGAAGATTTGTCGGAGCGTATGATTGAATCGGAAAAACTATCTCAATCAGTCGAAATTCCTACCGAAAAGTCATCAGAGATGAAAGAACTTTCAATGGAAACAATGACATCTATGATGGAAGTTGGTAACCAATTAGAGAAATCGGATAAAAATTTGATACAAGATGAGGAAATATCTGGAGTGTACTTAGAGTCGTCAACAAGAGCTAAAGACATTTTGAATGATTACTGCACTATTGTATATAAACTACTGAAATGCTTAAGCAATAAGAAATCTGTACCTGCAGGTAGAATATCAAGTGAGCTAATACAATATCTAACAACCTTGGAGGAATCTTTGAAATTTTTCAAAGATTCATTAGAGCAATTCAAGAAATTAGTAGACGAAAATGATTCATCCAAAATGTTCGCAGAACAATTGAATACCTTGGATAAATTTTTCTCAAAACTGGACAACTTTTCGATAATACTCGAAAATGTTTCAACAGAAAATTTTGATTTCGACATAATACTTCATTCCTTATCTGATATCAGAGACGATACTGCCTTTCTCATGAGTCAAAAAAACGAAACTATAGATTTTATAATGGAACCATTGAAGCTTCTATATTGGACGACAGGAAACATAAAGAATTTGATAATTATTAACTCAGTTCATTTGAATATTGTACCACCTTTAATGAATTTAGAAATGTCTCTGAAAAATTGTATATCAAAAATGATATCCACCAACCAACTTCCTTGCTTAGAGAACTTAATACAATCCATTCAAAGAATCCATTCGAATATTTTGAGCATTAAAAAGCAGGTTGAAGAGTTTTGTCAAACCGATATGCTACCATCTTCTGTCCAAGTGCTGAATCTTTTGATACCATTAAATGAACTTAATCAAATTGTAGGCTCATATAACCAGATTATTGACCAAGCATGGTTAGATAAACTGAAAGATAAATTAGAATTTCTGAAACATGAAACAAATCAATTAAAGGAAAATGAATATTGGTTCAAAATGTTTGGTGATATGGATGAAGCTCTTCAGAAGATCCTCATGGATTTCAATAAATCCCCTATATCTAAAGTGACTATGGAAACATCTCAAAACCTGAAAGATGCCTTTAACACATTAAAGCAAGAAATTGACGTTTTTAAAGGACAAAGTTTCATTCAGAAAGAAGCAATTATGTCGAGTCTCATTCAAGTTAACGAAAATTTAGATAATTTGAAAGAATGTATAGAAGAAATTCCTATTTACATAGACAGTCAGGGGTTGCCAATGAATGAAGAAGAATTAATCGCTAGCTCTCTAACAAAAATATCATCCGTTATTGAAGAACTCGGTAAAATACATATTGAAAGAAACGTTATAACAGCACGATCAGCTGTCCTGGAGTTAAAAGAAACAACAGACGAACTGAAGAAAATCATGGAAGGTAAAAAATATGGGCAAATGCTTTTCCAACCAGTTAGCCTATTACAATCTGAGGTACTTTTCATCCAGAATTATTTAGAAAACGAATTAATATTGGGGACAACTAAAGAAATAACTACGGAAATTAACCAAATCAAACAAAATATTTCTCATTTTAAAGCCGATCCAGGTGTAATTCTGCAAGATATGATATCCAGTGTCAATCAAATATCTGAACATATGAACCAATTGAAAATTGGAATCGAAGCGTTTGCTTCTTGTAGTGAGGAAAATTTATCAAAATATGATACGCTTGAGAAAGTGAATATATTGGTTGCTCCAATTAAGAACACATCTTTGCTTTTGGCTCATATAAGTGAAAACTTTGTTGATGCTGATTTACTAATAGCTTTTGCAGAGATGAAAGATATTGTCGAGACAGTTAAAGTTAGTATTCCAGAAACAGCCAATAGTTGTTTAATTCTTTCACCACTTGAAAAACTTCTGTCTGCAATATCACAGAGATGTTCCATCAAGATACATTCCAAAAGGACCATTAAACTATTCATTAGTATTGAAGAAATACATGATATTATGAGTTCTCTAGAATCAAAGTATGCATCTGAACCGGTTGAGACTATTATAAGCGTTTTTAAATTAAGGGAGCCACTACTGCGATTGAAAGAGGCTATTTCAGCTTCTGTCGATGAGAATGAGGAAACTCTGATCGACGAAACCCTGAATGAATTAGATGAAATGGAATGGCCTCTGAAAGAGTTATGTTTGCTTTTAGTTCAGTTTGATGTTATGAAACCAAATATGCAGAGTAATATTACATTACAAATACATACGGAATTAATGAATCTCCTATTTATGATTGAGAAGACAAAGTTATATATTCAAGGAAGAAACCATTCTCAATTTTTAATCAAACCACTTGAAGATTTGAGGACTGCAATTGATATTGCCGCAAAGAGTATAACAATGCTTCAGAGAGAAAACATGTCCAACAAAATGAAAAACATTGTTGATAATATTAACATTATTCTATCAAATGTTTCTGATCACTCAATCACACATGATATGCTGTCAGAACAAGACTTGTTTTCAATCACTCGAATTCAGGAACCATTACAGAAACTGAAACAATGCATCATACAATGTGTGGACATTTCTCAGGATTTAGAATATAAAAAACTTCTGTTAGCAGAATTGGGGAGAATTCAATCACCTATCGAAAATATATCCTCACTTATAATGAAATTTCATACAAAAACAGGCAAATCTGATATAACCGAAGCAGAGATGTCTCAGTTACAATCAAATTTATCCTTACTCAAAAGTATGATTGAAGAAATTATGGTGAACATATCACAGTCAAAACTTTCTTCACTGCTGACCCTTTCAGTTAGTGAACTCGATTCTATATTATCTGAAATTGAAACGAAAGTTTCGGAAGAAAAACATCCTGAAAAATTGGACACAGAAAAAATTATTGCAGTCATAGATCAGGTATTAGTGAACACTGAAAATCTCAAAGTATCTGGAATAGCAACAGAAAAAAATATTATTTCTATTTATCAAATTGCTCAGCCATTAAAACAATTGAAAGAAATTATAGAAGTTTGTGTTATAGAGGATATTAACGCAGTTGAAAAGCTGAAAGATGTTGAGACTCCGTTAGAAAATTTGTCTTCTGCTCTACAAAAGATAACTGAAAACAAAACTCTTGAAGAAACAAACATTGACTCAGCTGTCGGTGCTCTTGATAAGGTTATAGATCATCTTATAATTAATATTCCCGAATCAAAACTAAGTGAGGTTCTGAAACAACCATTACATGACCTGAAAAGTGCAATATCACATATACAAGAGGCAATTCCTGTACCAAAAGATGAAAGTAACTCTAAAGTAGCACACAAATTAATTGAGGTTATCACGAATATCACAAAAAATGCGTCTGTATTAAAAGTTGAACATGGTGTTAAGCCAGATAAAGGAATACTTTTTATTATCCAAATTTCAGATTCTCTGAATGATCTTGCAGAAGGTATCGAAGCTTTCAAAGCATGTGATGATAATATCTTGATTCATGAAACTTTTGAAATACTGAAACAAATTGATACTCCCCTTGTTCAATTATCATCAGTTGTAGTGAGTTTATGTGAAAATAAAACTAAACTTGAAGCAAAAGAAATAGAAAGACAAGTGAAAACTTCTGTTTCATCCCTCAGAAGTGTAATTGAGCAAGTCAGTTTGAAAATGCCACAGTCACAATACTGTCAGCTGGTATCTGAACCGCTGAATAAACTTCAGGGTCAAATTTCTCATGTCGATCAATTGACTTCTCCACTACAGTCAACAAGGAAGACAAAACCTTTAGAAGAAATAATTGATGATATTGTTAACAGTTTGCAGCATGGTACGAGTGTTGAAATAAATCGAAATGTTGGAGCGCTTGATAGTGCCAATGGAGAAGTGAGTGGTTTTGGAAAAGGAGCTATTGACAAAAATAACTCTTCGCAGAAAAATGTAATTCATGATATTGTACGAATATGTGAGCCTCTTGGTCAGCTCAAGGAAGGTATTAAGACTTCCAAAGCAAGTGATGATGAATATATGAATGATATCACCATAGCAGTCATAGACGAACTTGAATCCCCATTACATAATTTATTGTTAGTTTTATTAGATTCAGAACAAAATAAATCTGAAGTACAAGAAACAGCTACAACTAAAGTCCACTTAGCTCTAGCTCAATTGACGGAAGCTATAAAGCATGTTTCATTAGATATTCCTAAATCTGCACAGAGTTCTTTGTTGATGAAGCCTCTGAATGCTCTCCAATTTGAAATTTCGCAAATAGGAAAGCATAATTCAGGGTGTGATATGAAAAAGAAGAAGAAACTGGCAGAAGCGGTAATTGCAAAAATTCATCACATCTCGTCTATGGCTACTACGCCTTTGTTTACTCAAAGTGTAAAACCAGAGAAAGGAGTTATCTCTATAGCCCAAATTTTCGCTCCTCTTAATCAACTTCGAGAGAGTATAGAAATATTGGAAAACGAGGAAAATCCGAATCAAAATCTGATTGATGTACTTGATAATTTGCAGAAATTTGATGATCCTTTATCAAAATTATCCTCGGTTCTTATACAATTAAACCAGAAAGCTATAACGCCAGACGTTCAGGAAGTGATGACACCAATTCTCAGAACTGCATTGTCATCCCTGAAATGTGAAATCGAACAGTTCCAAATGGCTATAGTAGAACCAAAATATGCTAAACCATTATCCCAGTCTCTGAATATGTTGCATGGGGAAATCATTAACATTGACCAAAAGGTTTCTAGAGAAGAACAAAACAGAGTTTTAAAAAAATTAACGACTCATATGGAAGACATATCTTCAATGGCTACTAATCTCAAAGTTGTTCAAACTGGTTTTCCAAAGAGAGGAGTTTTATCTATCGTGAATATATCCGAACCGATGAATAAATTAAAAGAAGGGATTGAATCTTTTCAAGTTATTGATCCAGAACATAATGATGAAATTTTGAAAGATACTGTTGAAATTTTCGAAAAAGTTATGCTACCTCTCCAAGAAGTATCTTCCGTTATAACTAAACTCACGGATATAGAAACTAAACCAGATATACAAGAAATAGTTAAACCGGAAGCACAGTCAGCTCTTTTAGATCTCGAGTTGGCTTTAAAAGAAATTGAAATGAGTATTCCAGTATGTCAACATAGCGAGCTATTGAAGAATCCATTGAATGAACTTCTACATTCAATTCAAAAAATACAAATAACTGAACCTGAAGAAAAAGAAAGATCCAAAGTATCTCAACAAATTTTGGCTAATATTGATGATATTGTATTATATGCATCTAAGCTAGAGGTGAACCGATGTGCCCAGTCGAAAAAAGATATTATTTTAATTTCCAATATTTCCGCTCCATTAAAACAACTTCGAGAGGGAATACTAGTTTTTGAATCTTATGAAGGAGAAGTGGTTGGTAATTCCATTCAAGAATCGCTTGAAACACTAAAATATATTGATGGTCCTCTCCAGACTATATCTTCAGTGATGATGACCTTATGTGATGATAAAACTACATCGGAAATACATGCTGTAATGACTCCACAGGTACAAGCATCTTTATCTTCACTCAAGGAGGCAATTCAAAAGGTTAAATTGAATATTCCTGAATCAGAGCATTGCATTCTATTAACTGAACCTTTGGACATGTTACTAGGTAGTATTTCTTTTATTGAAGAAAGCATATTCCTCCCTGGAGCAGAAGATGAGGTAAAACGCGTAACAAAAATAATATCGGATATAGTTCAAGTTGCACAACAAGCTTCTGGGAGTGTTATCTCTATTGCTCAAATATCTGAACCTCTAGATCTACTCAAGGAAAGAATTGAAGCAATTGAAACCTGCAAAGACGACGCGAATACTAATACGACTGAAACATTCGAGCAGCTAGAAAAAATTAAAGTCCCTCTCGAGAAGATATCTTCGGTTCTAGTTGCGTTTAAAGATAATACAACTGAATTTGAATTACATAGTATCATAAAACCACAAATTCAATCTGCGCTCTCATATTTCAAAGAAGTAATTGAGCAAGTTGTAGTGGATATTCCGAAATCAGAACATTTGAAGTTATTACAACAACCTTTAGTTCAACTACAGTGTAAAATTTCATATATTCAAGAGTCTATTTCCGAAAAGGAAGAGAAGAAGGTATCGAAAGTTGCACAGAAAATTATTGCTGATATAGTTAAAATATCACTTAATTCAACTCGTTTGAAAATGGAACCTTCTATGAAAGCAAAACAAGGAGTTTCAGAAATTTTGAGAATTTCTGAACCTTTGAATCAACTTCGAGGGGGTATTGAAGCTTTTGAAGCTCTTCAGGAAAGTGACATGGAAGAAATTACTCATGAAACGCTTGAAAAACTAGAGGAGGTTGCAATTTCTCTAGACAATATCACAGCTATTGTAAATAATCTATGTGAAAGTAGTGACTCATGTCCAGAAGAAATATTAGTTCATGTTGAATTAGCTCTCCCTGTATTCAAGAAAGCAATTGAAAATGTGAAACTGAAGATACCGGAATACCCTCAGTGTCAATTGTTAATTGATCCCTTGAATAATCTTCATGAAGAAGTTTTACACATCGAAGAATATATTGCTCAAAAACAAAGAAAAAAGAAAAATGTAAGGAAAGTAATAACTGATATTGTCAAAATTATACAACAAGTATCACCAATTGAAACTAAAACCAAAATTTTACCAGGTAGCAGTGATATTCTGGATAGCCAGATATCGGATCATCTTATCAAACTCAAAGAAGGAATCGAAACAGTGGAATCTCTAGATGAAAGTGTGGAAAGTTTTCCGAATAAAGCACTAGATAAACTAGGAAAATTTGTATCTTCTCTAGAAGAATTGTATTGCGTCACAATTGAGGCTAACGAAATTAAAACGAAACCCTTAGTACAAGAGGTAATTAAACCAAAAATTCAATCAGCTTTACTCTATTGTAAAGAAGCTATAGACCAATCTATGTTGGAAATACCAGAAATACAAACTACAAGTTTGTTAATCCAGCCTTTGGAGCAGCTTCGATATGAGATTTGCGATCTTGAGAAAACTGTTGAAGCAACTAGAGTAGAAAAAAAATCTGAGAAAGTGAGAAAAATCATTGCTGATATTTTGAAAATAGAACCAAGTATTTCAACCATTGAAGTTATTGAAGATGTTAAGCCAGATCGAGGTATCCTTTCTATTATTCAGATTTTTGATCCTCTTAGTCATCTTCTCAAAAGCATAGAAGATTTTGAATCTAACGAGGAAGAGAGTTTTGACGAAATAGTGCACGAAGCTTATGAAAATATAAAAGTACTCGATTCACCTCTCGAAAAGTTGTCTTCCGTTTTAGTTAACCTGTGTGAAACCAAAAGAAAGCCAGATGTGAATGAAATAATCCAAAAGGAAATGAAAACAGCTTTATCAGCTTTGAAGAGTGTTGTGGAACAGGTTCAATTTAATGTACCAGAATCAAAGTATTGTCAGTTTCTAACTAAACCTTTGATTGAGCTCCAATCTGCTGTTTCTCATATCGAAGATGTCCTGTTTGTACCTAAAATGAAGAAAAAGTCAAAAGAATCAGCAAAAATAATTTCTAATATTGTTGTCGCTTCTCAACATGCTCTATCTCTTGAACTGGAGCCAGGTATTCCGCCAAAGAATGGTGTTCTTTCTATTAGCCAGATTTCTGAGCCTTTGCTGCAACTCAAAGAAGGTATTGAAGCATTTGAAGCATACCACGAAGAAGATATCAGTAGTATGAACGAAAGTTTATATAGCTTAAAAAAAGTTGACGTCCATCTCGAAAAACTATCCGCAATTATGGTGAAACTTCGAGATGTCAAAACAAAACCCGAAGTTCATGAAGTTATGAAACCTCAAATTCAATCAGCCCTTTCTGCATTCAAAGAAGATATCGAGCGAACTCGTATTAATATTCCCAAATCTCAACATGCCGAGTTGTTGGTTTATCCACTGGATACACTTCAATGCAAAGTTTCTTATATCCAAGAAGTTATATCTGAACAAAAAGTAGAACTAGATTCCAAACTGGTGAAAACAATCAATGATATTATATTTCATAGTGCTGAACTTCCAGTTAAATCGGTTATTCAACAAATTTCCGAACCGTTCACTCAACTTCGTGAAGCAATCTTAATATATCATAGCAACAATGACGATGAGAATCAAGCTATTAATGAAACTCTTGAAAGCTTTCACGGTATGGATCCTCCTCTTGAAAAATTATCCTTGATATTAGAAAGATTGAAAAATTGTCGAACTGAGATAGAAATGAATGAAATAACACCAATAATTCGTACGGATTTGGATGAGCTCAGTGATGCTGTTGAACAAGTGAAAATAAAGATCCTGGGTATCAAACATCAAGAAATCCTTAGCGATTCACTCAATTTTCTTCAAGAAAAAATCTGTACTATTCAAGAAGGTACTCGATCCATTCAGAACAAGAAGGCGAAGGAGATTATCGAAAGCATTAAATCAATAAATTCAACTTTAGCTGAGATAAAATTAAAACCTGATTGTTCAGCATACGGAGAACTTTTGGGAATTGATAGGATCTCTGAGCCACTCAGTGTTCTCAAAGAAGAAATTCAAGCGGTGGCATTGCGTGAAATAAAAGTAAATCACATTTCTCAGAGCAGCACTTTCGAAAAATTAGGCAATTTAGAAAATTCTTTGAGAAATGTATGCATCAGTTTGGATGAATATGGCAATGCCAAAATTACACCAGAAAGAGGTAATGTGTTGGAATTAAATATATATCCTCCTCTTTCAAACCTCAGGAATGTGATTGAGTCGCTAGAAGTAGATTTAGAAGATGCAAAATATGGACAGTATTTAATGCTACCCTTGAAGAAACTGCAATGTGAAATTGATTCAATTTTATCCAATGCTGAGAAGAAAATGTCTCATATAGATTGCAAAATTATTGAAGATATTGAAGAAATAAATCACAAAGTGTCTCTTATTGAAAGTGAATCAGCAAAACCTGCTAGTATCACTAGAATAATTGAACCATTGCAGCAATTGAAAGAAGGCATAAACGCATTCGAGTGTAACGAAGAAGATATATCTGATGAAATCCGGTCTGAAGCCTCAGAAAAATTAAATGCATTAGAACCTCCACTTCAAAAATTATCATCATTACTTGTAATTATTCCAGAACAGAAAACAAAACTTGAATATCAGAGATTGCCAAAACCCGAGATCAGATCTGCAATTATTTCATTAAAGGCAGTTGTTGAAGAAATAAAGATGAAGATGCCTGAAGCGAAACAAGTTCAGTGGATAGTACAGCCACTTAATGTACTCCATTCGGAACTATCGACTATCGAGAAAACTATTTTGAAAGAGGAAATCAGGCATAGTGGTAGTGAACTTAAACTGATTGTGAGCAAATTCAATCAGAATTTGAATGAATTTCGAACTGTGAGCTTAGATAAACCTCAGACTGGAATCATTTCTTTACTTCAATCAGAAAAACATCTTCAAGAATTCGTAGACAGTATAGACGATTTCGAAGCACTAAGCGAAATTACAGATGAATTGAAACTTGAAACATTCCATAAATTGGACGTTGTGAAGGAACCCTTACATACATTATCAGCTCTGATTATTTCTTTTAAGAATACAGTCTCTAGACCTCATATTGAAAATGTAGTACAACCTGAAATCCATACCTCCTTTAGAGCATTCAAGGAGGTTCTAGAACATTTATCTCTTGAACTACCACAAATAAAACATAGTGAGGTTATACAAAAACCAGTGGTCAAATTATGCGCAGAGATAAATGTGATTGAAGAAATTATTCGAGATCAAGTTTTTTCGTTGAACTTAAGTCAGTCTATCGAAGAATTAATAGAAAGTATTGTTGAAGTACGAATTGAGCCTTCTCATGAGTCACAAAAAAGAATTTTTTGTATAAGGAATGTAATAGAACCTCTTCAAAAACTCAAAGAAATAGTTGGCCATGCAGACGAAACAATTTGCGAACAATTGGCCACCTTGAATGAACCCTTGAAGAATTTGCAAACCTTAACATGCACAATGAAGGATTTAACTTTGAGTCCAGAGGTTTTGAGCATTATTCAACCCGAAATACAAAACGGATTGTCAAGTTTCAGGGATAAAATTGAGAATATTGAAGGTAACATCGTAATTTCTTCTAACAAAGATCTGAAAGAAGAGTTGTATCATCTACGAGAGGTAATAAACAAAGTTATCGAAGAAATCAACACAGGGAAGGAGAATGAGAGGATGAAAATTGAGTTACCTAAGACGATAGAGGAATTAATTGCAAATATTCCTAAGACCAGTACGAATTCTTTTATTCGTAAAGTTCAAGGTATAACAACTCCACTTAATGCTTTGAGAAAGGCTTTGATACTGTTCGAAAAATCTAAAGGAAAAGCGGAAGCAAATCGTGATTCAACAATTCAGAAAATGTCTGTTATAGATGAACCTTTGAAACATCTCTGTGTAATTCTGGTTAGTATTAAAGATAGTGGGGTCGACGAAGAAAAGACCCTTCTACTCATTGAACTTGAGAAAGGCCTTGTAAATTTAAGAGAGCACACCTTTCAGCTGCTGCGTAATATACAAATTGAAGGATGTCCGAAATTGGAGAATCCTTTGATGAAACTACTTCTCGAGTTGGAAAAACCCGATGAAGCTATAATAGACGAAGAGGAGAAGAAATTAGAGTCTCCAAGCATTTATGACAACATATCTCTTCTGCTAGCCCAGTTTACCGAGGAAATTAACTTGATTATGTCTAAAAATTTAAACATCTTTCGCCAAGACAAAATGAATAAATTCATAGATTTGAAATTGAAATCAAATTTAAAAGAAAATGAAAAAATTGCGAAAAGATCGATCGAACAACTGGAGCGATTTGAGCAAACATTGGACGCTAGCGTAGTAGCTTTAGTGAAAATATCTTCGATTCAAACAAATTCGTCAGATTTTATTAAGACTAAATCGGAATTATTAGGTAAAATAGAAAAGTTGTCTAAAATAAGTGAGGAAATTTCTTCTACGTTGGATCCATCAACAAATTTAAAGAAATTTTTCAAAGAGTTCTCTTCTAAAATCAGTGATCTCCTTGATAGTTCTCCCAAAGTAGAACATTTTGCTGAAGAAACAACTATTATAGATGAATTGATAGAAGAATTTAAGCATTTGAAAGAGGACGCAACCATACTGAAAGTTTCAAGCAGTGATGTTATTTCTTCATTAATAGGGTTAAAACTTCCACTACAGATAGTCAAAGAAGAAATAGAAAAAATAGGGAAGGAATATTCAGTCAATGATATTTTGCCATCAGTTGGAATAGAATTTTCTTCTCTAAGATCGTCACTATTCACTTTGAGATCTGTTATGAGTAGTGATAAATTATTCAAGGATGAGAAACTGCGATTACTCAAATGCTTGCAATCCGTTAATGCTTATCTTTCAAGCGTTCAAAAACAAAACTCTCAAATGAAACATATATCGAATGCTATTTTGAGTCTTAGAAATCAGATTACGATAGTTATAGAAAACATTCAAAATGAACGATCTGATCAAAAGACCTTGAATTCCCTGATTCATAATTTCAGAGAACTTGACTGCAATATCCTTCAACTGCAAGAGGCAAGTACGAAGACTTCTCACGAAGATATCGAAATAATATCAATTTTATCAAAATTCATGAAAAATATAGACGAACTCTTAGGAGTTGCGAAGCAAATGAGTGCGAATGTGTCAGATATATCAGATGATACATTTACTCAGTTCAAACAACTCAACGAAAGTTTGAAGAATTATAGTTCACATTTAAAAAATCTCAGTGTTAATTTCGATAATTCCATATTCCTACATATTCTTGAACAGCACTATGATGTAACAAGTAGCTTGAGGGAACTACTCAATAAAACTCTGAAAATGGAGCCAGAAAATGAAACAGTTGAGGTAGTACTCAACGGCCTAGGATTACTCAAGTCTGCTATGGATATCATCACGGATCAAGCAAAAATTTCTAAAATTAACAGAAGACGTGATATGCAAATTATGAAAAGTTTCGAAGATGTTCTGACTATTTGTCAAAAAAAAATTGGCGAGCTAAGTGCGAAAGCCGAGAAATCTTCAGAAACTTTGCTTTTAGCAGAATTATTGCCATCGCAGTTTTTCCTGGTTGATAGTATTAAGAATTTAAGGGCAGATTTATTTTCGAATGGACATGCTTATTTTCAGCAAGATGATCTAACACATGAACAGTTCTATGAGATGAAAACCAATGTGGAAATAATTGAAGCTTTAAGCAAAAACATTGAGATTTCAGAGCAAAAAATAGATACACGGAACTGGTTATCACAATTGGAGGATTCTCTCCAAAATTCAAAGTCAGAAACTACTGGCACCATATTTGAATCGCTATATTCACCTATCAACTCTGTGATCAATACTATCGATATGATATTGAACAGAAATACAACAGATGACAACGAAGAGAAAAATGAGGAGCTGAAGTTAGAAAAACACATAGGTGATAGTGATAGAGAGAAAAAAGGAAAACTAGAGAAGAAGAAGAAGAAAAAGAAAACAGAAAGTGAACATACTGTAAATATTAAGGAAATGGAAGAGAAGAAACTAGAAGAGGAGAAACACAGACAAGAAACAAAGCACGTTGAAATAAAAGAAATGGAGGAAATGAAGAAAACTGAATCAAAAGATAAAAAAGAAAAGGAAGAAGACCAACTGAACTCCGAATTTGATACCGATGAAGGAGAAAAATCTGAGCAGAATAAAATACCTGTATCTGACAAAAATATAATACAAAAAATGCAAAATGAAGTTTCGAATAGTTCACTAGTGGAAAATGGAATCAGTAAAGAAAAAAAAGAAACTGATAAAATACTACAAATACCAGTTGAAACGTCTAAGGAAGAAAAACATCTGATCAATGAAGTGGAGGAAAAAGAAGCTGAAAAATCTACACCTCAAGTAACGAAGAAAGATGAAAACCTCGAGCAGGAAGTGGAAGATAAATTGAAAGATGAGCCAAAAGAAAAACTGGAAAATGAAATTTGCAAAGATGATCGAAATAGAGCGAAAGTAGAGGAAGAAATAGTAAAAACTAATAAGGATTTGTCACTTTCAGGAGAAACGAATGAAAGCACACAAAACATCGATGCACACAGAGAAAACAAAAATATTTCTGAAGACGAGAATGAGAAAAGTAAAATAAAACCAGATAGAGAAAGTCCGAAGAGCAAGAAGGTGGATAAAGAAAAAGAAATATCTGACGCTGACAACGAAACTAAAAACGTTGAAAAAACGGTGGAAAAGAATGAAAATTACTGTGAAAGGCAAACAGAAATAAAAGAGGGTCTAAATGAGTCAAGAAGTAAGAAAGAGAATAAAAACGCAACAACAATACCAGAAGTAAGAGGCAAACTTAATGAAGTTAAAGAGGTCGATGAGAATATGATTGAACTTGATGAAGTTAAGGTGAGAAAGGGCAATGCAAGTGTAACACAGAGAGAAAGAAAATCGGAGGCCGAACAAGAAGCTGAAAGAAATGTAGTGCCGAATCGTAATGGAGAAACAATTGCAAATGTCGAAGAGACCAAACTTGAAATGATAGGAGACAATCTCGACGAAGGTTTTAAGAGTGAGTGCAATGAAATTAGTATTGAAGAGAAAGCCCAGCTAGAAAAACGAAATGAGAAAGCTGTATCACCTGAAATAAATGAGAAGGAACAGAAAATTGAAATAGATGATATAGCAAAAAATAAAGTAATGAATGGAATAGATCAAACGGAGAATAAAGAGAATATAGTTACAAGTGAAAATAAAAAACAGAAAGACGTACCTGTCAAAAGGAAAACGAAAAAAAAGGACAAAGAAAATATCAAATCTACTATGAAATTAATAGAGCAAAGTGAAGAGAAAGATATTATAATTGAAAAAGTAAAAACAGAGGCTCTTCACTGTGATGAAGATAAAGAGTTGAAAGGTGTAGCATTGGACACCCAAGAGAGTTTAGAATTTGAATCAAATTCAATAGAAATACAAGAGAAACAAATGAATGGAGGACTTAAAGGAAATGAAACATCGATAAAAAATGTCGAAGATATTTCGATTGAAAAAAAGAGAAGAACCAAAATAATTGAACCTAAACTGAAAAAAGAAACTGAAATCATAAAAAATGTTGAAAATGATAATGAACCTAGAATAAAGAATGGAGAGACTGAAATGAGTTATAATGAGAAAAGAGAATATGCAAAATTATCATCAAAAGAAAATCAGAAATCCTATGTCGCCATTTGTCAAAGTGATGCCATCCAAAAGAAGCATGAAAGTGGAGCTGAGATACCAGAACTGCAAGTGAAGCAAAGACAGAAAGAGACTTCCAACTATGAAATAGCGAACGAAAAGATTGATTCGAATTATAGGAAGTTGAATGCAACTTTCACAGGACGAGATAATTTTGATATAATGCCTGAAAGTCCAAAAGCTTATTTAGGACAGCGATCAACCAATAAATCTCCTGTGTTGAGCACATGCTTGTTCGATAAAGAAACGACAACTTCATCAACTGTGAAATTTTCATGTACAGTTTTGATAACAGAAGGTGTTGAGATCAGATGGTTCAAAAACGATGAGCCATTGGAGCAAAATGAAAATTTTAAAATTACCTTCAAAAACGGAGTGGCTGAATTAGAAATTAGAAGAACATCAGTTTCGGACTCGGGTGAATATAAATGCGAAGCAACTAATATGCATGGAGTTTCAATGACGAGAGCTTTTCTGACTGTGCGAAGTGACAAGGACATGAAGTGCCAGAAGATCAGTAATTTCCAAGAAATTTTTGAAGAGATTGACAATCGAATGATTCTCGATTGTCGTATCAAATGTCGCCGACCCCATTTCTTAAAGTGGTACAAAAATGACGAAGAAATAAGCTTAGATGGGCGTTATATACTCAGCTATTTAGACGATGGTATTGCTAGGTTGATAATACCCGATCCAAAGGAAGAAGACAAAGCAATTTACACGTGTAGAGCAGCTGATTCCTCACTAACGGAAAATCTATCTCATTCCCTGAAATTTATACCACGGAGAGATTATTCGTCTAGCATCTCTAGCAGAGCTCATAACAAGGAACCATCGTCCTTACTATCTAAAATTCCATATTTTGCAAAAACTCTTACCGATCACGTCGTTCCATTGGGGGGTGTAATGGCGTTGCAGGTCGAAATCAAAGGTGAACCATCAGAGGTTACATGGTTCAAAGAGAGCCAAAAATTAATTCCGTCTTCTTCGAAACACCGGACTTTCGAAGAGCGGGGGGTACATACATTGATCATACCAAATATCAACGAATACGAAGCGGGTAA
Organism: Cynegetis impunctata; assembly: GCA_030704885.1. NCBI lineage: Eukaryota > Metazoa > Arthropoda > Insecta > Coleoptera > Coccinellidae > Cynegetis > Cynegetis impunctata. The sequence goes on from JARQZK010000755.1 coordinate 417,794, forward strand.
ATATACATGCAGGGCACTGAATGCCTACGGCAAAACGGAGACTACGTCCTATGTTAATGTTCTACATCCAAGCACTGTGAGGGACGGAATACCAGCTATGTTTCTGTCTCGGCCAGATAAGGTGCTCAATGTTAATTTGGGTGAAGATGTTTCAGTTTCCTTCAGGATAGGTGGAGATCCGAAACCGAAGAGTAAGTATATAATTTTTTTTTGTATTCACTTGATGTATTCGGATAATATATTGAACTTTCACTATATTCCGAGAAACTAGGATACTTTCCGAGTTTCATGTTCAAAGGCGCACAGGGTTCATTGGCGGATCTCTTTTTACAAGATTCGGGGTTCACGGGTCGTGGATTTTAGGCGTACAGGGTTCATGGCGGATCTCTATTTTCAGGAATCTGGGTTCATATGCGGATCTATATTTTTATATTTCTGGGTTCATAGGCGGATCTATATTTTCACGAATCAGGGTTCATAGGCGGATCTATATTTACACATTTCTGGGTTCATAGGCGGATCTATATTTTCTAATTTCTGGGTTCATAGGCGGATCTATATTTTCACAAATCTGGGTTCATAGGTGGATCTACATTTTCACGAATCAGGGTTCATAGGAGGATCTATATTTTCACATTTCTGGATTCATAGGCGGATCTAGATTTTAACGATTCTTGATTCATAGGCGGATCTTTATTTTCAGGACCTGGGTTTATAGGCGGATCTATATTTTCACGAATCGGGGGCGTACAGAGTTAATTGAAGAAACTATATTTTCGCGAATCGGGGTTCTTAGGCGTATAGAGTTCATTGGATGATCTATATTTTTTCTAATTGGGCTTCATGGGCGGCGGATATCAATTTTCGTTCAGTTCATAGGCTATTGGGTCGTACACTAACTGCTTCAAAATTTCAGAATTTTACATTCCAAAATTCCGAAGTAGAAGGGAATAGTTTTTTTCTCCAGTATAGTGCTATAAGTATATAGCTCCTCAATAATAACTTAGAGTATTGTATTTTCTATGTTTACCATTCTAAAACTATTTTGTTATAAATATATTTGATGGACCGGTTTCAGATATACGTCGATCTTCAGCGTATATAAGAAACTGACTAAAATAGGAATCAATACAGGTCGACCAGGTGACAGAATTCAAAAAATATTCTGAATGATGATGATGTATAGGCATGCATGCCAATTTAATCCAATAATAATTGAAAAACAGACTCTGGTATAGCTGTATAAATAGGGACCACAAATTCCCCAAAATTTCAGATAACCAAATTCTTCATATTCGACGAAAATCTTGGAAATTAAGTATTTTCTCTATTTATCCCAATTTTATACAGTTTATTTTACTCGCTGGAGATGGACTTATGCATGAATGAATTATTATAATAAGTTTTTGTGATAGTAAACATAGTAAATATAATTTCACTATGTCCAATATACTATATCATATAGTTCACAATATTTAAATTATATCTTATTAGGCTAGGCATATTAGCAAAAAAATTAGGGCTCAGAAACAAATTTTGCTATAGTTTTGATTTTCTCGCCCTTTATGTTTTTTGGGTCACTGAACACGAATTTGAAGTTTGCTGGCAAAAATTTTGCCCGGACGTTTGATTTTGGGCTTTTTTTGACCAAATTTTGGCACTTTTTTCAGTTTTCGGCATATATCTCAAAAAGGAATCCGTTTGATGACAAACTTATTCCATACAAAATTCAGGCAGACATAATTACCTAAATTTTTTACACGAAATATTTTTTTGTAAAACTAACCGTTTTGCCGCTAGAGCGCGCTCAAAAATCGCCATATTTCCATATCTACTGTCCTTCGCCGTTTTCGCGAAAATTGACCTTGCTGCGATACTTAACTGTTGCAACAATTTATTACATTATACAATTTATCTTATATAACAGAAGATTTCTCATAAATGACGTTTTTTTTTTTGGAAGACTCACCCACTGATTCTCAATCACTGTGCCGCGGTATTTTTGTGTGCCGCGTAATTCTTAAAGTGTGCCGTCAAATTTTGGAAATGTATATTAAAGAAAAAAAATTGTTGTGGAGTCCTTTTATTGTTGAGAGTCAGGATCCTCCTCCGGCATGCTTCAAAGGTCCCCCCAGTGATATTCAGTTATCGGGATCTGACATAGAGACTGAGATTATGTGATAACTCTTAAAAACCAACTTTGAACACGAATTATTATGAAAGTTTTGGAGTAAAAATGTTAGTTTCAAGTGAAACTGTGAAGCCATATGAATGTGAAAACTTACTCTAAAGAAAATACAGAGAAGGTGATAGATTGGAAAGACATCGTACAATGTGGGATAAATTGAAAGGAGCCGAGAACTGGTATAGTTGAATTTAATGCTTTTTGTCTATTCATTTCTCACTTCAGAGAAATAACCCATAAAATGAAGAGTTTGCAAAATCAGAGTTCACAGAACGAGGGAAAATTTTAAAACTTCTATCAGAGTGGACGATAGGACGGTGTCGAAAAATATACACATATGGGCGAGCCGTTCTCGCACACATCAAGAGACAAAAGGAATTAGTGGAGACCCATTAACCCAGAAAAACCAGATCAACAGCTCCCGAATGCTTGTTCAGAACAAACTGCTTTATATGTGGATTACCAATTACCAAACAATTTTTAGCGGCAGAATCCAAAACAACTTCTGATTTGTGAAATTTTGTGTACCAGGTACGTGATTTAGCTGGTAGTTTTAGAGAAAGGGTAATGAAGGACGCACGAGATAAAGATGATGAATTTGGAAGGGCGGTTCTACGCTGAATTGAGCATATACCTGATTTGGTTGCATATGAAGCGCAATATCATAAAAAGTGCCGAATAGAACTTATTGGAAAACGAACACCAAACACAGACGGGCAACAGAAAATGGGGGGACCATGTGCTTAGACAATTGATGTAGTAATGCAGCATATAAACACTTACATGGAAAATAGTGATGATGAGTGTCAGTTCTCAATGGAATAACTGATGGCCCAAATGAAAGGAGACTACAAACCAGATCAAAGGTCAGTGAAAGCTGGACTTCAAGGGATGTATGGCGATGAAATACTGTTCGCTTTTTCAAAGAATAAGCGGACTGTGGTTTGTTTCAAAAATATAGGAGAGACAATATTGAATGACGCATTTTACTAAAAGAAGTGTAGATCTGAAGAAGAGAGGCTGCGAATGGTAGAATCAGCAGCCAAAATAATATGTGATGACATCAGATTCTAATTTTACGATGTTAAAGATTATTCCACTCCTGACTGTTTCATGGATGATACAGAATCCGTAATTTCCAAAACTTTGAATCAATTTTTCAATTACTTTCCCTATATCCATTATTCATGTAAGGTATTCTGGGTCCGTGAATATTTTTTTGGAGCACCATAGCGACAAAACGGCTGGTCTACTGATTGTCAACCATTTTTTGTCGCAGCACATTTCAACGATTTTAAAATTTGGCGGGACTCGAAGAAAAAGGTAAGTTTAAAAGTTGTTTACTTACCTATAACACACTGTGTAAAATAGTTCATAATAATAATTTGGAATTTACAATAAAATAACATGTACTACAAAAACAACAGTATGTTTATAGGGGTTCAATTACAAGTGAATAATAAGAATATTTTCAATAAGGAATTTCAGATAGCAAGGTCGATTTTCGCGTAAACGGGAATGTCACTAGATATGGAAACATGGCGATTTTTGGGCGCGCTCTAGCGGCAAAACGGTTAGCCCTACAAAAAAACGTTCACTGTAAGAAGTGTAGGCAATTTTGTATGCCTTAATTTTGTATAGAATAAGTTTGTCAAAAAATTATTCCTTTCTGAGATATTGGCCGAAAACTGAAAAAAGTGCCAAAATTTGGTCAAAAAGTGCCCAAAAATCGAAGTTCCGGGCAAAATTTTTGCCAGCAAACTTCAAATTCATGTTCAGCGACCCAAAAAACATAAAGGGTGAGAAAATCAAAACTATAGCAAAACTTGTGTCTGAAAATCCTAATATGCCTAGCCTATATATTTCTTTTGTGAGTAATGATAATAAATTTTTTTGGATATTTATTCTTCTTCAATAGATGTACTATTTATGTTAACCATTTAATGAAACTCTGCCATGGATTATTTTTATAACTGCATAATAAATATAACAAATTCAGAGAAGATAATTTAGAAGATGACGAATTAGAAGTCTTGTTATGAAGGTCTACTGAAAATTTCTATAATTATTCCGCAATGTGGGGACATAAAAACCTAATTTATTCAATAATATTTTTTACATATTGCACGTGACATGCGTTGAAAGAGGTCAATCGCTTAATTCAGAATCATCGTTTGAATTCGTAACACCTCGAAAAATGCATGAAAGTGGTTTTGAGTATGCACAAAAATTCGTCAGAAGGTCTGTGCAAAATGTAATAGCGGTAGATTTCTTGAGTGCAAAACTGAATCTGAATTAATTTTTGACATAACTTCGTTATAATTGTTCACAGTTATTTTGATGAAGGGGTTGACTGACATCACTGGAAGCTCAAAATCGTTCAGAGAAACATCAGACGATTATAATCGTTTCACACTAAAAGCTCTCACCGAAAAGGACATGGGAACCTATTGCATTATGGCCAAGAATTTCCACGGATGTGACAGAGCTTTCTTCACTTTGACAATGAGGAAAAGGGCTCGTTCGGCAACTCCGACTCGAGATAATATGACGAGAGATATTTTGGATGGCATTCCTTCCTATCTGGAAAGAAACTACTTTCAGGGTGAGTGAAAAAATATATTTAGTTGACATAATTAATAACATAAATTGAAATTTTCTCATGAGATCAAAAATGAAATATTCCTGAACAAATCTCATTAATAAGAATCATCAATAAAATGACTTCTTGTGATTATATTATTGAAATAAACTCATCAATCATTTTCTTTACATTCACTGCTTATATTTCAATGTATTCTATCTGAAAAATGAGTTTTGTGTTCACCTAATAAATTATCAACTCCGTGAATATATTTTCCCTATGTTCTGTTCTCTACAGGAAACTATGCAATCTATACAATTTCTACTTACATATTTTCCTTGAGAAAGTTTATTATCTTATATAATCAAATAAAAAGAATTTTGTATTTCGTACATAAAAACTTTTCATTGTAGTAAAGCTCTTTCAACTGTTATGTCATCATCAGTACAAAATCGTTAGGTGTACAAGAAATAACACAAAGAAAAATATACTATACCTATCTAAATAAAGTTGCATAAACTACAGAATTTCTATTACGAAAAATTCAACAAAGGTGAACTCTGAAGTGTACCAGAAGTTCAAAATATAACAAAAAAATGAATATCTAGATTATTGATTTTAAAACTGAGGAAAAATAAGGCACAATGTAAATTCATTTTTGTTCATAATGTATAAAATATTGTAATTCTGCAACTGTTGAAACGTCAAATGAGAAGTGCCAATGGATAAAAATTAAACTTCGTAAATATATTTAGCTTATTCATTTTGGTGCCAAATGGCCCGAGTATGAAACTTGGAAAATGTGTCTTGTTGTCGCAAATTGATTCACTCAATTTGCTGTGACTAGATATAAGTTATAGAACATTGTTAAATCTATTGTTTTTTGTACACGAAAACTTAAGTAGTCATATCGAGAACCTACGTTCAATATTCTCAATCAGGAAATTTTGATGATAAAAATTTTCTAGAAATATGTCAAAAAAGATTCCATTTCAACAATTTTCAATTTGAGATAATGAAATTAGGAGTGAGGTTTCTTCTTGTGCTAATCTATAAAAACTATGTTAAGATCCTTTAATTCCTCTAAAATTAACTTTCCAGTTACGTCCTTTCTATGTCTGAAATATTTGATAGGATACCTAAAATATATCTGTGTTTATAAAAATTATATCAATGAATTCCTAAATCTCTTGACAATTAAACAACTACGTTTTGAGTATATTTATAACTCATAATGTATTCAACAGATGAACATATTTTATATTCTGAAGAAATGTATCTTTACATTGTACTACATAACAGAGTTGACATCTATACATAACATAAACATAAAAGAAATTGACAAAAAGAACGACCTAATTAAAAATGATAAAGAATACCAAATACAAGTACCACAAAAAAACAACCTGATAGAAAACATAGAATGAAAAGATTTTCAGTGCGTAGTACAATTAGGAGGTGTCACTCAAATAAACTTTAGACATGAGAGATTTTGAGTGAAGAACCCATCAATAGTTATTTAATAAACTAGTTAATTAATGACAGCGATTAATGGTTGAGATATTTTAACGCGCGAGCGGAACAAGCGCGTTAATAGTTCGAGACTATTAATCGCTACATTAATGAACGAGTTTATTACAAGATTTTTCCGTCGACCAGGTCATGAATTGAGTATAAATTCTTGATTGAAATAAATTTTTATTTTGCATAACAGATACATTTGACCCAATATAAATTGTTCATTTCGATATATATATATATATATATATATATATATATATATATATATATATATATATATATATATATATATATATATATATATTTATGCTCCCGATGGAACAATAGACCTTTTCATAGTCTGTCATGCGCAAGCGCAGCAGCCATTGTTGAAAGAGCGGTAGTTTAAAAGTTTCGTACTGTTTAGTACCAAATGCATTAGAAAGCAATATTTTCTCCACAGTAAATTGATTATTGGAACAAATTATTGATGGAGCTGTACATGTTCACAATTAAAATGAAGCATGTAACTGTGAACAATCAAAAACGTGGATGAAGTATCATGGGCGTTCGCAAAACAGCAAAAAAACACTAGATTATTTGCGGGGTTATATATCAATCCAATCGTAGTATCTGAGTAAAATGAAGTTTTTTTTATTAGGTATTAAGTAAATATCTCCCAATTAACTAGGATTATATCTTATTAGCACATGTATTGGCTTTAAATGACTGATATCGATACCACTCTTACATATACATACTCCATAACAACACCGTTTTTTTATTCGTTTCCGTACAAATAAGATAATTTTAATGGACTTACATAATGTATTTTTAAATTAAGATACTTATTGTTTTATTTTGTGGTTAGTTTTTCTTAACGGATATTATTTATTTCACATTTGTTGATTTTGATCATTACAATGGTATTTTACCAT
>JARQZK010000755.1:430000-562500 GCA_030704885.1 Cynegetis impunctata
AGTTTGATTTCAAAGACGTCCTTTTGTTTTTACTTTTTTTGTCGGGCCGTGAGTGTACAAAAAGTACACTTTTTTGTACTCTCACGGCAATATCAAGAACGTGGGGCGGCGTACAGTTGGGTTCCGAATCCGACATAAAATAAGTTAAAGATTCAATCTTGTTATCTTTATTAAAAAATTCGTTTCCTTTTATTGTTTTATTTCGAATGAAATTATGCACGTTTGAAGAAAAAATAGTATATGATATTCGGAGAATAAGATACTTAATGTGCTTCGCATGGATTGTCTGACGAACGTAGTGAGTCAGACAAACTTTCCACGCTCAGCACATAAAGTATCATTTATTCTCCTAATATCATAATATACTATTAAATGTTTCTGACAATTATTTTGTTGAATTGTCAAATTTGTGTTGCCTTGACACCTACAAAACCAGTAAGCAAAGCAATCTAGTTCTACGTTTCTTCATATCTAATCCTTTTTAAAAATATCTTAATTCTATCGTTTGAACACAGTTTGAGGAAAAAATCGCATGTTTTATTCGGAGAAAAGCACTTTTTGTGGCTCAGCTAAAATTGTCGGCCTCACTGCGTTCAGCTGACCAACATTTAGTCTCGCCACAAAAAGTATCACTTTTACTCCTAATAAAACAATATAAGTACCTACTATTAACGTAAAATATTTTATCTACAACCGTTCGTGAATTATGTTTTTACACACCCATATTAGTGCGGTAACTATTACTTTAACGCACTAGTGCGGTAAAAATCAGTTTAACGCACTAGTGCGGTAAAAATCATTATTATTATTATTATTGCCTATGGTTTTTCTTTTAAAATAAGCTATTAATCTTGGAAATTTGTCTATCTGCATGTTCTTTTTTATGGACAAGGTGGACTTCAGCATTGAATAATAGCACCAAAGCGACTTCTTTCCCTTGAACTTATCTTCAAAATAGGCAATTAATACATCTCCATTAATGTTATCCACTTTTTTATGGGAGCACCATTCGATTAACATATCATATGCCTTTTCGTAGCGAATTCCGGATTTCTGTGGTAGCAAGTTCGCCGTAGCAGCTTCAACTAGCCGTGAAATCTCCATATTTTCGACTGACATTTTGACTGACAACTTCAAAGTGGCGTTGCTTTTTTTTGTCGCTATGACATCCTAATTTTCATAACAATAAAAAAAGTTAAAACATTGCTGGTGACCAAGTTGGGAAATTTTAGACTATAATTAATTTGTATTTAATCAAAACGAATGGTTGTAGATAAAATAGTATACAAAACTCGCGTGGTAAAGGTTTTTAGCACACTTAAGTGAATGAAAAGACTCGCCTTCGGCTCGTTTTTCAAACTTCACTTAGCGTGTGCTAAGTGCCATAACTTTCTGTCATGTTACAGCTCCGAGTAGAGTCCATTCCAACAATTCGATGGTACAAAAATTCCGCAGAAATCGAACCAGATGCCAATGGCAGGATATCAATGTCGTACCTAAATAGCACGTGCATTTTGAACATTTCTGGTCTACGTCATAGCGACAGCGGTAGATACATTTGCGAAGCAACGAATAAAGCTGGACGAGTTTCCACATTTTCCAGGCTACTCGTGGTTGACGATGCAACGGTTTTTGCCGCAGATGAAAATTCGAAATTGTGAGTGAACGTGAACAAAATCGAAATACTATATCGACAAGATGCTCGGAAATCAAATAATTTTCTTGAAATAAGCTAGTTATAAACCAACCAGTGTAGTAACCAAGATTTGAGGAATTTTGTTTACTACAGAGAAAAATTTTCTAATGAATTTAATACAAGAAATTTATGACACAGAACAAATTATGCCAAAAAACAAATTGTGTCGTTGAAGAATTTAATTGCACTACCAAGAAATATTGTATTTATTATTAATAAAAAAATTAATACTCACGATCTCAGTAATTCATAGTATATACTATAAAACCCAAACACTTTGCCAAGCATTTTGTTGTAAGTATTCTGAATTGAGTTTAAAGCTATTCTAAATGAGATGAATACAGATTTGGTCAAACTTTCCCATACCGGAGAGTTCAAACAATAAACCACAATTGTGTGATTATCTTCCGTATCAGAGGATTTTGTTTGTTATACTATTTTCATCTTCAAATTTTCAATCCAATGCTTGGCTACGCCGTTCTGATGAGGACCAAAGAGTCCGAAACACGTGTCAACGGCTGCTTCCATATAAGCGTGCTATACCGATAATTCTACTCCACTTCTTTAATGTTTTCCCATGACTAATTTTCTTTTTGTTAGATAAATAGTACCTATTATTATTATTTTCAAACATTACGTAGGTAAAGGTTTCTTTGTTTCCCTTACCATCTAATGATGTACAATTTTGAATATTAAGTATTAGACTGAATAACAATATGAAATCAGCCCTGTCTGTTCAGTTTTTTCAAATCAATAAATGTCCAAAGAAATTTCAAATTACGAATATCATAGTGAAACGTCAACTTTTTAATAAAATCGAGTTTTTTAAGATTCAACCAGCCTGTTATTGCTAATAATTATCAAGAGATTAAAAATAGATCACAGGCAACAACAATTCGAATAAATATATATATATCTAATATAATATAATATATATATATATATATATATATATATATATATATATATATATATATATATATATATAAATATATATATATATATAAATATATATATATATATATATATATATATATATATACATATCTGCAGTAGCGCTTAACTGATTAATGTTTTAGATCCCAATACCAAACAGAAACATTACCACCTCAATTTACCATGAGATTGAGGGACAGAAGAGTTCAAGTGTCATATCCTGTCAGGTTGACATGTCAAATAGCAGCCGTTCCTTCTCCAAACATATCATGGACAAAAGATGGAGAGGAGATTGAAGAAAATGGTATGTATATGTGCAGACTTTCTTTTATTCATAAGTGTAATGAGGATTGAAAGTCCTTTTGTAACTTATTCAACTCAAAACCGAGGAATATTATATAATATATATATATATATATATATATATATATATATATATATATATATATATTTCAAAAGTAAAATTTTTTTTATTTTCTGTATCTATTGAATAATTATGAATATATTATTGATTATAACACGTATCCCTATCCCTCACTACCTTGAATAGTCAAATGCACGAATAAAGTACAAACTTCCAATTTTTGCAAAATTTACAGGGCGTTACAGTTTCTGGACAGACAACAAATTCCAAACGCTGGAAATTAGCAAGACGGACTTGAACGATTCGGGCACCTACACCGTGATCGCTCAGAATAGTCACGGTACAGTTTCTTGCAGTTGCAATCTGATCGTAGATCAGGGAATCAGAGCGTACGTTTCACCGTCCTTCAAAAACAATCTGGAACCGTCTTCGGCGACACTGAGGGATGGCGAAGAATTGCGTCTGACTGGAAAAATCGAGGCATACCCAATTGTCGGTGTGGTTTGGTACAGAGATGGGGTGAGTAACTCCGCATTATAGTTAGTAAGCAAGTTGATTTAGAAAAATCGGGCATTTGACCCTTCCTGGATTGAGAAAAAAAAGGTAAATTACAAGAAAATCAAAATCATACATTCATTTTAAAAAATATATATAAAATATTAAAACATGTTGTCAATACAAATACACATCCAGAGAACAAACTTGAAATATAAACATATTTTGTCAAGTTACTTATTCTTTGAACAATAACTGCATTCTTCTGGGGCGAAGCCCGTATTTACTAATTACTACATCAATAAATGCTGTATTTTTCCGGACTCTTTTACGATGAATACTCATCATACAAAGTCCGGAATGTCTATCATGCTTCATAGTTTGATCTTAGCCATGTCTTGACTCTTCTTAATGTGCTGTAGGACTCATCAACGGTACATGTTGTGACTGGAAGAGATAATCCAATTTTGATTGCTTCCATTAAAGAGGGCATATTGCCCAATGAAAATTCAAGCAGGTCGATATATTTTAATTTTTCGATTTCTGGAGGAGTAAGTTCAGGCAACTTCCGCATTTCATACCAGGTTTATGCCTCTGACAGAAAGTTATCCAAAATATCAGCATAGAAGTCTTGAATAGCTTGTGCCACCTCAAAAAAAATTTTCAAAATCATGCTCCGCATGGTTTTTGGATGAAGTTCATATAAGTTGGAGCCTCTCGAATTTTTTTCTGAAAATCGGAAATAGAGCTTCTAGATATGGAATGAAAATTCTTTTTCGATAGTACTCACCCAATAACATTTATGAATTTCTCGATGAATCTGTTTGGATGCTAGGCGCGGCATCACCAAATCAAACCCCAACTTTTTGGCGTCCTCTTCTGCTTTTTTTGAAATATTGTCAAATTCTGTTTCGCAGTCTTCTCTATGCTATCTTAATGTTCTTCATAAAATGCATTCCGCTATAAGATATGAACAAGCTAACCTTCTTATTTTCACGTGCAATATTTTATATAATTTAATTATTTTTTTAGGTATAAACAGACTTATAATACAAAAAACTGATTAAAATTAGCAGTAGAAATAAATTTAAAAAAGTAAATTTTCGCCAGCGGCGCATAACCAGGAAGACACTCTGGGGCCCCCGTGTCTTGCCCCCCCCCTGTCCTACTGGTGGCGGCGCCCATCTTTCAATTTTGAAGTTCCGAAAGAACTTTTTTGAGTGGTTCTGCCAGAATGTTTCTTTTTCGGTTTCCTCATTCTCCCGAAACTCCTTCTTATAGGTGCATTTTCCTATACCCAGAAAGGTTATCGGCCAGTAAATGGCGAATTATCGAAATGGACATCAAAATAGACCCATAACGCTGATGCTGACGTTGGGGACTTCTAGTTGTGTCAGCAATTTTTTTTGAATATTCAAATCGAAAAATATTTTGAGTTCTTGCGAAATAAAGATTTCTCATTTAATATTTATGTTTTCTGTTGTTTCAAATTTCACGTCTCTTGACATAGTTGCAAAGCCTTTGGTGTAGTTGCCTACCTCTCGGACTTTCTGATGAATTTTTATATTTATCTATTCATATATTCAAAAATAGAAATATAAATCAGATTCGTAGTAGAATCTATTACTACAGAACTGAAATATATTACCTACATAATGAATTGCACAATTCACATCAACAATTTATTGCTTGTGTACAAAAAAACCTAAAGTCTATTTGGAATTTCACGTAATCATTCATTTTCTTCAGTTCTTCGGGCAATCCATTGAAGACATCTTGTAGGGCACAACCTCTTCCACTTTTTACTTAAAAATTACATAAAGCGAACAAGGAACATTCTTCAATAATAAAAAAAGTTTTCAACTAACTTTCCGGGAGAGCTGGTTATATGCATCCTCGACGCAAATTCTAGATTCACAATCCAACGGGTTATGATGGAAAACATCAAGTCACCCCAACTCAAAAACTGCATACAGCTGTTTAGATCTTATAAGATCCCATCAGTGCAGCTTATTTGACTCGGAGTGAATTAACAAATTTCTAATTGTTCCCCAATACAAATCGTGGTCGGTAACACTGTCTGGATAACAATCCAGAGCGCCCTCCACCAAAGGTATTGGAAACTAACAATTCATCAGAATCTCGTCGCGTGAATACATTTTTCCTGCCATGAAAAATCTAGTCTGGAACTGTGATGTCAAATAAGCTGCACTGATGAGATCGAAACAGCTGTATGCAGATTTTGAATCGGGGTGAATGTAGAACTCGCGTTGCGGTATACATATATCTAGCTCCCTTGGAAAGTTGTCTTTGAATTTGAACTATTGAAGAATTTTCCATGTTTTTTATGTTATATATAAGATTGATCATGGTCAACTTGTATATTTTTCATGACTTGATTTTAAAATGAATTTTCAAGTTATTAGATCTTCTCAGGCAATAATCTGGTATACTCAAGATCTGCAGTGTTTCCACTTGGTATTTAGCTTTTTCTTATTTTTCTTATAATCCAGTCAATTAACTGGAATCTTACGAATGTAGATTTAAAAAAACTGCTACGTTTCGCTTATTGTGTGACTACTTTCTCCAGTAAACTACATTGCAGAATATCTTCGAGAAAAGTTTAAGTAACAATCGATTTTAAATAGACCCAAGAAAAAATCATATGATGTAAATTCTGGAAATCTTGACGGCCATTCTATAAATTTTTTTTTCCCACTGAATGTACGTACCTATCTATCCAATTTCAATTTCAATTTCAAATCATTTATTTCCATGGACTTTTATAAATATAGGATAATGTCAAAATGTACAAAATATATAGGTAGTGTAATACAAAGTACCTATCTTAACAAAAAGTAAAAAAATAAAATCACAAAATTATCACATATAGTACACATTATTAAAAATTATTAAACATGTACATATATATATATATATTTTTTATCCTTTCCTTAACTTTGGTAAAAGGTCAGAGACGCTGCAATTAATAAATTGGTTAATAGAGTAAAACGTGTTCCTAATAAAGTTATCTTTCAGGATAGTTTTAAAAGAGGTGTATTTCTGAATCTTTTTTATTTCTGTTGGTAATTTGTTATAAAATTTAATTGGTAAAACTAAAGGGCTATTGGCTACTTTTGAGAGCTTGTGTTTAGGAATCTCCAAGTTTAAATTTGCTCTTAACTCATACTGACTAGTGTTTCTAGAAATTGGGTAATTGGTGATATTCTTTTTAACATGCATTATTGATGTAAAAATAAATAATGAAGGAAATGTTAGTATTCCTAATTCAGGAAATAATTGTTTACACGAATATGTATACGACTTAAATGTAATTATTCCTACTGCCCGTTTTTGGGCTCTAAAGACCTCGCCAGCCCTGGCGCAGTTTCCCCAACATATAATACCATATGTTAGGCATGACTGTACGTAGCCATAATAATAGAGCAGTAATAGGGAAACGTCAACTCTTTCTCTTAATTGCCATAATACATAAGTGGATAAGGAAAGTTTCTTTAAAACTGCATCATACTTGACTTGACATGAAAGATGCTCGTCAAGAATAATGCCAGATATTTCGTGACTGTATTCTGTTTAATTGAACTATTATGCATCTTAACAAGTAAGCTTTTATTTAGATCTGCAAGTGAAAATAACATCATTTCGGTTTTTGATTGATTTAAGACGAGACCATTATTTTGACAAAAATTAATCATTCTATTCACGGCACCAGTTGACATTTTAGACAACAAATCAAGATCACTATAAGATGTCGTAACGTTTGCATCATCCGCAAACGCCCCCACATAGTGATATGGGAATTCATACATGACACTATCAAAAAAAATAATAAATAAAAGCGGGCCCAAGATGCTGCCCTGGGGTACGCCACTGGTCACTGGTAAGTAGCCTGAGTTAACCGATAAATATTCATTTTTTAAGTTAGTTTTCTGCTCTCTATCTGTAATTAATGACTCTATCCACCCGTAGGATACACCGCGCATTCCGCTTTTGTAAAAAACTTCAAGCATCAAGTTAATATCTATTACATCAAAGGCCCTTTTTAAATCAAAAAAGAGGCATAACGACTTGTTATTTAGCTCAAAATTTGAAAGAACATGAGTATATAAAGACAAAATAGCATCTTGCGTTGAACGATTCTTCCTAAAACCAAACTGATATTTACTGAAGAAATTTTCCCTATGTAAAAATGACTCCAATCTCAAGAAAAAACATCTTTCAAAAATTTTAGAAAAAACAGACAGAAGTGATATCCCGCGATAATTAGACATTAAGGTTTTCATTTTATATTTTCTTTTTTCGAACTTTCCCCTCAGTATAAAATATGACTTATTTTTTGTATTCTGAATTATGTTTTGTATGAATATTCATCAACTTTATTTCAGATGAGGTTGAGACCTTCCAGAAAATCCATAATGACTCTATCTTACGATGGAAGAGTCGAATTGTCGGTCGCTAATGTAACTTCTAAGGACGCAGGGGTTTACACTTGCATCGCTACGAACGAAGTTGGCAGGGCTGAGAGTACCGCGAGGGTCGAAATCAAGGCAAGGGAAGAAATCGAAGAGGGTGACCGTTCCGTGCCGCAGAAAAATGAAATGTGAGTATAATCATAAAGACCTGTGGATATAAAACATCAAACTGAAAATTTAACCAAACAAGGGTATAATTACCATAAGTTGTCTTACGGTCTATCAATGCTAAAAGGAGGCGGATTTAGAAACAGTGAATGCCGAATATTTTATTTCATGTGAGAAAAAATTATAATATTTGGAATATTTTTTCAAATTTGGAATTGAAATAAGTTAGAGGCAATATATATATATATATATATATTATATATATATATATAATATTATATATATTATATATATATATATATATATATAAATAATATATATATATATATATATATATATATATATATATATATATATATATATATATATATATAATATATATATATATATATATATATATATATATATACTATATATAATTATATACGTAGTATATATATATATATATATATATATATATATATATATATAATATATATATATAATTATATATATATATATAAATATATTATATATATATATATATATAATATATATATATATATATATATATATATATAATATATATATATATATATAAAATATATATTATATATATATATATATATATATAATATGTATATATATATATATATATATATATATATATATATATATATATATATATATATATACATATAATCGTTGTAAGATCAGTTACTGTTGTGAGAGGACTTTTTAGTAAATTCTATTGTTTTTGCATTTTGACAAAGCTCCATTTGAACAGCTAAAGATTATTTATCTCGCATGCTTTCTATCATTATTAAGTCGCCCCCTTAGTGCAACAACTAGATAACTCGAATTTTATGCATTTTGAGTTATCCAGTCAAAGCTGACCTATTTTTCATGCTCTTTTCAATGCAACATCTAGATATCTAGTACGAGCAACCAAACTCGTTTAAATAGTGACCAGAAATAGATAACTCCGAAAATGCACATTTTATAACAAGACATCTTGAGCTATCTAGTTGTAGCACTGGTATTATTGAGTTACTCGCCGACAGCTTCTTGGTCTCTATGAGATATCTAGTTGTGTGTTTAAAACAGCAGGTGGATTTCTGTGCTACTGAATTGGTTTCACAGTGTTTTTCAAACGGGGTCAATGCAGAAATGATGTCAAGGGGTAAGAAGATTTTGGAAATTCTGCGTAGTCAATCACAAAATTTTGTATCTTTGTATCAAAGTCAACTACCTCTTAGAAAAGAAGAATACGACGACCTAATGTCTCTTTTCAAAATGTAACCTACGGCATTCCTTAGCTTGTATGAAGCATTTTATCAGAGTCTCCCATTCTAAGGAGACCAAAGTAAAAGGCTTCATAACACAGAATCTTCCGAAAGTGATGTCACTGATATTGATATTCAAGTCGTGTTAAGTGTTGAAATATTTTGTGTTTTAGTTGAACCATTCTTGTTCATTTTTCATTCCAAATAAAGTTGTATATAACAAGTGATTTGCTTTCAATTGCTAGTGGTTATAAATAGATAACTTCACTTTCTTTTGACTAGATTTTTAGCAACAACTAGATATCTCAAGTTTTTGATCAAATTCTGCAAATATATGAAACCTGATTGTCTGTAAAATTGACTATACATAATTTGATATGCAACATATCTCTATACACATCAAATATTTTTGACTGCTTAACGGTTGTATTTTTTTAGAGTTTTGAAACTTTAAAATCGATTTTCTCGAAACTATAAATTTCAAGTTATCTAGTTGTTGCACTAAGGGGGCGAAGTTATGGTGTAATTTTCTGAGGTGGAAGTATTCACTTCTATTTGAGAAAGGAGCATTGAGGATTATAACAGAAATGTCTATATATATATATATATATATATATATATATATATATATATATAATATATATCTATATATATATATATATTATATAATATTTATATATATATATATATATATATATATATATATAGTGCTATATTATATATATATATATTACCTATATATATATATATTTATATATATATTATATATATATATATATATATATATATATATATATATATATTATAAATATATTATATATATATATATATATATAAATATATATATTTATATTATATATATAATTTATATACAATTATATTATATATATATAAAGTATATATATATTATATTATATTATAGTATATATAATATATATATATTATATATATATATATATATATATATATATATATATATATATAATATATATATATATATATAGAAATATAGAAGTAGTCGCTTCTATTTGAGAAAGAGCATTGAGGATTATAACAGAAATGTCTATATATATATATATATAATATATATATATATAATATTATTTATATAATATATTATATATATATATATTTAATATAATATAAATATATATAACATAGGCGCCGACTCCATGGGGCTTGGGGGGGCCGAGCCCCCTCAATAAAATTTTTGGGGGGGCGGAGCCCCCCCATTAATTTAAGAAAATTATTAGTTATATTATGCTTTGTAAAATTGCAAAATGATGTTGGTATTTTTCATTTTCCTTTTCTCCAGAGGACAAAACAATGGAGGGTTACAAATGTGCAGGCACCCTTGATTCAATGTAACAATTCAAGACTTATTTCTTTCTACGTCTTTATTGCCATGGAATGAACCCTGTAGCGGATGTAAATGAAAAAATTCAATGCCCGTATCTAAATATTTCTGATCTGAAAAAAAATATATGAGGGATTTATTTGTATGCGCAATGGAAGGCGTGATAGTTTTGCACACTTTCGGAATTGTGTTTGAAAGAAAAACCTTCATAAGATGGTGTTCCTTTACTTCCTCGGAATCGAGTATAATACCAAAGAAGAATGAAAACATCGAAGCCTGCTCTCCGCACACTTTCAAACCCCCGAAGGAATACTATAAACCTCTTTACATTGAAGTTTTTGAAAAGGTGCAATCTTGCATTACTGAGTACTTGCTATTAGTAAACAGAGGTGAAACGAAGTTTGAAAAATCAACTGAGTTTTCAAAAACGACCTAGACATTGAGAGACTGCGCTTACACTTGAATATGTTAGCCGATATCGCTAATAAAGAACAAAAACAAAAACATGCGCGATGTAACATTCCACAAGAGTCTGCAGTTGGAGAAATGTTATGTGAATTAGTGAAGTGCGTTAAGCTTCTCCAAGTAGTTCAAATCACGACAGCAACAGCAGAATGATGATTTAGGATCCTTAGACGTCTGAAGTCATATCTTCCATCAGCAATGGAACAGAAGCGATTGAACAACTTGGCTGTTCTTCATGCCCACCGAGATGTTTTGGATGAATCGGATATCCGACCAGTCATCAACGACTTAATATTCAGTAATGTAGTCAGACGTTCGGCATTTGCACCTTTATAAACACACTCTAGCCCCAGTATTGGTATTTAGAGCAATATAAAAAATCTTTATGAAAGAGAGAATTAAATACATAAATAATGTCAAATTTTCATTTTGAAAATATGAGTACTAGTTTAGTAGGTACTGTATTACTATATTACTGTATTAGTTATTTTCAAATACTTAAATATGTTTATATTTATTATATTATAATACTTAAATATTTTCAAAGCAATAACTTTGAGATATTGTTTTCATTAAATGAACCCTCAGCCTAATTCCAAGTGAACTGAAATTAGCTATTTCATTTATTAAATCAAAGTGCTATTACTGTGTGACAGCAATATTTTATGTTTTATACTTTAAACTTGATAGTTGAGGCTTTATTCAAATATAATTTCAGTGTTTTCGGAAGTATGTATTCACTGCTCTGTAATAGTCTATAAGCATAATTATTTCTGTATTTTAAGAAAATACCATGCGTTTTGTTTCGTTTTTCAATGCCAAAAAATGTGTCAGGCTTCTCTAGTTTCCCGGAGTGCCGAGTTATCGAGAGTTGAGGTTTCGGTGTTCTAATGTTGACCATATGACTCTAAAATGCTTTAAAAATTTTTAAAACTCACTATTTTCCATCTAAAATTCAGAAAATTTCCTGCGGCAAGACCTCCAATATGGGCCCCCCCAATATTTTTCATAAGTCGGCGCCTCTGTATATATATATATATATATATATATATATATATATATTTATATATTATTATATATTCATATATATATTATTATAATTATATATATATATATATATATATATATATATATATATATATATATATTCATATATATATATTTATATATAGGTAGATATATATATATATATATATATATATATATATATATATATATATATATATATATATATATATATATATTTCGCCTCATGAAACTTCCAATATTGACACAGATTGCATAGATGGCTATATAAGCAATGGGCGCAAGAGCTTGGAAATTTATTAGCTTAGTTGTAGATTTTTTCTTCATGGTATTTACACTTGGGAAGTGTGTGTACGAACATTGACTGTTCTTCACAAATACCCACTATCCCACTTGAGATTATGGTGGTAGATAGCCCTTGGTCTCCTATTGCTAATATCAGAATCTGTACGTATGTGGGAGTGGCTGCTGAAAATCCTATGATTTCTAATGAAAGCTGAAAATGTTGGAGATGATTAAAAATCGGTAGGAAGCAAAGATGTACGGCCATGACAGAATGTTCATTAAAATTGTGGAACTTCTTGAGGTTTCTAGAATAAATTTTGTAAAATATGTTTCAGAATATTCTCCCTACTACTATCTATAATGTTTCGAAATAGTCTTATCATAAGTGATATTTTAGCATCAAACAGAAATGTAGAGAACACACCTGAAATTCAAAATTGTATTTTGAAAAGATAAATTTCGAACAAAATATTGATTTTTTCTATTGAAACAGTGATATTCGATTTTTGACGAATGTAATTTGGTTGAAACGAACGTGTTTCATTTTAAATATTTGTTTAGTCTTTTATTTGTTTAAAAACATATATTAAACTGTTTGTGCCTAAGACAAGTAAGTTCTTATTTCAAAAAGCGTTCGATTTTTTTTATTCGAGTATTACAGCTAGTATATATAATGTTTATTTCGAATGAAATAAAATGATCTAGATTCGTCTATTCCTCGTGTTAACTGAACAAAACGTGAAATAGGATTTGCAGCAATGTTCCACGTGACATCTGGAAACTTTCATGAATAATTTTTCTTGATATTGGATTTTTGTTGAACTTTCTGAGAAAATATTAGTTTTCTAAAATTTCTATAACCGAAATTTTCCTATGCAAAATAGCAGAAATATGTCTAAATTAGAACGTCAGGCAGGCAGATCGTTTAGAACTAGACTCAAAGAACATAAGTCCTAGTAAAATCAAAATAAATTTTAGTTCGTTAAACATTTTCTAGAGCAGAATGATAATTTTCCTTCAATTGATCGTTTCATTTTTATACATGCATAGAATGAAGAAAGTGAGTCATTAAATTATTTATTTTTCACTTGTATATAATATGTTTATTTCACCTTGGATACGGTTGCTATAAACACACTCATTATGCCCTAGGCCATTATGCCCGCATTTGCGGGCATAATGGATTCAAAACGCCCGCTTATTGTACTAGGAGAAATGAAGCAAATTTCATTGATTAAATACCTCATAATCCTTGTCGTATACGACTCTGGATTTCTCCGGCAATGAATTATTCGCAGCTTTGGCTGCATTTTCTATGATATTCTTGGGTAAATTCATTTTCATTTCCATTATTTCTATAAGACTACACAAAGAAAGCAGCATGACATTCACTGAATATGATGACAAAAATATTCACAAACGTCAAACTATCAACAAATGACATGCCTACTATGAGAAGGAATAGGAGCAATGAAACGATTTTAAAATCGCTTTTTCATCATAATATAATAATTTTTTCGTGAAAAATAAAATCTTGTATGCACCGCGTGCGTTACTAGATCCTTATGCCCATCGGGCAACATTCATCCCTCGGGCCAGAGGCCCTCGGGCCGAATGTTTCCCTCAGGGCATAAGGATCTATATAACGCACTTGGTACATAAATAACTATTGGAATCCCTAGAAATATTCAAAGCTTATCATAATGAAGATATTGATATTTTAATTTACCAGACCAATTTATGTATCTATATAATTTATAATATCTTCAAATAATTACCTACCTTATACTATATATTATATTTTTATTAGACTTAATGATACTCAAACAAGATATTCAAATTCCAAATTCCCAAATATCTGTAATCTGTAAATGTCTTAAGAAGGTCAAAAAATTGTACCTACCTTGATTATATTTTCATTATTGTGAAAAATACTCCTCGAGAAAAACCCAAATTAGAACATTTTCTTCTTCAGGTACTCACAACAACCAAAATTTTTGAAGAAGCCCCGTTCAACTGAAGCTTATGAGGGTGACAATATTGTGATATTATGTGAAATAATTGGCGATCCTGAACCGGAAGTGATTTGGCTGAGAGACTTCCTCAAAGTAAGTTTCATATACATATGTAATTTTTATATTTGAGATGCTTTCTCGGTATTTATAAGAATATTCCATAAAATATTATACATGTATATATATATATATATATATATATATATATATATATATATATATATATATATATATATATATATATATATAATATATATTATATATATATATATATAATATATATATATATATATATATATAATATATTTATATATATATATATAATATATATATATATATATATATATATATATATATATATATATATATATATATATATATATATATATATATATATATATATATATATATATAATATATATATATATATATATATATATATATATATATATATATATATATATATATATATATATATATATATATATATATATATATATTTATATATATATATATATACATATATTTATATATTTATATATATATATATATATATATATATAATATATATATATATATATATATATATATATATATATATATATATATATATATATATATATATATATATATATATATATATATTATAGTAGGGGAGCCCAAGCGGGGATTTTGGGATTTACTCGAGCGCGGCAGAATAACATATTGGGAGAAATCTTGCACCCTGTTGAGTATCCTCACCATACATGAACCCTCAATATGGGGGCGTTCGTCTAGGGCAGCCGATCAGATTAGTAAAAAAAAATCGATCGTTCGACAAACTCGAGCGCGTCAGATTAAGGCAAGGTGAGTTAATTACATGCAGATCACTAATCTGACGATTTGCACGAGGCATAAGGAAAAGAGAGACTAAAAAGGTTGCAAAAATAAAACGTCACCTTGACATTCTCGAGCACGGTTAAATTTTTATTTTTATTTTGAAGGAAATGTCACGATTTTTTTTTTGAATTTTTGAATATCGGCGATGAGTTTTGGTATCGTTTGGTCACCCCCACCATGCAAACCGGCAGATTAACTTACCTTCGTTATCAGAGACGATGTGGGGTGAATAAACTATTAATATCTGACGCGCTCGAGTAAATCCATTTAACGATTTTTTTTTTACATTTTTGAAGATCTGCACACGTTTTCCCCCCCAGTGAAATGGCATACATCATATAATCTTTTTTTCGTTTTAGCATCTAATCTTCACAATCCAAAAGGTCCCCACGACGCTCGATTAAATCCCCATTTAGCATCTCGGGCTCCCCTACTATTATATATATATATATATATTTTTATATTTATCTATATTTATATATATATATATATATATATATATATATACAATAATAATATTTATTCATAACAATTTTCAATACAGTAAATTGTTGATGCCATTAATTTAAATCAAAATTCTTAGTTCTACTTCTTACACCTTACACAACACTTGAACATATTCAAAAAAGTTCTTGAAGAACTTGAGCTTGGATATGTGTGTATACAATTACAATCTTATATATCAAGTTGGAAAAATTTATATAAACAAAATCGATTCTATAACAGTTACAACAGAAAAACGAACTCTGAAAAATTCCAAAAGAAAATAAAAACCAATCAACGAATCGAAATCAAAAATAATCAAACAAAAAGCGTATGAATGAACCTCCGACCCAACTGAAATAACCATTGCTTCGTCCTATTCTTCAAACTATGGGAGCTCTGAGGAGTTTTCAGATAATCAGGCATCACATTGTTAATATTCGGTACTGTATAAATGATAGATTTCTTCACATTAGCCTCACTTAATTTCAGGATTTTTGCAATTCGGTGACTTTGTTGTCTTATATAATAATCATTTGAAAATAAGTATAATATGTGTGATTTCCTCGAGATATAAAATACCATAGATTTAACATATAGTTGCCTCGGGTCAAGAATTTTGTGCTCTGTATAGAATTTGTGGCAGGTTTTTGGAAAAGGGTTTTCAAAATGCGTTTTTTCAATAGCTGAATAATATTTATTGTTCAGTGTTACCCAAGATAAGATGCCGTATTGCAAAATGGACTGTACCAGCAGTAGTATAATAAATATCTCTAATATATAATAATTATATATATATATATATAAATATATATATATATATATATATATATATATATATATATATATATATATATATATATATATATATATATATATATATATATATATATATATATATATATATATATATATATATATATATATATATATATATATATATATATATATATATATATATATATATATATATATATATATATATATATATATATATATATATATATATATATATATATATATCTGATATATATCAATTGTATACACATTTTATATACTCCTTCACACAAGCGACAAATTATCATGTACACTTTTCATATTTCAACTCATTATTTCTAGTGCGATAAAAAAAATGTCTCTTTCAATCATCATAATTTTATTCATCACGTTAAAACGAAAGATTCCTCCAACTATCTAATAGTCAACTCCTAAGGACATTGAGAATCTTATACAATATTTGTGAAATCTAACGTTGAATTTGCAATCATTCACTAGATCTGGAACTTGATTTCGTAACTATCATCTTACGTATTCTCTAGAAGTTTCAAAAACAACGAGATAAAGCATTATAATAACTGTATAAAAATTATTGTAGGAGGTAAATGGCTCCTGTACAAGACGCTAATAACAAATGAGACACGTCATTCGGTCTTGTGTAAACGCTCATTTCGGACATATATGGAAATGAAACTCTGCCGTAGTGTGCCATGATGAAATATTCCGATTCGACTTCGATTTTTACGACTTTGTGCGCTCGCGAGTCATTTTAATTTTAATCTCCGTTCTTTCGAACCGAGTGAGGTCGATTGTTACGCACATGGGGTATTTTTCCGAAAGTTTAAACGTCGCCGTCGATATCTATAGGCTCGTTTTAATCGAAAAATCGTATGCGCCGTCATAATCAGAAATTTATTCGTTGTTTACAATCGTAATTTAATTAGGTATCTACGGAAACGCGCGTAAGTTAGCAAATTATTACCGATAAATGTGTCATTTGCTATTAGTTTACAACTGCGTAAATAATGGTTCGAATTTATGGTTAAGAAATGAAATCGAGCGTAGTGCGTGTGTGGGAATGATGGAGGAAAGGGAAAAGTCAATTTGAACGAAGTATTTGAGTGCAATATCAGTTTTCTTTTGTACACCAAGCTAGTTAGTCGAGTACGTTAGGTACGCTGGCTAGTATTTGGGAGGTCTCGGTTTCAAACCCCGGGGCCGACTAGTCTGCCATGAGTTTTTTTCAGAGGTTTCCTCATGGTAATGTAAGTCACTGCTTGCAAACTTATAATGCCGGCTCTTCACGTTGGCCAACATAGTGGCGAACTTGATGGCCAATACGTATCGCCAACATGTAGAGCGGGTGTTTGTGATACATTGGCGTGTATTGGAATGTTGGCCGACAAGTTGGCGCGAGATCCGTGTGGTGTCAGTTTTTTACAAAAGATCAAAGGGTTGTGGCAGAGTTTTGGCCGTCGCGTCCACACGTTGTTCACACTTTTAGTTTGCTACGAGCTTTCAGAGTGATCACCTGCAAATGATTTTTACCCCGAGGCGAAGCTAAGGGGTTATAGTATCACGACAAAAAGTTAGTAGCTGGTCCGATTTCGAAAATTCCAACGGATATCGATAAAACACATATGATTTCATAAGAAAAGTGTTTTCAAAAATTTTTTCCCACGAAGAATAAAACAATTAAGGCGTTTTTTAGATTTTTTTGTCCATAGACATGTGGTGCTATCTATAAATCTTAAACCTGAACCGATTTTTACAATAATGAAATGAAATGATATTTAATGTATAGTTTTTTAATTTATATAACACATTCAAAAAATATTGACGTGGCGCCACCTAGAAATAAAAAATTCAGTAAAAATTATGAATTTCACTCAAAATTTTGATTATATCTCAAATACTATACATTTTCCGATATAGTCATCATGAGGAAAAATGATCTGCGATAGACTTATTAGGCATTACGACATGCACATGCGCCGAGGGGTTTTATCATTCCTAGTGCTACGCAGTAGGGTGTCCGGATTTTTAAAATTTTATATTTACGCGTCGTAATTAGTGTTCACAAAATTTCAGTAGTAGCGGTATGCTAAAAATTTTTTTGAATATAAAATTTAAAAAATCCGGACACCCTACTGCGTAGAACTAGGTATATGATAAATGATAAAACCCCTCAGCGCATGTGCATGTTGTAATGCCTAATAAGTCTATCGCAGATAATTTTTCCTCATGATGACTATATCGGAAAATGTATAGTATTTGAGATATAATCAAAATTTTGAGTGAAATTCATAATTTTTACTAATTTTTTTATTTCTAGGTGACGCCACGTCAATATTTTTTGAATGTGTTATATAAATTACAAAACTATACATTAAATGCTATCATTTTATTTCATTATTGTAAAAATCGGCTTAGGTTTAAGATTTATAGATAGCACCACATGTCTATGGACAAAAAAATCTAAAAAACGCTATAATTGTTTTATTCTTCGTGGGAAAAAATTTTTTAAAACACTTTTCTTATGAAATCATATGTGTTTTATCGATATCCGTTGGAATTTTCGAAATCGGACCAGCTACTAACTTTTTGTCATGATACTATAACCCCTCAGCTTCGCCTCGGGGTAAAAATCATTTGCAGGTGATCACTCTGAAAGCTCGTAGCAAACTAAAAGTGTGACCAACGTGTGGACGCGACGGCCAAAACTCTGCCACAACCCTTTGATCTTTTTTAAAAAACCGACACCACACGGATCTCGCGCCAACTTGTCGGCCATCATTCCAATACAAACCAATGTATCACAAACACCCGCTCTACATGTTGGCGATACGTATTGGCCATCAAGTTCGCCACTATGTTGGCCAACGTGAAGAGGCGGCATAAGGCGAATGCTGGGCCAGTATTAATCCTCTGAACCCTATCCACACTTCCTATGTTCCATAAATATCCCGTCTCACCTATCCTTAATGCACTTGTTCATACAAGTGTAGCCTCTGATCTGGCTGAAGGAGTTAATCTCAAACTCAAGCTGTCCGCCTCCCTGACACATACTTCAGGGAGGAATGAAACACGTCTGTTTATTTTTTTTTTCTTTTGTGGACATACGTACGGGCTAGTTAGCCAAGTACGTAGGTACACTGGATAGTATTTGGGAGGTTTCGGGTTCGAACCCCGGGGTCGACTGGTCTGCCATTCGTTTTTTCAGAGGTTTCCTCATGGCGTAAAATAAGTCACTGCATTCAAACTTAGAAGGCAAATGGCGCGCGAGTATTATCCTCTGAACCCTACCCATACTTGCTACCTTTCATAAATATCCTGTCTCGCCCATCCACAATGCACCAAGCTAGTTAGTCGAGTAGGGGAGGGTCTGCAACAGTGGCCATGCAGGAACAGTGGCCACCATCACGCGAATTTCTCATTTGGAAAGATTTTGTACTGCCATCTAGTACAATGTTTGCCAACAATGCACTTGCAATGCTTGCAAAGTTATCTGCCTAAATTTGAAGATTTTCTGTTTAAAATCAACTCAATCTCAAATTGTGTATGTGCAGTAAAAAACAGCAAGCAAGTGAGTTTATGGTTAGTGACAAAATAAATGCTCATCGGAGTGAACTGGTGTTGACAGATGATACCTAATACATGTAAGTATATATTTATATAATAAGCTTTCGATTCCATACGGTAGTTTTTGTTTTTTTCGTCACTCTTTAAATACATGTGCTGGTTGGAACAGTGGCCATGTTAAATGTAGGTACGTTGGTCACTACTTTATTCTTTAAATAAGGGGTGTACCTTGACTAGAAAATTATTATTTAGTACTATATTATAAATTTAGATCTCATTTATTTCAGATATTATTTTGGAACATGCCTCGCCGAAAAGTAACAGATGTCGGCATTAGAAAAACTTTGGCGGAAACTATGGGCAACGCAATTATCGATATAATGAGTGTATTATCAGTTAAAGCTGCAGTTATCGGTTACAGCATTCCACGTACTACACTTAGGCGTTATATTAAGAAATGCAACGATCAAGAAGAAGAAATTGACTGAAACCCACCAATTTTGGAAGGAGTACCAAGACTTAACTCCAAATTACCGTGTCAATCAGATATTTTCTCTCGAAGGAGAGGACGTTCTAAGCGATTATTGCCAAACTATGGCAAAGCTGCATCATGGTATGAATCCTATATGTGCGCGAAAGTTAGCATACGACTTAGCAATGGCCAATGAAAAAAAAATACTCGCCTCTTGGAGAAAAAATTGTACTGCTGGAAGATTATGGTTTAACGGCTTCATGAAAAGGAGAAATGATTTGTCCATAACAGCAGCAGAAGCTACATCTTTGTTATAAAAATCATTTTCTTATTTTAAAATAAACCATTATTCAAGCAAATGTCTATTTTGTATTCCTTTTTCAATTCCTAAACAGTAGTGGCCACAGTACCATATTCTAGTGGCCACTGTACCAACATTGAATGTACAGTGGCCACTTTGCAAAACATTCTTGCAACTACAACTTTTTGGATGAAAATAATTTTTTTCAGCTTCAGAATGCAATGCTATAGAGGTAAATATAGTAATTGCTGTTTAGAGGTATCAAATTCTATAAAAAAAATTTATTATGGTTTTTATTGATTTTTTTAGAAAAAGGTGGCCACTGTTCCAGACCCTCCCCTACATAGGTACGCTGGCTAGTATTTGGGAGGTCTCGGGTTCAAACCCCGGGGCCGACTGGTGTGCCATGAGTTTTTGTCAGAGGTTTCCTCATGGTACTGTAAGTCACTGATTGCATACTTACAAGGCGAATTCTGGGCCAGTATTAATCCTCTCAACCCTACCCACACTTCCTATGTTCCATAAATACCACGTCTCAGCTATCCTTGATGCATTTGTACGTACAAGTATATCCTTTGATCTGGCTGAAGAAGTTAATCCCAAATTCAAGCTGCCCGCCTCCCTGACACATACTTCAGGGAGAAATGAAACACGTGTGTTCCCATCCACAATGCACTTGTACCGGGTGACTTTGAATAAAATAGCACCCTCCTCAACTTTTTTATATCTTATCGTTCGGGAAAAGTAGAAAAACTGCCATACAGCAGAAATTTCTTTCTTTCAGAATATGGTTTTTAAGTTTCGGTGACTTTGCATATATGTATACGGGGGGCGAAAAAATTTTTTTGATGGAATGTCCTATATAATTTTGGCTAAAATGAAAGTTTTTTTTTTCTGATTTCGAATATACCATATAGGTTGATATTAGGTTCAGTCGTTTTTGCGTTATTTTAAGTTACAAGTTTCAATTTTCATTATTAATTTGCTGATTGAATCTTAATAAGACGCCATGCAAAGTTTGAATCAACAGTGTTTAAATCACTAACTGAGACGCATTATAATTATTTTCAGTAAATAGACAGACAATCTCTCGTTTTTCTGCCACAGAATTACAACATTGTAAAACAAGAAATTTTTAAGTAAAAATTTCATTTTTTTCGTTTGTTGTTCAGATTTGATGCCAAAATATCTTCCATACATTGTATCACATGCCTCATAGTGTCATTTTAAATTTGAAAATTGATAGCTAGATCTATTGAGGGTGGCTGCTACAAATACACGTAATAATTTGAACTGATGTCCCCCTCGAATTGAAAAT
This sequence comes from Cynegetis impunctata, assembly GCA_030704885.1. Lineage (NCBI taxonomy): Eukaryota > Metazoa > Arthropoda > Insecta > Coleoptera > Coccinellidae > Cynegetis > Cynegetis impunctata. The sequence continues at coordinate 452,318 of JARQZK010000755.1, forward strand.
TGACCTATTTAATAAACTTTTTTCAAAACTTCATTTTGAACAAATATTCAGGTTTCATCTGGGACACAATATATATTTATATATATATATATATATATATATTTATATATATATATATATATATATATATATATATATATATATATATATATATATATATATATATATATATATATATATATATATATATATAATATATATATATATATATATATATATTTTTTATATATATATATATATATATATATATATATATATATATATATATATATATATATATATATATATATATATATATATATATATATATATATATATATATATATATATATATATATATATATATAACATGTTCGAAGTTATAGCGTCAGCCCAAAAGTTTTACGATCCCTTTTTTCCATCTTTTAATTTCGATTACATAGACTAACAGTAAAGTAGACCAGCGGTAAGGTGAACCGCCTTTTACCGTTTGTAAACCGAGGATTGTGGGTTCGAGTCCCACCTCGCTCTTGGGTGTTGTGTATGTCCGGAATTTAGTGGTTATTTAAGATTGAAATTTGTTGGGTAATGTACATAGTTTACAAGCCCATTGGCCGTTCGGAACCGGCGTTAAACTGTAGGTCCCTCGAGTTAAAAAAAAAAAAAACAGTAAATTTCACAACCTCGGTAAAGATCAAGGCCTACAAACATCTGCTTCGTACTTACTTACTCAAACATGTCAATGAAGTACACCTAAGCTAAAATTATCTGTCGCCATTGAATCAATCCGACCAAACCGTATTCATTATACACAAATAACGAAAGACACCTCCCGTCTTTTTTACTGCAAACTATTGCTAAACGCACTGATTATCTAACAAGAAAATTGCGTATGACAAAATAACTGACCCACGCATTGAAAAATAGTAAACTACGTATATGTGGTACATCATAAATAGCGTTACACGTAATGGGCGGATTAAGTAGAAAGGATAAACTACTAGGTTATCTGAAAATGGCAGTGTCGACTATACAAAAAATACAGTTGACCGCTTGCTGTGATCAATGAATGGCGCTTTTGCAAGCTATTGTTTTTTCGACCTTGATCCTAAATTGTAAGAAAACGAAATCTAATGTCATTTTCATTTCAAAGAGAAAGATGTTGGGATAATATCGCGTAGTATTAGGTTATGTGAAACATTGATCATAAGACAATGCATTTGTGGTTCGAAAATTATATATTTAATCCTTTCAACTATCAATTCATAAAAAACATACTAGTTGCAATAGTTAATTGATACAACTTGCTATATATGGCGCAGTATTGATCATAGCTCTGATAGGGACACGATAAACCCCCATATCAAATTAATAGATATATAATAGTCAATTTCATATATCATAGAAAGTGAACAAAAAAAATTCTTCAATAATTTAAAAATTACCAAAAAATCTTCCAAGGGAGCTATTTATATGTATTCCGCGACGTGACATATGCATTCACAATGCAACAGTGAATTGAAGAAAATGTCAAGTTATCCCGACTCAAGATCTGTATACAGCTATTTCGAAGTTATTAGATCTCTTCAGTGCAGTTTATTCGACTCGGAGTGAATTAGCATATTTCTAATGGTTCCCAACAACAAATCGTGGTCGGGACTACTGTCTGGATCAGGGCCGGATTAACCCTTTCTGGGCCCCTAGGAAACAAAACTGTCCGGGCCCCAGGTCTTTTCAAGTTGATAAAAGGATGTAAGTAACTTCCAGATGATCGAGTCCAGGTATCCTGTTACTTCAAAGTCTTACGTGATATTGCAACAACATGGTTACTTTGACTTGATGCTGCAGCATCCCCTTACCTGACTCGTTAGCTTTATTGAAATGGTCTTAATGAATAGGTTATAGATAAGTGATGAATGATGATCTAGGTTGGTTGGGATGGGTTAGGAAAGAGAAATGAGACGGGACGCGGTTATTTTCAATTTGATCTTGTTGAACGCAATAAAATACAATAAACTAAAGAAAACAGTTTTATGAAGTATAAATTGGAAAAAGTCAACTTCCTAGATATTTATCTAGTTTGAATATTAACTCTTCTAACTTTTTTAGAAACAAAATCGTTTAAAACATCTTGGAAGTTGACCCTTTCTAATATATCATTTTCAATGGCCATTATCGACAATGAATTCAAAGGGTTCGGAGACATTGTTGAACGAAGACAGTTTATGAGTTCTACTACTAGATACTAGATGGTTCTGTATGTATGAAGTATTTCATTAATTGACAACATGCGTCAAAAGAAAGCAATAATATTGTTGAGGAATTTCATAAAAATTTTCAAATAAAATCTTCATTCGATGAATTTTTTTTTCGGTGCGTGCACGGGCCCCTAGTCGATGCGGGGCCCCTAGGCAGTTGCCTACTCTACCTAATGGTTAATCCGGCCCAATATAGAAAGCAGGACATTCGTCGCAAAATACAGGAAGGAATATAAATATTCGTGTTGAAGAACATAAAAAGTCAATTTTACAAAACAAAAATACCACAGGCTTCTCTGAACATTGTATAAAATTCAATCACTTCCTGGATTTCAACAAAACCAAATTGTTACATTCAGGTAACAAAGGAAAACGCCTTGACCTTCTTGAAATTCTCGAAATAAGTTCCGCGCATAATAGTCAATTACCCCTTGTAAACGAACAAATTGATTTTCAGGTATCACCTTTGCTTTTGTCTGTCTTATAAAATACGATGTAACACTCTCCTGTAGTCAGTCTTGATAATGAGTTCATAATTCGAAACATGTCGACTTTTCGTTACTGCTAAATACAGTATCTAAATATTTTTTTTTTATATTGTGAAACATAAGCCAAGTGTTTTTATTTTAAACTTTATACTTTATTCTATATAAGTAATAGCTCAAGATACGAAAATAGTAGTCACCAATTGAAACGTTGTATAGGTATAGTCAAATTTGTAATGGTATGAATATATGGATAATAAACTAAGGAATTACAGTTTTTGTTGAAATTTAATTTTATAATGAAAAATATTACCTGTGCCACAGTTCAGAACGAACTATAAAAAATTGGGACAATTTCTTTAACCACTACGTTTTACGTAGATATATTCTTGCCTCTCTCTATTTTGTTGTTCGTAGTTAATTTTAGGAAATTTTGTATTAAGTGTAGTGCATAAACAAATCCAATCAGTTTGATTTTGCCCTTCGATCTTTAAATTGTTTATTAAATTGTTACACTTTAATAATTTTTTGAAATAAACATATTTTTGATTTGAATTGATTTTAATATATATTTACTGGTTACATATCGGTATCTCAGACGTCTTCCATCAAATTAAATGAGTTAAAATTTAGTGTATGTGGTTATTTCCAAGGAAGAACTAAACTACCAATATTTGGGTAAATTTTTTCAACCGTCGCTATTTTTACTTAGATATTTGTTGTTTCTTTGAGGTTTTTGAAAATTTGCTCAACTCCAAAGCTTCTGCAGATTGAGTTAATCGTTTGAGAGTTTCAAATGTTTTTCCCAAACGCGGTGCACTTCGCGGAGCCTATTCCGTTCTAATCTCATCTCGACCTACTTAGCGATTTTTTTAAAAATTTTTTTAATTTTTTTTTAAAGCCTTGTTTAAAGTTTGCTATTGAAGCATGATTTTTTCAAACCAAAATTAATTCTATTCGAATTCCACTTTGCGCGAAAAATGCGACCTTAATGTCGGAGTTCTGCTCGTTTTTTTTTTAATGTTGAATATTAATAATATTTTTTGTCCACGACTGTACTATAAATCATTCATTATATGTGTGCTACCTGAAGTATAATTATACCTATTATTCACTAGTGTGTATAATGGTTTATTATACACTGCATGACGTCACACTCAAAACGTATGTCCAAACTTGAGACTATCATTCACATTGTTAGGATAGTATTGTTATTAGATTTTTAGGTTTTATGTAACTAAGATAACTTCTAGGCAAATTATTAAACTAATATTTAATATAATGCCCAACTTATTGAATATTTACTCTAATAAATTATCTATTTCATTTTTATCAGAGTGCAAGAAAGGAATGGAATCGATGTCAAGTGAAATAGTTGACGTTTACGCGAGTATGCAGTTTTCAGTGAACACAGAAAATGTTATGTCAACGCTTTTGATAACTATTTTTATTGTTGAAAATGCAGATTATTACTAATTTTTTCGAGGAAGTCGTGGACAAAGTATAGTATTCTACTCGCACAAAATCACAATTTTTCACTCGGGTGAATTGCGACACTCGCTTGCAGCTCATGTCGAAAACTTCAGCCTCGTGAAAAATAGCAATAATTTTGTGCTCGTTGAATAATATACTATTGTACACTCATAATTCAGACAGATTTCTGTTCATGTTTATTTGCAAAAATATGTTCAAAGCAAGGATTAGTTTTTGGTTATTCGTAGTTAATTGTACCCATGTGTTGGATTACGAAAGGGAAATTCTTCACATCGTACGACAAAACTCTCATTATCGTCCATGTAATTTAGTAAAATGACGAATGTTGTTCGAGATTGAGTGTTAATGTCTACAATCTGTGCCATGTGCTGGAGATTTCGAGGTCTGCCGAGAGCGTGTTCCATAGAGGGCTCGAACGACCTCAAATTGGCCAGTATCGATCGAACTTCGTATAAGTCTAGAATTAAATCGTGTTTTGATTTATCTCGTCGATTTTCTATAAGTTTTCAATTGGTACCATTTGACACGACCAGCGGACGGAATTCGCAATCTGAAAATTAGTAAGTGACCAAAAGTTCGAACGAACGATATTTTGAAACTAGTTGTATTGTTGTAGTCGAGTAAAAGAGATGATGAGTTCCTTTATATGTGAATAGTTAGACCGAGGGATACTGGAAGGATCTGTGAAGTCATTTCTTACAGGCGCTTTTAGGGGTGTTCATATACGTAATAAATTGAAGGAAAATGATGTTCTTATCGGTGGTGCGCGGGTCGCAATTGCAAAATAATTAATTATAATTGCTCGAAAATCCGGAGGTGTCAAACAATTTCTTTCACGAAATTTCTTCAATTTATCGTTATTTTAACAAAAAAAAATCCGACGACCGCCATACTTTTTTGGAAATATTTTTTTAAAATTTTTTTAAATTAAATTCTTACAGGCTGATTTTTTCTTAACAATTGTTTTTTATTAATCTTGTTCGAAAATCACCACGCCATACCATTCCGACGGTCCAAAATACACGCCATAGGTACCCCCTCAAACATGTAATTTTTTAAAATTCGAAAAACTATTTCTTTCACCTTGAAATTCAGTCTAGTAGCTGTTTTTATGATTAAAAACATAATTGTTATAATGCCATACTTGTAGAGTGGGTGATATACGTACAATGAAATTAAATAATTGTTAAATTTCATGCAACATTTGAACAATTTCTTACAGAGTATGGCACCACTTTTGGACTTCACCATAAGTATGGGATAAATTTTCCTGAATCATACTTTTTATGAACTTTCCGAAAATTCAAATGCCATACTGTAAAAAATCGTTTTATTTATTTATTTTTTTACATCGGAGCGTTTGTATCACAGTCTTTAGTGTCAAGGTCACAGTATGGCGTATTTTTTTAAACTTATAATCGTATTGGTACAATCTGATTTCATTTATGCCATACTCTAGAAAATAATTTTATGGCTTCTATAGGCGTGTTTTAAAAACGTTTAAAAAATACTATTTTTCAAGTATAGTACCACTTTTGTACTGCACTAGAAGTATGGCGAATATAATTTTGTCTCACTGTATCATGAACTGACCACGATTTAACTGCCATACTGAAAGAAATAGTTTTTCGAATTTTGAAAAATTACATGTTTGAGGGGGTATGGTGGGTATTTTGGACCGTCGGAATGGTATGGCGTGGTGATTCTCGTACAAGATTAATAAAAAACAATGGTTTTACAACAAATCAGGCTGTAAAAAATAAATTTAGAAAAAAAACATTTTCAAAAAAGTATGGCGGGCCTAAACACCCACCGGAGAAGTATGGCATATAGCGAGCGTCGGATTTTTGTTGTTAAAATACAAAAGAAATTTTGTGAAATAAATTGTTTGACATCTCCGGATTTTCGAGCAATTTCAATTAATTATTCTGCAATTGCGACCCGCGTACCATCGGTAAGAACATCATTTTCCTTCAATTTATTACGTATACGAACTCCCCTAAAAGCGTCATACTCTAAGAAATGACTTCACAAATCCTTCCAGTATCTCTCGGTCTAAATTGAGTACCCTGAAGTTTCACGAAATAAAATATTGGCAATCTGAAAGCAAGCAGTAAAAATCATAGTTAGAAAATATAGGTTCGTTGCTTCAAAATATATGATGATTTCTGTAACAACGGTTTAGTTGTTTTTTTCAAGAAATATTTGATTTTCCCAAATTATTGTTGTACCAAGTATGATTTCAATATGATGATGCTTAATTTCTTCTTCTGATATCTTATTATTTTCTTATTAGTCCATTTATACCTAAAATAATTTAAACTGAATTGGCTTGATTCAAACAGAATTCAAATCATGATAAACTATAGGAAATTGTGAAATATTCATTGAAACTAAAATTTCAATTATCCCTGGAAAACCATAATAGGTACATATCTTAAGCAAGCATTGAATAGTATATTTTAACAGGTAATGAAAAATATGGGCCTATTTTATGATTTCTATTGCTTCTCTTTAGTTTTTTCCACAAAAAAATCAGTAGCCGCAATGATAATGATATCATTGACATGGTTATAATTTGACCTGCATAATTTGCTTAGTTCTAATTACTCACAATATCGCAATTGAACCAAAATTAAGTTCCCTTGATGAAAACAGAGTTTCAGTCAAGATAAAATAGAGAAAATTGGGAAATATTAATTGGCAGTATAAGATTTGCTCAATAATTATAATATAAATTAACAATATCAAAGCAAATATTGAACAGTATATTTAAATAATGGATAATATGGACTTACTGTTTCGAAATATGTGATGAATTTCTGTTGCAATTGTTTAGTTTCTTTCTTCACGAATATTTTGCCAAACTTGATTTCAATATCATTCTCATAATTTGATTATACAGAAGTAGCTTAAATCCTCTTCTAATCACTCACAGTAAGACCTAAATTGAATAAAATTTGAATACGATTGATGATAAACTGAATTTAAATCATGATAAAATATGATAAATTGGAATATTCATTAATACTTATCAGCAGGTTTTCACTCTGAAAACCTGCTCATTAAAATGGATGCGATTAGAAAAGTTGGACCTAGGACCAAGATAGTTTTTCGTTTCATGACTTTTTATGCTGCTTGGTACCAAAAACTCAATAAAAATAAATCTCGTATACACGATTAAGGACGCAATTTTGAAGCACTATTGCTTTCAACCCTATGGTTGAAAGTTTGTAAATAGGTAGTTTCGCATGATATCTTGGATGGGATGACCCCCCTGGGGGTGAAATAAATCTTGTTTACACGACAGAAGGCGCAATTTTGTAGCAATAGGGTTGAAAGTTTGTATCTAGGTAGTTTTGTATGATATCTTGAACGAGATTGGTTTTTGGTTTGAATTGATTGTTCACACGGTCGCTATTTTCGAGTAATAGGATTAATAGGGTTCGAGTAATAGGGTTTGTAGGTAGGTATTTTCGAAGGATATCTTGGATTTGATTAGTTTTGGTTCGAATTGGTTGGGTGGTTGACCCCCCAGAGAAATAAATCTTGTGTACACGGTAGAAGGCGCAATTTTGTTACCATAGGGTTGAAACTTTGTAGGTAGGTAGTTTCGTACGATATCTTGGATGCTATTCATTTCTATATGAATGGGTTGGAGAGTTGACCCCCCAGAGGAGAAAATAAATCTTGTTTACACGATAAAGGGCGCAATTCTATAGAAAAAGGTTTGAAAGTTTGTAAGTACGTAGTTTCGTATGATACCTTGGATATGATTGGTTTTGGTACGAATTTGTTGGGGGGTTGATCCCCCGGGGAAGGAAATAAATAATTTTTACACATTAGAGGGCGCAGAAAAAAAATCATAATTTCATGAATATATTTTTAAAACTGGATACGTTATGAAAACCTGCTCTTCTAATGCAGCTCGTTGTGATAGAGTTTTTTACTTTTATTTCTGGCTGAAAAATTATAGAACATAATGAAAATTTGAAACCAAAAATTAAACACCATATTTTACTTACGAAAAACAAGGGTTTACTGTTTTAAAATATGTGATAATTTCTATAGTTTATCATCCTTTGAAAATTTAAAGTAAAAGATTGTTGAATTAACTGGTTTCCAATAGAAATTTTCGATAGACTTGAGAAATATCGTCACACAATACGTATAATTGGAAAAAAGCTAAAATAATATAATCATAACACAAAAGGTAATGAACGACTAAATTGACTTGATTTATTTCCCTATAGGTATTTGATATATTCAAAAGATAATGTATTCCAAGAACTTTCAAAGTATCGAGTTGAAAATCCGATTTTAATAACCTGCCCTCGATAAATATTCTTCGAAACCCATTGTTTCTAAAAGCACTACTAGAATTTCCTGAAAAGTACTGTATAACAAACAAACAATTTTGTTTAGTTATGAACCCAATCTGCCCAATAATAGTCGTATGACCCCCATTGCCACAAAAATCACCACTCGTTTCCACAAATAGGTCATTTAAAACTTATGCACAAATTGCGGAAAGGAGGGAAATTGAATTATTCAGAATCACTAGTAATTTTCAAACACAACGATAGGGTAATTTCTTGCTGAATGACCAGATGGATTTGATTTTTTCGCCCTTATTTGATATATTCAAACCATAATGTATTCGAAGAACTTTTAAACTATTAAATTGAAAATTCCATTTTAATAACCAGCCCTCAATTCTTCGATGGCTATTATTTCTAATAACCCTGCCAGAATTTCTTAGAAAGACACTACCTAAATATTTTCATTTAGTTCGATACATACTCAATCTAATGGATGATAGTGGTATATAAATATGAAATAAACAAATCTAAAATGAAATTTAAAAATTCATCAGACAAAAAACAAAGTAGATTAATTCGTAACTGTGAACTGTTTTTTTTTGTTTCTTCTATTGAAATGGAGTTTCGATTTTTCTTTCAGTTTGATATGATAAGAATCAATTCATTATTATTAATATTATTCCGTGTTTCGGAAGACACGTAAAGGTCACCTCTCATTATCAATTAAGTCCTTATTATTATTATTATTATTATTATAAATAAACACAATAGAATTTACAAAATATTTTCCAATAAGAGCACGTAATGTTCCAATATCTTCTATATCAATATCACCTCTATAAACAAACCTGCTGAACTGCTACCAACTCATTAACTTCGTGATACTACATCAACTCACGTTATATTTCGTCTTGATCCACTCTTCCATAAAACACAGTATGGCTTATTCAATCTTAATTGTTTCAATTTATTAATTGGGATCGGCATTAACTTTACTGAAGCCCAATTCAAAAGCGGACATATCTCATGTTTATTAATAATGAAAAAGTTGTTTCATTTAAATAATTGGTTCATTAGTGAAGACATAAATTAATTTTTCCTTACGCCAAAAAAGATCGTGTCGTCGAAAGCAGCATCTTCAATGACTCGAAATTTATTGCCGCTGGACTCGTTTTTCAACAATCGTTGCAGAGAACACCTTCTCATTTATGGCCAGAAATAGCACGTCGAGAAGAGGTTTTCATTTGAATAGCCATCTGGGGTGTTTTTTAGTGTGGTATTCATTTCATGCGATTCGTTTTGTTTCATTCGTATGAATTGCTGGCATTTATCGACTTGATCTTTTTGATTCTGTTAAGCTACAGTTCCACCGGAGGAACATTTTGTTGTTGAATGTTTCTCCTTGTTGCCAAAAGTAGAAACTTATGTCAACATACGTAAACTTCTTGTTTTCACTGAAGCAACTAAAATTGTCAATATTTGCATATTATTCAGTAGAAACAATCAACATTTGTTGCCGAAACATAAAGAAATTTTAAAGAACATTTTGCAACATTTATGGAAACAAGCAATAGCAACAAATTTTTCCAAAATGTTCTTCAATTTTGCTGCGGTGAGAACGTAGCTGTATATTTATTCCTTTTCGTACTTCACTGCATACTGAAGATCTGCGACACGAATGTTTACTAGGTGCGTTCTCGATACGTTTCTACTGCGATAGCAACACGGATTTTTCCACAAATATTTCCTATTTTCTTTTGAAGTTAAAGGCTCAAAATGGAAACCGGCGAAAAATAACATTCAATATTTGTGGCCGAAAAATGAAGAGATTTAAGGAACATTCACGGAAACACGAAACAGCAACAAAAATGTTCATTCATCTATCTGCCGATGTATATCTACCTATCTAACTATCTATCTAGATAGTTATCTATCTTTCTATCTATCTATCTAACTATCTATCTATCATTATATCTATCAATCTATCTGACCCGGTAAACGTTGTTTGAATTATTAAAATGGCTATTAAAAAATATGAGATTGTTGATAGAAGGGTGAAAATTTAGAGTTGTATGTATTTTTTAATGCAACATCATAAAAAAATGAAACTTTGTCCAAAAAATTCATACCAATATTTGGGGCGGACCACTCTAATCACTTAGGGGTATGAAAAATATATTACGACCTATTCTCAAACCGACTATTGTCATGTTCGATTGCCATTTTGCAACACTATTACGGATCTGTGGATAAAAATGAAATCGCGATGGAAAAATAGGGGTTGATCGTAGAAGGGTAAAAAATTTAGAGTAATATGAATTTTTTCATTCTAAGTCAAGACAAAATAAAAATAAAAACCTTGCCAAAAAAATTGAAGTTTATAATTAACAAATAGAGAATAGGGGTATTTTTGAATGCTGTATCATAAAAAAATAGAACAGAAAATTTTGTCTGAAAAAGAAATCAAGAGGTGGACCCTCAACATTTAACATGAAAAATAGATGTTGTCCGATTTTCAGACCTACCTGATATGCACACAAAATAACTTGAGAATTGGTCTAGCCATTTCGGAGTAATTTAACAAATAAAATATAGGGGATGATCGTAGAGAGGTGAAAATATATGGTTGTATGTATTTTTGAATGCTGTGTCATAAAAAAATAGAACAGAAAATTTTGTTTGAAAAATAAAAAATTAAAATTAAGGAATGAACCACCCTTAACATTTAGGGGGATGAAAAATAGATGTTATCCGATTCTCAGAACTAACCTATATGCACACAAACTTTCATGAGAATCGGTTTAGCCATTTCGGAGGAGTTTAACAAATAAAAAATAGGGGTTGATCGTAGAAGGGTGAACATTTGGGGTTGTATATATTTTTGAATGCTGTATCATAAAAAAAATAGAATAGAAAATTTTGTCTGAAAAATAAAAATGCAAAATTAAGGGGTGAACCACCCTTAACATTTAGGGGGATGAAAAATAGATGTTGGACGATTCTCAGACCTACCCGATATATATATATATATATATATATATATATATATATATATATATATATATATATATATATATATATATATATATATATATATATATATATATATATATATATATATACATATATATATTAACGCTATTAACTCCATAAGCGACATCGTTGATTTTGGGAGAATATATTATAATATTATGCGTGAAACATAAGAAAGAAAACCTGCTATGGTGACATCCGATAACTGAAAGTCGAAGGTATATATATATAAACTGTTTTATTCAGCGTAAAAATGTAATGTTATTAGTTTTTATTGTTTATTGAAAATGACATTATAAGCAGAAACGTGTATAAACAAAAAAAATTTTTTTTATAATTGATCTAAACCCTGTAAAACTTTCATTTAAATTATAAATAAAGACAGTAATAAACTAGTCATTGTATAATATATATATATATATATATATATATATATATATATATATATATATATATATATATATATATATATATATATATATATATATATATATATATATATATATATATATATATATATATATATATATGTATATGTATATGTCCTAGCTATTTCGAATGTTTTAAGATATGTAAATTAGGTACAAAACTGAATAGAGATGAGTCTTGATGAGTAAAAAGACGTTTTGTCAAGTAGAAGATCCTAAAATACTTTATTTGAATACGCCATTAACGATGAATCGAATCGGTCCAGTCGTTCACCAAAAAAAAATGTAAAGATTTCTCTCATTCCATCAAATTTTAATACTGATAAATACTGTTTATCACAATAACTAAACCTAATACATTTTTTTTTATCATATTCGTTTTCGTCATCCTGAAAATATCAGGAATTGAGTTATGAGTGGAGAAAAAAAATTATACTGACTTAAATTATCTCGTTAACCCACATTTACTCATTATACGATTACACTACGCACAATACCGTTAATATTGTTCCGATCCCACGAGTAAGCAATAGAATCGACCATGCCCACTCATCCCTGGCGCAGGTTGATGCCAGCGAATCCCATTATGTGATATCTGAGTCATTCGACTACAAGACGGCCTTGCAAGGTTTGATTCGATCGCACGGTCACAGATATGCGCTCGTTTCGTAGAATATTTGGATCGACTGCTTCGGTTATCACGGCTCGTACTATATTTGAAAATATAATTTGACCAAGCCGTTACTCGTTGAATATTGATACTACAGTTAGGTTAGTTCAACTGTACGAAGAATCTTAAGAAATTGTGGAAATCTAAAGCCTGGAGTCTAGACCAGGGCTTCCCAATCTCAAAAGTACTATAAGGCATTCAATATTGATTAACATGTGATATATAATATCTTAGGGAATTCAATGATGTACAAGTTTTATGAGGACGATTTTTCCCTGAAATCAACGAGTGAGGATAAAAAGAGAAAAATATACGAAAGACATGAGCGAAAACCAATTTTTTTTGAAAATTACCACCTTTCCGGAGCCTGTAATACGAAAACAGACCAGTTTTTCGCAAAAATGTATATAACCAAATTTATAGAAAACTTGATAAGCTTTCATTTTATGCTGAAGAATTTTTTCACTGCAACGCACCGTTTTCAAGTAACAAGCGAAAAACAAACAAACAGACAACGTCGCGACGCCCTGGGGCGTGGCGGCATTATCCTAAGGGTATCCGCACAACGCGCCTGGATGGTAGTCTAGCTGGTTGCCTGCATATTCTCCGTAGTTTCTTAGTTTGGCTAGCGGGCTATGTCTCTGGTCGCTGGAAGAACAACATTTTGCATTCTACCAACTAACACCGACCAGCGTGCGAAATGGATATGGGATGGTGTTGCCGCAGAAATGAATGATGATCTTAATTAGAAATTTTAGATCATTTTCGTATTCAGAACTGAAATACTAAATATTGGATGGATTTGTCCGTCATTTATAAATGAGAAACACTACTTTGTTTTTTGTATCACTATTTTTATTAAATTGTTTGCGACAGCAGGTTCGTAGTACTACTACATTTTCAAGGTAATGAATATTTTTGCATTGTACAGTGTCGGTCATAGTAGGCATACAAAGCAAGGAGTTGAAAGATTATAATTACTGGTATTATCGAATTTTAACCTATGTAAATGAAGAGCTTGCTAACAACATAAATTAATTCTAGAAGGGGTCAAATATTGGAGAATTCCGTACACCTGTTTGATCATTTCACGAATTGACTGGGTTATCTTTATTATATTTATATATTTCTATGCACTCTGAAATATTTGATTTCTTACTTTTCGGAGCTGTATGTGAAATGTTTATATTATATATGCCTGGAAAAGAGTTACTTGAATCTAGAAAGTCTTTCGCAAAATTTGAAATTTCTTCATTGAATTTGAAAGAATGTTGTTGTTCTTTATATCGAGTGGCAAAATTTCGTACTGTTTGTCCTAAAAAGTTTTCCGCTTCATTCTCAAATAAGAGAAGAAACTATCAGGTAATTACACAGCTCTTTGAATAAATGATGATATTCTCCAAATTCTTGTCTTTTTTGATTAATAGGATGTACAGTAAACTTCTTTTCAGCTTTCTGTTGTAAGAACCACTTTGTAACATTGTTTTTTAATAAATAAAAATCATCACTGTCACTACTTGAATCATCCATTTCAGCCACACATCTGCACACTACGCGGGTTGATTTCCGTATGACCAGCTACCATCTACCGGCTCGACGTGCGAGTATCTAGCGGTTTTTAACTCTACCATCTAGGCTACCAGCGACCATCCAGGCTCGTGGTGCGGATACCCTAACGAAGTCGTGAGGCGATCTACATAGATTGACTCTTTGCCGAGGCGACCGCGCGCGTTCTGTTGAGGTGAAAATATTTTCCCGAAAATCTGGAGCAATATTATTTGTTTAGGAACCCTTTCCTGTCGAACTAACAATCAACACTATCTATAGAGGAAGAAGAACAATTAATAGAATTGTCATGTGACTCCAGTCTTAAGCTCCAGTACAGACAAACTGTTTGAATTTTAGAGTTCAGTTTCTAACGAATATAGTGCCATTAGCACTGCAGCATTGAAGGTTCTATTACCATTTGCATCGTATTTGTTCGAAACAGGTCTTTCTGCAGTTGCAGTACTGAAGAACAAGTACAGATCGAAAATAAATTTAGAGAAAGAGATGAGAGTGGTAATTTCCAAACTTGAGCTCCGTTTTGAAAAGCTATGCTCAGAAAAGCATGCACATCCTGTTCATTATTAGCCAGTCAACAAAGTAAAATATATATCGCTTTTCAGTTTCGTTCTTATATTTGGTATTTTTTTATATTATATATATATATATATATATATATATATATATATATATATATATATATATATATATATATTATAAATGTTTCTTAGAGTTTTTGGTAACTTGTTACTAGGCTAGACCTACAACTGGCATCTAATTTTTAGCCAGAGGGAGCAAGGGTGTTGTCAAGGAATGGAAAATTCCCATGGCGTCACAGTTAGAATAAGTTTGGGAAGCCCTGGTCTAGACAATATCTTTAAATCAACTCTATTGATGTAATTAAATTTACAGCTTAAGCGAAAAGTTCTAGGTTTTCGAAAAACCAAAAAAATTACTAATCTGCCTTGTATGGTTCCTTGGTGGTCAGACCCTTCACTGCGGTAGGCAAGCCCTCCACATGTTCCACATTTTAATGTGCAGAATTTTTCCCTGTCTTTGACGAAATGTACCAAAGTGAATGACACTTCATCATGGCGTTTTTAATATCTTCAGATTGAGCATGGCATCTTAATAGACAGGGTGGTTTGATTCATTTGCAACGTCACAAGTATGCGCTCGTTTCGTAGAATATTTAGTTCGACTGCTTCGGTTATCACGGCTCGTACTATATTCAACTATGTGATTTGACGAAGCCATTATTCGTTGAATAATAATTCAAATTTCTTGATTGTATAGTGAATTGTGCGTTCAATCAGGCTGATTATGTAGACTGTAGACTATTGCAGATCACACGTGCGCGAAACACATTCCTCGCAGTGCGCTGATTCTCATAATACTTCAGAACAATTTTTAGAAGCTATGACGAGCTAAGTCTTTTCCTTGATGAATTATCAAACAATTCAGAACAAAAATGCTATAACATGTGACTCCACACATGTGATTTGCTCTATATATATATATATATATATATATATATATATATATATATATATATATATATATATATATATATATATATATATATATATATATATATATATATATATATATATATATATATATAATATATATATTATATATATATATATATATAATATATATATATATATATATATATTATATTTATCTCCTACTCGAATTGTACAGGGTGTTGCTGTGAATTAGTAAAAATTATTTTGTTCAATCTCTGATAATGGCTGCTTGACATTTCCGTATCATGATATTTGGCAGTAAGTTAAGGTAGTTTAAGGACAATCAACATAATAGTTAAAGAAGAACTTTCTCGCTATCATCCAAGTGGCGTACGGCAGGGGCACGGGAAGAGTTTGCGTTTCCTAAATCCAATGCTTTGCTACTGGCAGTTCATTTTAGTATAATTTTTTTTCGATTCTCTAAAATGAATTCTCGTGGGTAAATATAGGCACTCTATTTTCGTAAACGGCTGGAGCCACTTTTTTCGAGATATTTAAAAACGTTGAACTATATGGCTTGCACAATTCTTATTGATCTTTTATGTACTTTTCCATGTCTTCATTTACTATTATTGTAGATGTGTCCAAACTAGTACCCTAACTTACTGGCAAAATTTCAACATTACGTAAGGTAAAGGTATCTTTGGTTTCCCTTAAAGGTAATGATAAAAAAATTGAATGTTTTGATTAGACTGCATAGCATATAACCTGTAATCTAGTAAGACAAAGATACTATTTTGTATAGCAAATTTTTTCAAGATCTTCAATAAATTTTTGAGCTCAAAGAAATTTTTCCCGTTACGAAATATTTACACATAACTCTTTAATGAATCGACCTGTATTATATATATTATAATGCCTATATAATTATATGGATTATATATATATATATATATATATATATATATATATATATATTAATATTATATATATATAATATATATATATATATATATTATATATATATATATATATATATATATATATATATATATATATATATATATATATAGATATATATATATATATATATATATATATATATATATATACAGGGTGATTCAAAATCGGTTCATGCATTATGGAGTTACAGTCTTTTTTATCTCAAAGAAAGAGAACTTCCCCCACCATTTCAGAATAGGTAATGCAGAAAAATGACTTCTACAAAAGTTGTAGAGTTAAGACAGTAGTTTCTAAAGTTGTTATCTTTTACCAGCCTTAATTGGGGAATATTTCGTAAAAAATCCAATTATATTTTATAAGTGGTAGATTGCGCCACCTAGCGGAAAACTATGGAATCAAAAATATTTTTAATCATTTTTTTATGGTAGATTTTCATATAAGAATTTTTTTCTCCAAATTCTAGGACATACGGTTTCCGAGATACGGCCGGTCGCCACCCTTAATGAATCACCCTGTATATATATATATACTAGCTGACCCAGCAAACTTTGTTCTGCCATATAAATTATTTTTATCTATCTATCCTTCTATCTATCCTTCTATCTATTCATCTATCTGCAGATGTATCTCTATCTATCTAACTATCTATTATTATTATTATTAATATTTATTCAAAGAAATAAGAAGTACTACAATACATGAGTAATACAATAATTATCTAATTTACAAAACATGAATATATGTTACATGTCCATAACCTGAATAAATGACTCAAAGCAAAATACCTCGAAGAAGATTAAAAGACATCCCAAGTGATCGAGATGCCAGGTAACCACCTTGTTTGAGGATTGATACCACAGTCCTTTCACATCAAAAAATCGTTCATCATGTCAAAAGGTTCATCATGTCAACAGGGGTCAACAAGTTCTCAGTTGATCGTTCTAAGTAAGGGTTAGTTTATAAGTATATGATAAAACTATCCATATTCAAAATTTTTCTCACAAACTGTCTGGAGAGATCAAGTATCCAGGACTTTAATAATTTTTTATAGCGATTATTGCTGCTACTGAATTTTATATGAACTGGAAGGACGTTATATACTCTTGGTGCCAAAAAGGTATGTGATTTCTGAAAGATCGTCTTCTTGGCCTTCGGTGTAAAGATCAATTGACCCCTCAGCCTCGTTTGATGACCATGATCATTAAAACTCACACCGTGAAGATTTCTTCGCTGATGTATTGCAAGAACCACAAAGAAAAGCTGTCTGAGATCCATTATTCCGGATCGCTGGAAGAGTTCGTCAGATGGAAATCTCGATGTTTTGCTGTATATAATTTTTAGAATCCATTTTTGGGACACCTCCAATTTTTTCTAATGATTATCCGCGACACCACCCCATCCCAACAGGCCATAAATTAAAATTGGTTGAACCAGCATTAAGTAGATTGTCCTTAGGAGTTTCTCGTCACAATAAGTCCTCAGGTCTCTAAATTTTGAAATCAACATTCGAAGCTTCTTCGCAACATGATCTATTTGTAGGTTCCATCTCAAATGTCTGTCGAAAACAACTCCTAAATACTCTACTCTATCTATCTAGATAGTTATCTATCTTTCTATCTATCTATCTAGATAGTTATCTATCTTTCTATCTATCTAATTATGTATCTATCATTCTATCTATCTACCTATCTGTCTATCTATTTACATATCTATCAATCTATCTGACATGGCAAACGTTGTTCTGCCATATATCTCTATCTATCTAACTATCTATCTATCTAGATAGTTATTTATCTTTCTATCTATTTAACAATCTATTTATCATTATATCTATCTAACCCGGCAAATATTGTTCAAATTATTAAAATGGCTATTAAAAAATATGGGTTGTTGATAGAAGGGTGAAAATTTAGAGTTGTATGTATTTTTTAATGCAACATCATAAACCCCTAATCACTTAGGGGTATGAAAAATATATTACGACCTTTTCTCAGACCGAATATTATTATTTTCGATCGCCATCTTGCAACCCTATTGTGGATCTATGGATAAAATTGAAAAAAATTAAAAGTCAGACAAAATAAAAATGAAAATCTTGCCAAAAAATTTAAAGTTTATAATCAACAAATGAAAATAGGGGTTGATCGTAAAAGGGTGAAAATTAATGGTTGTATGTATTTTTGAATGCCTTATCATAAAGAAAATATATAGTGTGGGCGAACTTGTGGCATACTTGTAAACTGTTTCCCAATTTTGTGACATGTCATGTAACTTTTGATGATAAATAAAATTATTATTATTATTATAACAGAAAATTTTGACTGAAAAATAAAAAATTTAAATGAATTAAATTAAATTAACATTTAGGGAGGTGAAAAATAGATGTTGCCGATTCTCAGAACTACCCGATATGCACACAAAATTTCCCGAGAATCGGTTGAGCCATTTCGGAGGAGTTCAACTTCTAACACCGTGACACGAGAATTTTATATATTAGTTATAGATATATATATATATATATATATATATATATATATATATATATATATATATATATATATATATATATATATATATATATATATATATATATGACATTAAATGTTTTCGAAAATCGTGCTCTAGGAGGTCACAAACATTAAAAAAAACTTGTCCCGCACTTATCTGCTTTCTTGCTATAATATACAACAACATAAGTATGTATTTTCGGTGAAAATACACTTAAAATTACATGCTTTCAAATTAAGGTGAAATATGAAATTATATTGAGTACACATTTTTTTCAGATCAAAGTAGTGTATGAAACATATTTCTTTCTACTTTGTTGTAGTTAATATGCAATGAGCGCAACTGTACCATAAATAACAGGAGTGTAGTACCGGAGAACTTGATTCTATATCGAATATTTCCATGTTGTTATGTGCGTGGTACGATTAAGACTGAGAATTTTTGTTCTTTACCGCTCGTTGATATCTCTTTTTGGTAAACGATAACATGTTTGCTTACAGGATATTCGCAAAGGCTAATGGGTTTTAATATTGTAGCAGGCCTTGCCGAAGTCAACCACAAATTTTTGCCAAGTAATTGATTCAATTACTCGATTTTTGGGTAACCATTGACTGAGTTGTTTCAAAATAACGGATTCTCTTGGTTATCGACTGAAAGCTTTATCATGTAAACTCGGATTGTAATGATATTATTTTTGAAGAAGTTTAGTGTAATCGTTAAAATTATTGTCAGGTCATTAATGTGAGTTACAACTCTTTTTCACTTGTATTCAAAATTTAGTTTCGAAAAGATGGTTTCACAGATATGTGACACTAAACATGATTTTCGGCTTATGGTTCCATTTTCGGCACTGGCATCAACGAATACAAAGACCTTAGCATAATCGATTCTGAAATATATGAAATTTCAGTTAAATCGGTTAGTCATGTGTATTATTCATCTGTAAGGGAGCATCCATTAATTACGTGAGATAATTTTGGCGATTTTTCGACTCCCCCTCCCCCTTAGTGAGATGCGGGTTCTTGCTCGACCCCCTCTACCCCACCCAGAATCTCACGTGAGATTTTTTAAAATGCATATTTGTTATCATCTGTAAGGGAGCATCCATTAACTACGTAAGATAATTTTGGCGATTTTTTGACTCCCCCTCCCCCCTTGGTGAGATGTCGTGAGTTCTTGCTCAACCCCTCTCCTCCTCCCCAAATCTCACGTGAGATTTTTTAAAATGCATATTTGTTATCATCTGTAAGGGAGCATCCATTAACTACGTAAGATAATTTTGGCGATTTTTTGACTCCCCTCCCCCCTTGGTGAGATGTCGTGAGTTCTTGCTCAACCCCTCTCCCCCTCCCCAAATCTCACGTGAGATTTTTTAAAATGCATATTTGTTATATGAATGAGTTAATTTGTGCTAATTCTATTAGTTCAAGTAAATCAGTAATATTTTATAAAAATGTGAAAAGAATTAAGTTAATAATAACACAATGGTTGTAATAAGTCACAGTTTTTTTCAGTGAAAATTATTAAGTAGTGCATCGTATGTTTATTATAAAAGGTTATGGCATTATTTTTTTATGAATAATATTCACATCGTACCGTATATGAAGAAGAAATGTTTACCCCAAAAAAAAAATTTAATGTTAATAAATATTTATCAATAGTTAACGAATAATGTTAGAAAAATACTTTTTCATATTTAATGAATGAATAAATTGTTGCCAACCGAATGAATTCATTTATAGTTAATAAATTATTCCATCAGTGCAAAATTAACCCCCGGTGAATATTTTTATGAATGATTCAGCTATATTTTAGTGGAGAAACATTTTTTACCTAAGTTAACCCAGTTTTCTCGCAATTTTATACTGTTTCTTGCGAGAAAAAAATTACGTGATATTTGATGAGACCACCCCCTTCCCCACGTGAGATTGAGTGAGATTTTCCGTGGACCCCCCCCCTAAACTCCCCACGTAATTAATGGATGCCCCCTAACATTTCAAGACGTTTTTCTCTATCGATATTATTGGAGCGAAGTTTTTCGCACGTTACACTCTAGACACTTGTCAAATTAAAGCTAGGCCGAAAATCTGTAATATTAAGGTAACAGTAATACTCACGTGTCATGGTTGAAAAAATTTTGCTTCCTCGATTATTTTAAAGGTTTAATTGAGCTAAAAAACGCTTTTGTTTGATTTTTGCACCCCAAACCGCCCCAAATTAACTTACACGATTGAACATTTGTACGTGTATTAAGTTCAAGTAAGGGAATTTCCTATTGGAAATTATTGAATTTTTCCTCCACTGCCATTTTTACTTAGAGATTTCTTGTTTTTCGTGTGTTTTGAAAATTTGCTCAACTCCACTGCTTCTGCAGATTGAGTTAGAGGATTGACATGTAGTACATGGATTAGGGTGACGTTGAGATACGATTCTTTGTGGGTTTGAACTCTTTTTCTCAACCTCGCTGCACTTCGCAGTGATTATACCGGTTGAATCGCACCTCAACCTGCTTCGTCATCAGTACGCGCTGCACTTCGAGGAGACTTATTTATTTCCGAAACACATATTGACCTCAGTACGCCAAGCTCTGCGCGATGATGTTAACTAAACCCAGGATAATTAGTATCTTTGAAAGCAATTTTTCTGACTTTATTTTGAGAATTGGCTCAAATAATGAAGACTGATGATAATACAATAATTTCGTCACTTTGTCCTAACTTCCTGACCAGATCCATCAGGATGAAATGCTTTTGTTAGCTTGACGTGTATATTACATAATAAATTTTGTGAATATTCGAACGAATTAGACGAATTTGGAGCATAGTGTAGTTTGGCTATATTTTTGTAAATTTTTCTAGTAGGGTTCCTAATATTTTGATATATTATAGAACAAGAAAAATGGTGCCATGAGACACCAGGTAGGAACGAAGTTCCTTCGGAGAATATAGAAGGACTACAATTTGCGAAAACGAAACTTGTGCGTGTCGGGGCGCACGACAGAATTGATAACTTATACGAATCCAAGTTGAAATAATTAATATTGAAATGTGGGGCTAAGAGCTCTTACAAGATTGTAAATAAAAAAATGAAAAAAGCCAGGAGTCACCTCTGGGATTCGAACCCAGAAATACGACACACCAGGGTTCAGTACTTAGACCACTCGGTCGTCAACGCAATATAAATATACAGTGTATATAACGAAAGGATAACGTATCTCCACGCTTATAATTGAATATAAACCTACAATACGTAGTCATTATTTTATGGAACAAATTTGTAAAGCTTTATCTTTTCATTATGCCATATCTGATTCCTGTCGTAATCTGCTCTTTTATGCATATAACTTATACACAATTATTTCGATGTTTCACATCTGGCGTTTTCGAGATACTTGTACATGAATTCATGAGTACATATAATGCATTGGCGATTGACGTGGCGGAATGGGATCAGAAAGAGAAGGGATGAGAGAACGGAAAAAAAGAGGGAGAAAGAGAAAGGTATAAAATATTCGCTTGTGATAACTAAAAGCGTGACTTTCGTCAGTCAGTCTACTTTCGTCAGTCTACTTCCGTCACACCTTTAGTCTCGCATATTTTTCAGTTTGGTCCCGCCGCGAAATCCCTATCTCCTCCAAGCCTGCCGTAAGGAACTTTGTTCCAAAAATGTGAAAATTTCACGGTGAGTTACATTAGCCCTTTGACTGCCAAGGCAGTTCAGATATAACTGCCTCTGCGCCAAAAATTTTTTTTGTTAAAATTGTATCAAATTGGTGTCTAGTGGTAACCTGCGGTAGAAAATGTAATTTTGTATTAATTTTTTTGGTGATGCTGCATATTTTTTTTTGTGTGACAAAATGTCTGCCACGGCGCAAGAACAACTAAAAATCGGTTTGAGCCGTGTGCTTCATTTTGACTCACACATATGTGCGTCACGTTGCATCGCTTTCTGCACCGTTCGGGTGTTTCCGCACCACTATTTAGCGAATTGACGAGTCTTTGCGTATTTATCTTCATGTGGCGTGAATTATTATAGCTTCCTGTGCGTTTTGAGGTTATTTAGATGTGCCGGTATTATTGTGAGTAGTTAGGAATTGAAATGGTACCGAAAGGTAGCAGTGGAGGCCTTACTGGGAACAACTGTCGTAAATTCCCTCTTCCTTTATAATAAAGTAAATGGGAAAAATATTTCTATGGTTAAGTTCAGGGAGAAATTTATGCTCCCCAGCGCTGCTTCATTATGGTCAACCCGGTTTGATCTAGAAATAATATTGCTAGGACATCAGCCATTGACCTCTCACAAGCTAGAAGTTTCAGAGAAAAACTCTAGAGTGATTAGAAGCCGTTGCAAGAGTTGCTACAATAGATTTTCTGAGGCGCAAGGAAGAAATTATGCCATGAAGAAGGCCAAGACAGTACGCTATGTATGTGTAGGATGTCCCGGGAAACCACATATGTGTAAAGATTGCTTCTACAAATTACATAAAATATCATAAATATTTGTTTTTGTATAATATATAGAGGTGAAAACATTAAATATACACACGTATATCTAATAACTTTAAGTTTTGCATGTAAGATATTTTTCTAAATAAAAAATTGAACCAAACAAAAAATATACTTTATTTCTGTAGGCTATTTCTGGTGAAAGTTCTTCTACGCCAGGGCTATCTATTACCCCATACAAATATACGAGAACTGTGCGCGCTTCAGACACAGCAAGCGAATAATACTTCTTATAAGTGTGCGTCAATATCGCGCACACGGCGTTCAGTGCAGAAGCCGTGTGCGCCGATACGACACACGTGGCAGTCAAAGGGTTAGAGGAGTTTTTTTCATATTTCCCTGTGGTTTGAACCCGATACCTCCAGAATACTAACCAGCATATTTAAGCACTTAGCTTACTAGCTCGATTTAATAATACACTCGAAAAATACAACATTAGTGACGGAACACTGCTGCTCATGCGATTTTTCTTATAGATCTCTCATTGAGAAGGGCATCAAACTACCATTATTGTACTATTCATGAAGAATAAGAAGAAAGAGTCTATTCATTTTAAAACCAAAATGAAAAATGAATATTTGAATCAAAGAGCTGAACTTGGTGAAAAATAATTAACATCGTAATAAATAAAACCTATATAAAATTTTCTCTCATGATATTGAATAATTGAGGAAAATACAGAAAAATTGAGTAGGTATTGAATTGGTGAACAGAATTCCAACTGTGATAAATACTTTGTGTTATAATAATATTGATAAATCCATATGTGAATGTGATAAAATACTACAATTACTGATCCCTTTACGGCTGCATACACCAACAACAATAAAAAAGTTAATAATAAGGTATTAATTTTTTTTCGGAGATTTATACGTTCATAATTTGCCTTAATTCTTTTGATTTCTTGCTGAATATTCCTTTAGTTGTGAAGCTCAACTGAGTCAGATAAACCGTGACGCTATTTTAATACCACGGTTTATTCCAAAGCTGCTCCTATAAATGACCGACCATAATATCAATCAAGATATAGGAAATTTATTGCTCTTGTACTTATCGTTGTATACATGAAAGTTACGAAAATATATCATCATACTTTTATTGTCAGATTAACTCAGGATAGCTGTTCAAAGTGGAACAAAACAGAAATGAATAAGTTGATGAAGGGGGCGTTGTTTTAAATTTGTTTCTGAAAATTCTCACTAGGATTGAAAATTTTTGAAAAAACGTTACACTCCAAATACTTCAATTATTGAGCAAATTAAAGTTAGTTTCAAAGCTGTGTTTCCTTCCGGTCAAGGACCATCTCGAAATATATGGCTGAGCGTGAGCGTCGGCTGTGTTGGTATAGTATATTGTCCCTTATTCATTTAATTACTCTCAAAAGTTGTGGCTAATTTGATAATAAAGGATAAATTGTGGAAGTTATTCAGTAGAATTTGAGGTTAGTAATGATGTAGTCAAGGTATAGAACTGTGTTTTCAAAGCTTCCGTAGGTATTATATACAAATGTGAAAAATGAGTATACGATCAGCGTATTAGATTGATAGATTACCTTATAGTTTCGAAGTGGAGAGATTTTATAATTTTCACGAATATATCTACTGTCTATGCATATAATGACAATCAGAGATTGGAATGAACAGCTAAGGAAACAATTTTTTTTAAAAAAATATTTTTCATACATGAAAGTAAGGTATTCAAACATCAAATTTTCTGCTGAAAAATCACAGCTACCGTTTCCAATTTCCTTTGGATTATTTCGATTGAAAAATTAAAACAGTGATCCAGCAAAATCTGCAACAAGATACAATATACCGCTACTAGGTAGGTATGTACTTTTTTTGAAACACATAAAATTAAATCGCAGGCATATGTGTCCTACTTTAATTTCCACAAAACAATCATTACTAAGGTTGATTCTACTGATTAATGCTCCTTACTTATGAGCTGTCAGCAACTACAACACTCAATTAAAAAAGGGCATTGATAAACGACCCCCCACCCTCGAGTATCGGAGGAAAGTTAATGACTTATGTCTCTTTTATGGATGTTACAAATATTGTATTCCCATTTGCATTCAAAAATAAAAATATGGAAACCTATGGAATTCTATATCCTCGAAAGTGTTTTCGGTGGGCTATCGAAAATCGTTTTCAATAATTATAAAATACGGTTTCGACATCAAAATATTTGCACAATGGTTCTTATATAGGAGTTACTCAAAATTTTGGACTTCTTTTTAATATTCCATCAAATACTGTTTGAAAATCTGCAAATAGAAATTTTTCTCTCTGAAGGAAGATATCTGTTTATTAACTGAAAAAATCATCTAATTTGACGTTCATAACATTTTAATATGTTATCGTTTCTCTAAGCAAAATTTCCTGAATAGGGGTCTTAATCGCATCATGACAGGAATGCATCTAAGTTAAATGTATGCGCTTTCATACTACAAAACGAAATACGAACGCAGAGATGCCGGGCTGCCGTAACTTTCCTGAGCTAGCCAAATTGTCAAATATTTAGGTTCTTGAGGCTATGAAAAGGAAAACACCGTATAGAACAGTCAGGTGGACGAAAATATGTTTTCATGATGTAGATATTATGAGAACTGATAAAATGGATGGAAACAAATGGTTATTACCTTGATAATTTGTGGAAACTATAAGTCAACATAAGGTGTTATCTGAAAATTACATAAACATAAACAAACAATGAAAATCCTGTTATGACTAGAAAAAGGTCGTATAGAACAGTATGGTGGATGGAAGAAATAATTCATTCTGTATATTATGTATATAGCAATTCATCCTGTTTTTTATCTGGAGTACTTGACAGTTTTGAAAGCCCATTGTCATATTTATCTGTATCAGCCATTGGCTAGGATTTTCCAGGAATTAGGGTTTTTATTTGAAAATTGAGAATTTGGTCAGTTAGTGTTAGCATCTCATTCAGTACAGATCTGAAATACAACAAATAAATACATAAATTGTAGGTCGGACGTTTCCTTCCACTATTTAAATTATATTATCAATAATATGTCTAACCTAACTTATCCCAAATCAAACTTCTCTGTAAAATTCATATTACAGTTTGGCAACACTGGCCTAGATTCTGTCGTGTCGTTTGGAGATCTAGTCAGGCTTCCAAATTGCCTATTTGGTTCAAAAAGAGTTAACTTATCCCAAATCAAACTTCTTTGTAAAATTCATATTACAATTTGGCAACGTTGGCCTAGGTACTGTCGTGTCGTTTGGAGATCTAGTCAGGCTCCCAAATTTCCTATTTGGTTCAAAAAGAGTTGGTAAATTCCTTTGTTACTAAAATGCGATCGGGAATTCGCCGAATCACTGCGACAATCCACCTTGATCCAAACTACCTCTGATTACAGGCGAATGAAAATTTTTGCTCGTTATCTTCAATTTATTTGACGGATCGGTACGCAAAAAGACGGGCCCGAATTGGAGATAATCGCTGGATGTTCGAGTCGCTAAATACTTCTCCGAACGATCGGACGACAGAATTACGAAATAATGTGTCATCGGGGTTATTATATCGAAAACAATACAATTTTATATATGTAAGATCGTTTCTTTTGCGACCGAGCCTGTTCGTTCGGACATTTTTATGACGGCTTCATCGAAATTATGATTATGATAAACAATACAAGTGTTTTTACGGTGAAATTGAAACTGTGTGTAAATCAAGACGTAACTTTCGCGGTTATTCTTGGTCCGTAAGTTTCTTCATATGACCTCTCGGAATTTGTTCCATTTGTTTTTCGATTACGATCTTTTCATGGGCTGTGTTTAATTATAAGTAAAATGTTTAAGACACAGTGATGCAAATATCAGATGCTTCTGTAGTTTGTGATGCAAATTAAATCACTAATAAGTTTCACCTCACACAACTTGGGGTTAATGAATTCAAGAAATACAGATACAAGAAACTTGAAGTCATTCTTGGCCAATAATTGAAGAACATAAAAAGGCAAATTTAAAAAAATAAAAATACCACTGATTTCCTGGAACATTGTATGAAATTTAATCATTTCCTGAATTTCAACGAAACGCGAATGTTGCATTCAGGTAACAAAGGAAAGCGCCTTGACCTTTTTGAAATAGGCATGACGACAGTATCAAAAAATTGTCGATTTAATGCTTTTAGGGGAAAATTCATATTGAAAAGAATTTAAAACAAAGCTTTAGTTTCAATTTAAAAAATTCAGATTATTAAGATTTTCAAATAAAATAAAACATTAAAATACTGCAATCCGCCATTCTGACTGAAAACACCAATCACAGCACCTGACGTCACGCTATAGGTAAACTCCGCTGTCAATAATCCCTCAATCATTGTGTTTTGTTGCTGTGAATACTACTGATTACGCATTTGGATTGATTTTTATTATTTTTACGTGTGGTTTATCGACTCCACACTACTATAATAATGGAACCAAGCTTTTTTAAGGCAAATAGCTCAAATTTACCTAGGAATTGATGTCTTAATGTTGGGCGATTTCCTCCTAATAATGAAGAATTTGCTCGTCTGAGTTTTAGAAACGTAAGAAACTTCCTTGTGAGTAAATGTAATTATCTTTTTATCTTTACCCTAGATACATCCAATTTAGATATTAATCAAACCGTTTCGAACTCATGCGAGTTATTTTACTTGCATAGGTTATTTTTATAATGAACTTGTCATTGTTTATTTTTTGAGGTTAGCTCCACCTCACAGCTTGTAAGTTACTATTTTAGAGTTAATAAAATTTTAAGACCCGATAAAAAACTACTTTCTTCTCAACTCAATACATGCCACGCCATACAGTGGTACCTTAGTAGCGTATTTACTTCCTCATAGAAAACACCTAAAATCTGATGAATCACCAAGTCAATGTGTATGTATTTGTTCTAATTAATTTCAATTATTTTAGGCCTTCAAGCAATCAGTTATGCGTAACTGAAACGGGAAGGAAACATTTGTACAGTAGAGTGCAAGATTTGCCCAGAGCAAATATATATATATATATATATATTATATATATATATATATATATATATATAATATATATATATATATATATATATATATATATATATAATATAATTATATATATATATATATTATATATATATATATATATAATATAGTATATGTATATATATATATATATTAATATATTATATATTTATATATGTATATATATATATATATATATATAGTCATATATATATATCGTTCGGGTTTCGCGTGCGAGCTTTAATCACTTATTTCTTATTATTTTCTTATTTGGAACATGTACAAATACTTTGCTGAGTGTTCTTATTGATGTGTTTTTACACTGCGGTACTTCCCACCCCCCCCCCCCCCCACCCCCCCCCCCCCCCACCCCCCCCCCCCCCCACCCCCCCCCCCCCCCACCCCCCCCCCCCCCCACCCCCCCCCCCCCCACGTCTATGGCATGTCTACTTTCATTACCAACTGAAGAGGTTTTGAGTATAATTGGACAAAACTAAGTACTTACCGCCAAAACTGAAAGAAACAAGATGAAAATAAAAGAAGAATTAACATGAATACTCTGCTGAATGATTTGAACGTTATGAGTTATTATATTTTTTTGAATTTTCCTGAACGTTGCATAACAGCTTTCCTAAAAGTACGGTGGACTTCTAAGAGTCTGGTTTTTTTATAGAATCTCTGTTTTCCTGGTTATATAATTGAATATTTAGTTTTTACCTAGCTATAGAGTCAAGTTTATTTCATTATCTTGATGTTATGATAAACTGTTATTTTGGTTGTGCAAATAAACATTATTTATTATTATTATTTTAATAGTATCTCTGGGTTTTACATGAAAGGGAAAATAAAATTATCTAGAATCTCTGGATGATGGCCCCAGGTTCAGATTCCAATAAAATGGAAGATTTTCGTTGGAATAGCATTGGATTCAAAAACAAAGTTTCGGTTAGCTGAAAATGTGACATTATCAGTTGGTATAAATTCAATTATGGAAAAATCCACAAACTTACTGCGGGGAAAAATAATTATTCTCAGTAAACTGTAAAGAAACAACTCTCTTATGTTCAAAGAACAATGAAGAGTTAAGCTTTCATTAGTTTATTTGACATAATAAGTGATTATAGTACAAAGGAAGAGTACTGAACATATCAAGTCAATCAATTAGGAATCAAATTGTCAAACATAAATTGAATGTTCTACAAGGCGCAAAAGTGCACAAAAACTGTGTTTTTGGACCTTAAATTTCAAAAAATTCCAGACCCCTCTACAGGGGCATAAAATTTGAGTCTCGCACACTTGCTATTTTCGCCTTAGGCCGGCCCTGCCTCAACCTGCTTCGTCATCAGTACGCGCTGCACTTCGAGGAGACTTATTTCTTTCCGAAACACATATTGACCTCAGTACGCCAAGCTCTGCGCGATGATGTTAACTAAACCCAGGATAATTAGTATCTTTGAAAGCAATTTTTCTGACTTTATTTTGAGAATTGGCTCAAATAATGAAGACTGATGATAATACAATAATTTCGTCACTTTGTCCTAACTTCCTGACCAGATCCATCAGGATGAAATGCTTTTGTTAGCTTGACGTGTATATTACATAATAAATTTTGTGAATATTCGAACGAATTAGACGAATTTGGAGCATAGTGTAGTTTGGCTTAGTTTTTGTAAATTTTTCTAGTAGGGTTCCTAATATTTTGATATATTATAGAACAAGAAAAATGGGTGCCATGAGACACCAGGTAGGAACGAAGTTCCTTCGGGAAAATATGGAAGGACCACAATTTGCGAAAACGAAACATGTTCGTGTCAGGGCGCACGACAGAAGTGATAACTTATACTAATCCAAGTTGAAATAGTTAATATTGAAATGTGGGGCTAAGAGATCTTACGAGATTGTATATAAAAAAATGAAAAAAGCCATGAGTCACCTCTGGGATTCGAACCAAGAAATACGACACACCAGGGTTCAGTACTAAGACCACTCGGCCGGCAACGCAATATAAATATACCAGTGTATATAACGAAAGGATAACGTATCTCCACGCTTATAATTGAATATTAAACCTACAATCGTAAGTCATTATTTTTGGAACAAATTTGTAAAGCTTTATCTTTTCATTATGCCATATCTGATTCCTGTCGTAATCTGCTCTTTTATGCATATAACTTATACACAATTATTTCGATGTTTCACATCTGGCGTTTTCGAGATACTTGTACATGAATTCATGAGTACATATAATGCATTGGCGATTGACGTGGCGGAATGGGATCAGAAAGAGAAGGGATGAGAGAACGGAAAGAAAGAGGGAGAAAGGGAAAGGTATAAAATATTCGCTTGTGATAACTAAAAGCGTGACTTTCGTCAGTCAGTCTACTTTCGTCAGTCTACTTCCGTCACACCTTTGGTCTCGCATATTTTTCAGTTTGGTCCCGCCGCGAAATCCCTATCTCCTCCAAGCCTGCCGTAAGGAACTTTGTTCCAAAAATGTGAAAATTTCACGGTGAGTTACATTAGCCCTTTGACTGCCAAGGCAGTTCAGATATAACTGCCTCTGCGCCAAAATTTTTTTTTGTCAAAATTGTATCAAATTGGTGTCTAGTGGTAACCTGCGGTAGAAAATGTAATTTTGTATTAATTTTTTTGGTGATGCTGCATATTTTTTTTTGTGTGACAAAATGTCTCACACGGCGCAAGAGCAACTAAAAATCGGTTTGAGCCGTGTGCTTCATTTTGACTCACACATATGTGCGTCACCTTGCATCGCTTTCTGCACCGTTCGGGTGTTTCCGCACCACTATTTAGCGAATTGACGAGTCTTTGCGTGTTTATCTTCATGTGGCGTGAATTATTATAGCGTGAATTATTGTGCGTTTTGAGGTTATTTAGATGTGCCGGTACTATTGTGAGTAGTTAGGAATTGAAATGGTACCGAAAGGTAGCAGTGGAGGCCTTACTGGGAACAACTGTCGTAAATTCCCTCTTCCTTTATAATAAAGTAAATGGGAAAAATATTTCTATGGTTAAGTTCAGGGAGAAATTATGCTCCCAGCGCTGCTTCATTATGGTCAACCGGTTGATCTAGAATATATTGCAGGACATCAGCCATTGACCGCTCACAAGCTAGAAGTTTCAGAGAAAAACTCTAGAGTGATTAGAAGCCGTTGCAAGAGTTGCTACAATAGATTTTCTGAGGCGCAAGGAAGAAATTATGCCATGAAGAAGGCCAAGACAGTACGCTATGTATGTGTAGGATGTCCCGGGAAACCACATATGTGTAAAGATTGCTTCTACAAATTACATAAAATATCATAAATATTTGTTTTTGTATAATTAATAGAAGTGAAAACCATTAAATATACACACGTATATCTAATAACTTTAAGTTTTGCATGTAAGATATTTTTCTAAATAAAAAATTGAACCAAACAAAAAATATACTTTATTTCTGTAGGCTATTTCTGGTGAAAGTTCTTCTACGCCAGGGCTATCTATTACCCCATACAAATATACGAGAACTGTGCGCGCTTCAGACACAGCAAGCGAATAATACTTCTTATAAGTGTGCGTCAATATCGCGCACACGGCGTTCACTGCAGAAGCCGTGTGCGCCGATACGACACACGTGGCAGTCAAAGGGTTAGAGGAGTTTTTTTCATATTTCCCTGTGGTTTGAACCCGATACCTCCAGAATACTAACCAGCATATTTAAGCACTTAGCTTACTAGCTCGATTTAATACACTCGAAAAATACAACATTAGTGACGGAACACTGCTGCTCATGCGATTTTTCTTATAGATCTCTCATTGAGAAGGGCATCAAACTACCATTATTGTACTATTCATGAAGAATAAGAAGAAAGAGTCTATTCATTTTAAAACCAAAATGAAAAATGAATATTTGAATCAAAGAGGTGAACTTGGTGAAAAATAATTAACATCGTAATAAATAAAATCTATATAAAATTTTCCCTTATTATATTGGATAATTGAGGAAAATACAGAAAAATTGAGTAGGTATTGAATTGGTGAACAGGATTCCAACTGTGATAAATACTTTGTGTTATAATAATATTGATAAATCCATATGTGAATGTGATCAAATACTACAATTACTGATTAACAAAACTAAATTTGAATTTACTACGTTTATTATCACAAAATATTTAGAAAAATATAACACTGCGATTGCAATTTCGGTCACTAGACCATCATCGGGCAGATTGAGTTAAGAACTGAGTACAGAATAATTATAGATTTGCGCTTACGGGTGGGAAAGGATTATTGCAGGTACCTAAATAGACAAGAGGAACATATTTCAAGAAGGGCTAATAGAGTGAATTTCACAAATTGGTAGAATACAATGTTCTTAGAAAAGCCATCATTGTTTAAATACACTAAATATAGGAGAATATATCAAGTCAATCTGGTCGTTCAGCAAGATATCTTTTGCATTATTATTGAGTTTAAAAATTTCTAATGATTCTAAGTAAGTAAGTTTGGTTCCTTTCGGTAATTTGTGCATGATTTGAAAATTATCTATTTGTGGAAATGGGTGGGTGGTTTTCACGGCAATGATTTGAAAACGTTGAATCCGTTTTATTTTTCAAAAAAGATTGTTGGTGTTCTTTAAATCTTGTCTTAAACGATCGACCAGTCTGACCTATATATACTCCTTTACATACAGGACGAATCAACTTATAAACTCCTGAACTTTCAAATTTTGAAGTGATATCTTTGGCATTGAATAAAAATCCTGAGAGTTTTGTCTTAGGTTTGAAAGCAATTTTAATATTACATTTAGATATGACATTAGCAACTTTTTCTGTTAGAGGACCAACATATTTTAAAGATGTGAATTTTTCCGATTTTTCTACTTTTAATTGGGGATATGTGCTGTTGTACGCTAGTTGATTACGTTTCTTGTTTATCATTTTATCTATCAAACTTGTATGAAAACCATTATTTGACGCAATTAGTTTTATAGTCGAAATTTCTTTTCGCTAAAATTTGTTTACGGATAAATGGAATTGAAAACGCTCTGTGGATCATTGAATTAAAAAGCTGAATGTTTATGGGAAAAGAGGATGATTTGAATCCGACGGAATACATATATCCGTGAAAGTTGGTTTTCTATATATATCGAAACTCAAAGTATTATTATTATGAAAGATAGTTAAATCCAAGAAGTTTATTTGTCGATCCAATTCTTTTTCAATTTTGAACTTTATATTTGGGTGAATGCTATTAGTATGATTCAAAAACTGATCTAATTGTCTCGCGGTGCCCTTAAAACAAGCAATTACATCATCAACGTATCTATGCCAAAAACTTATATGCGATGCTTTTGTAGAATTGAATATTATGTTCTCTATATGTGACATGAAAATGTCTGCAATAAGCGGACTTAAGTGCGAACCCATAGCCAGCCCACTAGATTGTTCAAAAATTTTGTTATCAAACTGGAAGTAATTTTGACTAAGACATATATCTAATAAGAAAATGATATCATTTATTTTAATAATATCCATAGTGGATTGTTGCAAAATATCTAAGACAAGTGGTAAACACTCATCTGCTGGTATATTGGAGAACATATTATCAACATCGAAGCTAACAAGAAAAGAGTTAGCAGGAGTTACAAAGTTTTTCAGCTTCTGTACTAAATCAACAGAGTTCTTTACTGTATATTTTGGAGTGAAATTAGTTAATTTTCTGAATGTGAAATTCAGATCTTTGGCTAATTTATACGTTGGGCTATTTATGTGAGAAACTACAGGTCGTATTGGGCTATTTTCTTTGTGGTTTTTTATTAATCCGTAAAGTTTTGGAGTTCCAGGGTTCATATGTATTATTGAAAAATTAGGTTTTGATAGTGTATTTGGGGAAATTTCCTGAAGGGCTTGTCTAACAGTTTTTGAAATTTATTTGTTGGATCGACTGATATTTGTTTAATTTGTTCCGTTTGAAGAAAATTATTCATTTTGGAAACATAATCATTTCTTGAGAGAACTACTATCGCATCGGATTTATCTGCTTTAGTGATAGTTAAATTTATTAATTTCAATTTTATGTTCAAGGATTTTATGTCATCTAAATATTTATTTGGTTTTGGAACCTGATGGCTTCTAAGAATTTTTGAAATTTTTGAATTCGGCTAACGGTGGTTCATCAGTATTTTTCAATGCTAAAATAGATTCAACAGCTAATAATTCTTTCTCGTTTTTATCAATACTAATTGGAACGAATTTATGTCCTTTTTCTAACAGATTGACTTCCGAATTAGAAAATTCAATATCGCTGTAGTTTATGATTCTGTCACTGAATTCTCGGGATCTTTCTGATTGATGTATATTTGAATCTAACGTTACTTTTTGATTTTGTTTGAGAATGTTTAATTTTTTGGATTGATTTTTGAACTTTTCAAATATAAGTTTACTAATGTCACCTCTAACATGATCGTCATAGGAGTCAAATTCTAAAGGATGAAGTTTATGAGTTAATTCAGCATGTATTACCTTAATATAATTTTGTACAACATCTCTTTTCTTGAATAGATATCTACATTCTTCTTTCATCCAGGTTGTTTGGGCCACTAATGTAGCTTTTCTGGCTGCTGTGGTTGTAGACTTTGTTGTTATTCTGACATAGTTAGGAATGAGAACAATTACTGATCCCTGTACGGTACGGCTGCATACACCAACAACAATAAAAAAATTGATAATAAGGTATTAATTTTTTTGAGGAGATTTATACGTTCATAATTTGCGCTTTAATTCTTTTGATTTCTTGCCGAATATTCCTTTAGTTGTGAAGCTCAACTGAGTCAGATAAACCGTGACGCTATTTTAATACCACGGTTTATTCCAAAGCTGCTCCTATGAATGTCCGACCATAATATCAATCAAGATATAGGAAATTTATTGCTCTTGTACTTATCGTTGTATACATGAAACTTACGAAAATATATCATCATACTTTTATTGTCAGATTAACTCAGGATAGCTGTTCAAAGTGGAACAAAACAGAAATGAATAAGTTGATGAAAGGGGCGTTGTTTTAAATTTGTTTCTGAAAATTCTCACTAGGATTGAAATTTTTGAAAGAAACGTTACACTCCAAATACTTAATTATTGAGCAAATTAAAGTTAGTTTCAAAGCTGTGTTCCTCCGTCAGGACCATCTCGAAATAATGGCTGAGCGTGAGCGTCGGCTGTGTTGGTATATATTCCCTTATTCATTTAATTACTCTCAAAAGTTGTGGCTAATTTGATAATAAAGGATAAATTGTGGAAGTTATTCAGTAGAATTTGAGGTTAGTAATGATGTAGTCAGGTATAGAACTGTGTTTTCAAGCTTCCGTAGGTATTATATACAAATGTGAAAAATGAGTATACGATCAGCGTATTATTATAGATTACCTATAGTTTCGAAGTGGAGGATTTTATAATTTTCACGAATAATCTACTGTCTATGCATATAATGACAATCAGAGATTGGAATGAACAGCTAAAGGAAACAATTTTTTTAAAAAAATTTTTTTCATACATGAAAGTAAGGTATTCAACATCAAATTTTCTGCTGAAAAATCACAGCTACCGTTTCAATTTCCTTTGGATTATTTCGATTGAAAAATTAACAGTGATCCAGCAAAATCTGCAACAAGATACAATACCGCTACTAGGTAGGTATGTACTTTTTTTGAAACACATAAAATTAAATCGCAGGCATATGTGTCCTACTTTAATTTCCACAAAACAATCATTACTAAGGTTGATTCTACTGATTAATGCGCCTTACTTATGAGCTGTCAGCAACTACAACACTCAATTAAAAAAGGGCATTGAGGCTGATAAACGACCCCCCACCCTCGAGTATCGGAGGAAAGTTAATGACTTATGTCTCTTTTATGGATGTTACAAATATTGTATTCCCATTTGCATTCAAAAATAAAAAGATGGAAACCTATGGAATTCTATATCCTCGAAAGTGTTTTCGGTGGGCTATCGAAAATCGTTTTCAATAATTATAAAATACGGTTTCGACATCAAAATATTTGCACAATGGTTCTTATATAGGAGTTACTCAAAATTTTGGACTTCTTTTTAATATTCCATCAAATACTGTTTGAAAATCTGCAAATAGAAATTTTTCTCTCTGAAGGAAGATATCTGTTTATTAACTGAAAAAATCATCTAATTTGACGTTCATAACATTTTAATATGTTATCGTTTCTCTAAGCAAAATTTCCTGAATAGGGGTCTTAATCGCATCATGACAGGAATGCATCTAAGTTAAATGTATGCGCTTTCATACTACAAAACGAAATACGAACGCAGAGATGCCGGGCTGCCGTAACTTTCCTGAGCTAGCCAAATTGTCAAATATTTAGGTTCTTGAGGCTATGAAAAGGAAAACACCGTATAAAACAGTCAGGTGGACGAAAATATGTTTTCATGATGTAGATATTATGAGAACTGATAAAATGGATGGAAACAAATGGTTATTACCTTGATAATTTGTGGAAACTATAAGTCAACATAAGGTGTTATCTGAAAATTACATAAACATAAACAAACAATGAAAATCCTGTTATAACTAGAAAAAGGTCGTATAGAACAGTATGGTGGATGGAAGAAATAATTCATTCTGTATATTATGTATATAGCAATTCATCCTGTTTTTTATCTGGAGTACTTGACAGTTTTGAAAGCCCATTGTCATATTTATCTGTATCAGCCATTGGCTAGGATTTTCCAGGAATTAGGGTTTTTATTTGAAAATTGAGAATTTGGTCAGTTAGTGTTAGCATCTCATTCAGTACAGATCTGAAATACAACAAATAAATACATAAATTGTAGGTCGGACGTTTCCTTCCACTATTTAAATTATATTATCAATAATATGTCTAACCTAACTTATCCCAAATCAAACTTCTCTGTAAAATTCATATTACAGTTTGGCAACACTGGCCTAGATTCTGTCGTGTCGTTTGGAGATCTAGTCAGGCTTCCAAATTGCCTATTTGGTTCAAAAAGAGTTAACTTATCCCAAATCAAACTTCTTTGTAAAATTCATATTACAATTTGGCAACGTTGGCCTAGGTACTGTCGTGTCGTTTGGAGATCTAGTCAGGCTCCCAAATTTCCTATTTGGTTCAAAAAGAGTTGGTAAATTCCTTTGTTACTAAAATGCGATCGGGAATTCGCCGAATCACTGCGACAATCCACCTTGATCCAAACTACCTCTGATTACAGGCGAATGAAAATTTTTGCTCGTTATCTTCAATTTATTTGACGGATCGGTGCGCAAAAAGACGGGCCCGAATTGGAGATAATCGCTCGATGTTCGAGTCGCTAAATACTTCTCCGAACGATCGGACGACAGAATTACGAAATAATGTGTCATCGGGGTTATTATATCGAAAACAATACAATTTTATATATGTAAGATCGTTTCTTTTGCGACCGAGCCTGTTCGTTCGGACATTTTTATGACGGCTTCATCGAAATTATGATTATGATAAACAATACAAGTGTTTTTACGGTGAAATTGAAACTGTGTGTAAATCAAGACGTAACTTTCGCGGTTATTCTTGGTCCGTAAGTTTCTTCATATGACCTCTCGGAATTTGTTCCATTTGTTTTTCGATTACGATCTTTTCATGGGCTGTGTTTAATTATAAGTAAAATGTTTAAGACACAGTGATGCAAATATCAGATGCTTCTGTAGTTTGTGATGCAAATGAAATCACTAATAAGTTTCACCTCACACAACTTGGGGTTAATGAATTCAAGAAATACAGATACAAGAAACTTGAAGTCATTCTTGGCCAATAATTGAAGAACATAAAAAGGCAAATTTGAAAAAATAAAAATACCACTGATTTCCTGGAACATTGTATGAAATTTAATCATTTCCTGAATTTCAAGAAAACGCGAATGTTGCATTCAGGTAACAAAGGAAAGCGCCTTGACCTTTTTGAAATAGGCATGACGACAGTATCAAAAAATTGTCGATTTAATGCTTTTAGGGGAAAATTCATATTGAAAAGAATTTAAAACAAAGCTTTAGTTTCATTTAAAAAATTCAGATTATTAAGATTTTCAATAAAATAAAACATTAAAATACTGCAATCCGCCATTCTGACTGAAACACCAATCACAGCACCTGACGTCACGCTTAGGTAAACTCCGCTGTCAATAATCCTCAATCATTGTGTTTTGTTGCTGTGAATACTACTGATTACGCATTTGGATTGATTTTATTATTTTACGTGTGGTTTATCGACTCCACACTACTATAATAATGGAACCAAGCTTTTTTAAGGCAAATAGCTCAAATTTACCCAGGATTGATGTATTAATGTTGGGCGATTTCCTCCTAATAAATGAAGAATTTTGCTCGTCTGAGTTTAGAAACGTAAGAACTTCCTTGTGAGTAAATTGTAATTATCTTTTTATCTTTACCCTAGATACATCCAATTTAGATATAATCAAACCCGTTTCGAACTCATGCGAGTTTATTTTACTTGCATAGGTTATTTTTATAATGAACTTGTCATTGTTTATTTTTGAGGTTAGCTCCCTCACAGCTTGTAAGTTGCTATTTTAGAGTTAATAACATTTTAAGACCCGATAAAACAACTACTTTTCTGTAACTAATAAGCACCTACTGGTACTAGTAGTATTTTTCCTCATAGAAAACACCTAAAATCTGATGAATCACCAAGTCAATGTGTATGTATTTGTTCTAATTAATTTCAATTATTTTAGGCCTTCAAGCAATCAGTTATGCGTAACTGAAACGGGAAGGAAACATTTGTACAGTAAAGTGCAAGATTTGCCCAGAGCAAATATATATATATATATATATATATATATATATATATATATATATATATATATATATATATATATATATATATATATATACATATATGTATATATATATATATATATATATATATGTATATATATATATATATACATATATGTATATACATATATATATATATATATATATATATATATATATATATATATGTATATATATATATATATATTTATATACATATATATATATATATATATATATATATATATATATCGTTCGGGTTTCGGCGTGCGAGCTTTAATCACTTATTTCTTATTATTTTCTTGTTTGGAACATGTACAAATACTTTGCTGAGTGTTCTTATTGATGTGTTTTTACACTGCGGTACTGCACACCACTCATAATTTTTTGAATTCATTTTTATCACACGAATGAATTTGATGTTTTGTTCACTTTCTTCGCTACGCATAGACACAATGATATGTTTACCTAAGCGTGACGTCAGACCGACGCCATGACAAATGCGAGCTGTTTTCGCGCGCTATTGAAATAATATTAGAAAAATGGCTTTAAACTTCGTTAAACTTAAGTTTATTACCGAAATGAAGGTTTTTTCGTGAATAGTAAATGTGTATCCACATTAAGGAAGAGTATTTCAAAATCATTCGTCACGCCTATTCTCGAAATAAGTTCCGCCTATAATAGTAAATTACCCCTTGTAAACGAACAAATTGATTTTCAGGTATCACCTTTGCTTTTGTCTGTTTTATAAAATAAGATGTAATACTCTCCTGTAGTCAGGAGGATTGAATCGACTAATAAAAGGTATACATTTGAAAGTAATTAATACATAATATTTTTTTAATAAAAAATAAAATAAAAAAAGTATATATATATAAATATTTAAAAGTCCTGCATTTTTATAGGTGTGTATATAAAGCCCTTTTTTTTCATTTAACTCCGACTCGTTTTTTTTTTTAAGAATTCTCCTTGTACATTAGGTTCACGTAAAACTGAGCATACATCATAAATAAGAAAAAGCGCCCCTTCCCTCCCCCCTTCCAACCACGCTTGAGTTGAAAATTTAACAGGGAAAGTTGGTCAAATAGTAATAAATTTAGTAAAAAAAGGAACGAGGGAACTTTTCATTCTTTTTTTTTTGCCAGTAGGCATTTTAATAATATAGGATTTTCATAATATGAGATGGCATATCCATAATGCAAGTCGGGAATAGGTATCTTCTCCTCCCCTAAAAATATTTTCGCGACGACCCTGACTGCTAGACTAATTTTTATGAAAGAACATTTAAAATTCGGACATAAAAAGGTACCAATATATATTCATGTATTCCTCATATAAAAATTTAGATAATATTAGTAGTTCCGTTCCATATAATTTTGTCTCTTATAAACATGTTGGAACGAACCATTGTATTTATGTAAATTCCTAGAAAACCCCAATCGTGGTAAACTTAACCATAAACTCATAAATCAGGATTGTCACCTATTGTCCGAGATCTAGATAAGCAATACAATAATTGTTAAAGAAAAGAGTATGGAATTAGGGTTATTATCGTTTTTCTTTAAAACTTATAATTATGATTTGTGTCTTATAGCGTGCGGTTGGTTATTTGTAAGAATTTAAGCGTCAACCCGAACTCACCCTTAAACCATTCGGGTCGTCAAAGATGCAAATGTGTAATTTTTTAAGCAGAGGTAAATATCTCAAAAACTATTTAACCAAAACAAGTTATGTAGACCTTTATGTCTTGAAATTTACGTAAAATCCATATGTATAATAATATACGGTATGTTATTTTTATTTACTCAGAAATGCAATGTTTAATTATTTTTCTGTTTCACCAGTCAGCAGAAAAAAACTATAAGTTTTACAGTCGTATTCACCATCTGCCGCTAACTTTTTAATAGGCTGTTGAGTGCGTAAAGGCTGCTACGCACCTAGCTGTCTACTTGACAAGTATGCTGACACAAGCTTTTTGTGCAATTATACATGAATGTGTGTATGGTAAAATACAGTAGAAGTATTTGCGAGTTTTACCATACACACCTTCATTTATAATATTGCACAAAAAGCTTGAAAAAGCATACTTGTCAAGTAGACAGCTATATGTGTAGTCGCCTTTACGCATTTAGCGGCCTGATAAAAAGTTAGCAGCTGATGGTGAATACGGCTGTTAGTTTACCAATCGAAGATAGCAATAGTGCAAACTTAATCACACCCTGTATATATTATTACTATATACTACTAATAACTACGCGCTATTAATTTAAAATGGATAACGTAAAAACTAAGTACAATAATTTACACTGCTTATTTTCAAAGGATATTACGAGAGATATACCTATCTAAATATTTATCACGATTTTTGCATACTTTGATAAAAACTATAGGAAACATGACATAAATAACGGCTTATCTGTATAATTTATAAAATTGTAAAAAATGTTTGCTCGAGAGATCGAGAGAAACGAGAAATTCTCGACGAGAGAGGGGCTTTCTCTCGTCTCGTCTCGAAATTTTTTTCGAGAGAAAATATCTCTCTCGTCTCGTCGAGACGAGACGAGAGACGAGAATCTCTCTTCTCGGCGGCATCACTAGTTTCAATTCTTTTTTTCAACCGAGCTGCATTTCGTGGTGACTATTCCGTTCGAATTGCATCCCGATCTGTTTCGCTATCAGTACTCGATGCACTTCGCGAATTTATTTTTAGAATAGAGGGTTGAAATTTGATACGTGGATTGAGTTGATGTTGAGGTACGTTCGTTCGTTGGTTTCAACATTTTTTCTCAACCACGATGCAAATCGAAATTTTTTTTTCAATAAATGCTGGCGATCTACCACAAAATATTTAGGTGAAAAGCGATCGACCAACTTAATGATACTAAAAAAGAAACAAATACATTTGCAAGAATATGATTTATTTTGCACTTCAAAACACTGTGCTGACACGTTAACAGGGGGAAGGAGGGGTCTTTGGCGGTGTTACCACGCCCTCGCGATCGACTCTGAAAGTTTCTGAGATCGACCGTTTGAGCACCCCTGCTGTAGAAGATCCTCCTAGCTTTTTGAATTTCATGCGCATAGAAGTTGAACTAATGTAAAATGTCACAAAAATATCAACATGATTTTAACATCGCGACAGTAATGCCACGGCTTCAAATTGTTGCCGCGACAACGTGACTTTGAAGTTTGCATGTTTAAAAGTGTCGCGAATTTTAGTGTCACGGCACGAAAGTCGCGACATTGTTGTCACATGAAAACGAGCCTTAAGCAAAGCAATCTAGTTTGACATTTTTTTACATCGAATCCATTTGAAAAATATTATTTTAATTCTATCGTTTGAACACCGTTTGTGGAAAAAATCGCATGTTTTATTCGGAGAAAAGCACTTTTTGTGGCTCGACTAAAATTTTTTCATTTAAACATTTAGTCTCGTATCATTTTACTCCTGATAAATTAACTCCTATATAAAATGTGCTATTTAACGATGACCTTTTTGTCAGTTTGACAGCGATAAAAAAGGTGCATCCTTTTTTATCACCGATAAAAACGCCTGTTCCTCATAACTAGACTACATCTATTAGCCGTGGATGTCACTTTAATATTTATTCTGTCAGTGGTGATTATTTAACTTTGTTGATATAAAAACCTTAAAGATGAGTCGTTTTGGTGAAGTTTCGACTGAGCATATATTCTGTCGTTAATTTATCTTGCCAAAAAACACTCGAGCTTTTCTTCTATCAGATAAATTTCTCTTCAACTCAAAGTTTTGCCAATCACAAATTTACTCGAAGAACTGACATTAGATAAAATCGCTCATATCAGTTTTTCTCGTAAAATTTGTGATTGGCAAAACTGTTTCGTTACACAGAGAAATTTATCCGATAAAAAAAAAGCTCTTGTGTTTTTACTGTTGATAAAACAATATACTATTTAATTCAGTTTGCTATATATACTAAGCGAGATTTTTCAAAGTATAATTCAATCCGTTAGAATCGCAAAAATACGACCTCAGTAATGGGGCTCTGCTGCTCACGAATTTTTTTTTAAAAAGTGAAAATTGTAAGAATTTTATCAATAGGTATGCCAATCAATAATATGAATTGATTATATTGCTGGTTGTTGTAACAACATTTGTTTAGTCGATATCATCTGAGATACTTGAACACTCCATTGGGTGTTATATTTCACATTCAGAAATATTCCCTTCCCTCACACTTCACAAATGTTCATATTGGCACCACGACGTGGCCTTGCGTACTTCAGTAATTGGCCAGCAAACAATTTCGCTTATAAGGATCAGAGATCGAAAAGATAATTAGATATAAATCGAACGATTCATTTATATCGTTGGATTATTGATATTTCTCCCGAAGACAGGGTGTGTACGTCGGCCGGATCATGCCGGTAG
The DNA here is from genome assembly GCA_030704885.1 of Cynegetis impunctata. Taxonomy (NCBI): domain Eukaryota; kingdom Metazoa; phylum Arthropoda; class Insecta; order Coleoptera; family Coccinellidae; genus Cynegetis; species Cynegetis impunctata. The sequence continues at coordinate 496,273 of JARQZK010000755.1, forward strand.
ATCGTTTATTTATGTGTTTGTTGGCCACGATTAATTTGAACTCAAGTCAAAATGAGAAACGTCGGCTGATTATTGGGTAGATGTCAATTAACGAATTCTGATAAAACCTTTGGTAAACATATTTGTTAAGACATATATATTGGAATCTTAACTAATATTTTCCATACCAAGGATTTTATCAGAATACTTAAATTAATCTTCTTTTCATTATTATATATTGAATTTTTAATCATCTTTTCATTTTCTAGTTAAGATCGTTTCGCGATTTCTTTTTTCATTTAAATCACTACAAGATCATTGCCCGATTGTTTGAAGTTATTGATAGTTACCCAATAATCAGTCATATTGACTTGAGTTTAATTAAATGACCTCCAACAAACACATAAATAAACAATCTATTGGCAAGATCCGATCAACGTACACACCCATATATATATATATATAATAATCTTTATTGAACAATATTTTTAACAATCCCATTCAAAAAAAAACCTTCAGAAACACAAAAATACATCGAAATGTCACAGTTAATAACTACAAAACAATCTTTATGTAATATTACCATTGTTCACAAAGACAAATATGACCACAAAGGCTAATGCCTGTGCGTGGACCATCATCTGTTTTAATATATAGATATATACACTAGGTACACCCAATACTATACATATCCTCACAGATCGAAGGTACAACCAAAATTTTAAAGGAAAAAGAAAACAAAACAAAATCGGAACTGGATATGGCCTACATCATCCACCGCTAAAATAACATAATTTCAGATAACCATCAAACTAGCATTAAATTTCCTATCTTTATCATGTATCCAGGTTTTTATTTTATTAATAAATTTTTTATTATTAACTATTGTTCTAATTTCAAGCGGAAGAAAGTTAAAAGTTCTCGGTCCCAGGAAATAAACGCTTTGCTGAGATATTGTCTTCTTTATTTTAGGTACCATCAAATAAAGAACGATGTTACGAGTTTCAAATCTGTGTGATGTAAGGGCCTCAGAGGAAATATGCTTTTTCACATGTTTCAACAAACTCAAACAAAACAGCTGTCGTATGTCAAAGAAGCCAGACATTTTATACAACATATCAGTAGGAAAATACATGCTTTTCTCTAGTATAATTTTTATAATCCATTTCTGTTGGATTTCTACTTTCTTTATAACACTGTTATATGCTCCACCCCAAGCTATAATACCGTATAATAATTGTGACTGAACCAAGGCGTAATAAATATAATTCAAATATTTTTTGCTCAATATTGTTGTTAAGTATCTAACCTTAGAGACTAATCCTCTAAGTTTTTTAATAAGATAATCTGCGTGTGCTTCCCACCTTAGATTTGAGTCTACCATTATTCCCAAATACTTACAGCAGTATGCACCAGGTATCCGAAAAGCACTATTTTTATCTTTTATTATTAAATCATCAATACCTTGTAAGCGTCTCTTATCGACAGCAAAGGGAATGTATTTTGTCTTCTCAAAATTTATTGTAAGAAGATGCTCCTCCATCCAATGTTTAATTTTGATGAAGTCACTTTCAACATCATTTCTTAATAGTTCCCACGAATTTTCACTGTAAAAAATTGCAGTGTCATCTGCGAAACTGATAATTTTCCCAATAGATTCCACCGAAAAAAGCCCATTTAAATATAGGGTGAATAAGATGGGTCCCAAAACTGTTCCCTGTGGAACTCCGTAATGTACCGACTCTAAATCGCTAAGACAACCTTCATTTATCTTGACCATTTGTTTTCTGTCTGTTAGGTAGCTGCGCAGCAACCCCAGACCAACCCCTCTAATCCCCAATTCCTCTAATATCTCCAGCAGGATGCAATGTTCTACGGTATCGAAAGCTTTCGACAAGTCAATCATAACACATAGGCCGATTTTATCATCATTAAATGCTCTATATACCTTTTCAACCAATGCAGCAATAGCATCCTGCGTTGATCTACCCTCTCTAAAACCGAATTGCATTTCTGATAGAATTTCATTTCTTTCTAAAAAGGAATCTAGTCTAGTTTTTATGATTTTCTCAATAATTTTACTGAATGTGGGAAGTAGCGAAATATATATATATATATATATATATATATACCTATATATATATATATATATATATATATATATATATATATATATATATATATATATATATATATATATATATATATATATATATATATATATATATATATATATATATATATATATATATATATATATATATTCATTCGAATTGTTGTTGCCTGTGAACTATTTCTAATCTTTTGATAATTATTAGCAATAACAGGCTTGTTGAATCTCAAAAAACTCGATTTTATTAAAAAGTTGACGTTTCGCCACGACATTCGTGGCTTTATCAAAACTTTTGAAAAAATTGAAATTTCTTTGATATTTATTGATTTGAAAAAATTTGAATAGAAAAAGACTACTATGTCTCACTAAAATTTTTTTCGGCTGTGGCCGTTCTTTGTTATTTATTATATATTACGTGCTATTCAGTCCAATATTAACATTTAAATCTGTTATTATTAGATGGTAAGGGAAACCACAGAAACCTTTACCCAGGTAATTTTCGAAATAGGTTCAAATTATTTTGATTTTGAAAAGTCAAAGAATAGGGTACTATTTATCTTATTTTCAAAAATTTCTTATTGCGGCTGTGGCCGTCTTCGGTTATTAATTATGTGCTATTTAGTCCAATATCAACAGACAGTTGAAATAAGATGGGAAGGGAACCACAGAAACCTTCACCCACGTAATGTACAAAATAGGTTTAAAATATTTGATGAGTTTTTTGAGATTCAACAAGCCTGTTATTGCTAATAATCATCAAAAGTTTATATATATATATATATATATATATATATATATATATATATATATATATATATATATATATATATATATTATATATATATATATAATATATATATATATATATATATATATATATATATACAGGGTGAGTCAGTTTTTTGTAGCAGGACTTTACCATCTTGTGAAAGCCATTTTTTTATGATGAAAATCTTATATAAACATATATGCTCAGGAGCTTCGTTTCTGATATACAGGGTGCCAAAGTTTTAAATTTTTCTGTTTTTTCTAAGTTTCCTCCTATAATTTTCAAAATAATTGAATGAAATTTGCCACAACTATTTCATTTCAATAGCTCAATATTTGGGGCTATTAAGCATTTTTCAAACCTCTCGAACTTTTATGCGTGCCGCCTCTACTTCCAATGAAACATCAATTCTAATTCTCTCTTTACTTTGGATACTTCCTGTTCTGTTGTATGTTTTTCGAAAACTGCATGGATATCGAGATAAATGCCAAAAAGAATTGAATTGTGATGAAACTTTATTTCTTGAACACACTTTATTTGACATTCATTAGTAAATGATTAAAACAATTACTGATGAATTGAAATTTGGTTAACATATTACACTTCAATAACTCAATATTTGGGGCTATCATGCATTTTTGAATAACTACAGGGTGATACATTTTAGGCATCGTACCCAATTTAGTCCAGTGAATAGAGAAGGATTACCTTACAAACGGTCCGGTAGTTCTGAATTTTTGATATGGTGTCTAGGATAGTTAGTTGGTAGGTATTTGAAATGCAAAATGCACAATTTTTCTCGCTATTTGCTCGCCGCCATATTGAATGAACCGAAAAAAAATCGGCGCTTTCTTCTGATTTCTGGTATTTATCTCGACATCCAAGCATAATATTCAACTATTGACAATTTTAGTTGCTGAGATTGAATTCTCGCACATAACTATGTGTGGCTTATTAGTGGCTAATAATTTAATTGTATTAACTTCAGTTTGAAAATTTGTTTCCGATAATGGAATCGTGAACAACCTATGTATGAACGAATGAAAAGCACTGAGTTTTATTTTAATGTGTTGGTTACTGTCGCTGTGAATTAAAGTATCTGTGAACATTGTATAAAATTCAATCACTTCCTGGATTTAATTATATATTTATTGGGAAGTATTTTTGTTCTTCATTAATAGTTTGCGTGGGGTATATTGAATGCAACAGATACTTTATTCGTTTTTTCCCAATGAGCTTGTCGATAAGACTTTCATTGTAACCGTTATTAGTGGCTAATAATTCAATTGTATTAACTTCAGTTTGAAAATTTGTTTCCGATAATGGAATCGTGAACAACCTATGTATGAACGAATGAAAAGCACTGAGTTTTATTTTAATGTGTTGGTTACTGTCGCTGTGAATTAAAGTATCTGTGAACATTGTATAAAATTCAATCACTTCCTGGATTTCAACAAAACCAAATTGTTACATTCAGATAACAAAGGAAAACGCCTTGACCTTCTTGAAATTCTCGAAATAAGTTCCGCCTATAATAGTCAATTACCCCTTGTAAACGAACAAATTGATTTTCAGGTATCACCTTTGCTTTTGTCTGTCTTATAAATTAGGATGTAATACTCTCCTGTAGTCAGTGTTGATAATGAGTTCATAACTCGAAACATGTCGACTTTTCGTTACTGCTAAATACAGTATCTAAATATTTTTTATATTGTGAAACATAAGCCAAGTGTTTTTATTTTAAAGTTTATACTTTATAATTTTAATTGCTTTAGTGGAAACAAGAAGTTTACGTATGTTGCCATAAGTTTCTTCTTTTGGCAACAAGGAGAAACATTCATGAACAAAATGTTCCATTTCCTTCGGTGGAACTGTAGCTTCACACTTCGCGAAGTTTTAACGAGTCAACCAAATTGATAGTTCTAAAAGAGAATAACTTAGTCTACCGACAGAATAAAATGTTCAATGGAGATTCAGCCAGCCTCGATTTCATAATGTTACATTTTTCCTTCTGATATTGTACACAATTAAGGAACAAACAAGACTTACAAGTGTCTGGCGCCTAAGATAAACGTCATCGAAGTCGAATGCCGTTCGTTTTACACGGTCTCAGGTATAATAAAATCAAGAACTAGTTGTGTAAGACATTTTCATAAAAGATCGCAACAGATGGCGCGGGTGAAAGATCACGGATGTTTACACGATTAAAATTCCAACGAGGTCTGTAAATTATTTCGAAGCGTTATTCTAGTACAGTACAGAATACTTAGCACGAAAATTGGCAAATATCTACAAAATGGACGGACCTGCTAAAATTTTCAGGACAAGGGTCATTAGAGATGCCTAAATTCGTAAGAATCCAACAAAATTTCTATCTGCGTTGTTCGCCATCTTGAAAAGCTGGTTCGTCGATATTTTGACTCCTGCTGGTAGGATTTTGGTTTTTAAAAGTTTTTCAGGGAAAAATATTATCTACCACTTTTATTTGAAGAATTTCTCGATATTTGTGATAAAAAAGATTTAAGTTAAAAAAAATTCAACGAATTCATGCTAACGAGTGTTTATTGTCGATTATATTGGCCCCTTTTGATTTTATCAAACAATTTTTCTCAGATGAAAAGGTACCATGGGTATTATTAGGATAAAGCTTTCGGTCAACGTATATAAAAACACCACCGAACTCAAGCGTTACTAAGCTAGTTAGTCGAGTACTCAGGTACGCTGACTAGTATTTGGGAGGTCTCAGGTTCAAACCCCGTCGCCGACTGGTCTGCCATGAGTTTTTTTCAGAGGTTTACTCATAGTAATGTAAGTCACTGCTTGCAAACTTACAAGGCGAATGCTGGGCCAGTATTAATCCTTTGAACCCTACCCACACTTCCTATGTTCCATAAATATCCCGTCTCACCTATCCTTAATGCACTTGTACATACAAGTGTATCCTCTGCTCTGGCTAAAGGAGTTAATCCCAAACTCAAGCTGCCCGCCTCCCTGACACATACTTCAGGGAGGAATGAAACACGTGTGTTTCCTTTTCCTTTCCTCAAGCGTTATTATCCTTATACCCTTGACCAAGCTAGTTAGTCGAGTATGCTGGCTAGTATTTGGGAGGTCTCGGGTTCAAACCCCGGGGCCGACTGGTCTGCCATGAGTTATTCTCAGAAGTTTCCTCATGGTAATGTAAGTCACTGCTTGCAAACTTATAAGGCGAATGCTGGGCCAGTATTAATCCTCTGAACCCTACTCACACTTCCTATGTTCCATAAATATCCCGTCTCACCTATCCTTAATGCACTTGTACATACAAGTGTATCCTCTGATCTAGCTGAAGGAGTTAATCCCAAACTCAAGCTGCCCGCCTCCCTGACACATACTTCAGGGAGGAATGAAACACTTGTGTTTCCTCTTCCTTTTCCTTTCCTCAAGCGTTATTATCCTTATAATACCCTTGATACCTTAATAACTACAATCGTCTATGTTATGAATCTAGTGAGTATTCACAGAAAACGAAAGAACTATATAAATATAGTATTTGAAGTATTTGAAGGTACCTACTTATAGTAATCGAGATATGAACGAATTTGGTAACTCTAAATCAATATTATCATAAAATTTCATAAAAACATTGAGGATATTTCTAACATCACACAAATAGCCATCGAGAAACGAAAGGTTAGTTGCCAGAAATAGATTTATTCTCTCAGTTATTTTATAATAGAAATTATCTTAAGATCTTAAATCATCAACTCAAATTACCTGCATGAATGGAATACTTTGTGGTACGATACCATATTTTTGTAGAGGTAATTGCTTTTGACTTTGCCGACAATTCGGTTAAACTCACGTTATTGGTGTGTTTTCAATAAAATTAATCTGCAGCTCCGTGAAAAACCGGAAAATTATATATAGTCAATACAACTGGATTTTACTCACATATTCTTTTTTATATAATTCGAGATGTAACCGACTTTTGAACTATCATAAATGGACTATTGAATAGGGATGAATTTAATTCTATATTTCGTAGACTACGTAGACTATGGAAGGTTTTTCGGGTGGAACAATACAAATGAAGTCTTTTAGGAGAATTTACTCTCTTATTTTTACAAATTGTTTATGGAATTATTAAGTTTCATTCAGTCTTAATAGAATATTAATAGTATATCGTTTTTACTTCTTTTATAAAACAATATCAATAAAGCGTTCTTAACCGGTAATTATATTGAAAAACGTATCAAGGATAATGAATAAAAAATTCTTTAAAAAAATTTTTTTTGAGAATATAAAATTTTTTGCGATAGATATTAAAAATTTTACATTGGTAGAACTTCCAGAATATAAACGTAGTTTTGATAATAAAAAGGAGGAACTTGCATTATGCAAATCATTCAGTAAATAGAAACTGCTCATTTAGCTGTCACTTTGAAATATTGAATACGGAAAATAGAGGTTTAAAATTAAATTTTCTAAAATCAATAAATTCAAATAACCAATTGACTGAGCCGATACTTGATGAAAATCCATGACGATAATGTGAAACTTGGGTTTTTGTATTTCAATATATTTTGTTAAATATAACAACTGTTTCGCCAAACACAGTGGCTTCTTCAGATGAGTAAACATAACAGGTACAAAGTTTCATACTTCACTTAAATAAATTTATCTACAACCGTGCGTAAATTATGTTTTTACACACCCATATTAGTGCAGTAACTATTACTTTAACGCACTAGTGCGGTAAAAAATTATTAAACAAATTTAATTTAAGCTATTAATCTTGGAAATGTGTCTATCTACATGTTCTTTTTTATGGACAAGGTGGACTTCAGCATTGAATAATAGCACCAAAGCGGCTTCTTTTCCTTGAACTTATCTTCAAAATAGGCAATTAATACATCTTCATTAATGTTATCCACTTTTTTATGGGAGCACCATTCGATTAACATATCATAGGCCTTTTCGTAGCGAATTCCGTTGCTTTTTTTTGTCGCTATGACATTCTAATTTTCATAGCAATAAAAGAAGTTAAAACATTGCTGGTGACCAAGTTGGGAAATTTTAGACTTTAATTAATTTGTATTTGATCAAAACGAACGGTTGTAGATAAAATAGTATACATAACTCGCGTGGTAAAGGTTTTTAGCACACTTAAGTGAATGAAAAGACTCGCCTGCGGCTCGTTTTTCAAACTTCACTTAGTGTGTGCTAAAAACCTAGTTACCACACTTATTATGTAATATACTATTAACAAGGGAGAATTATTCATATCTACTTGATCATTCAATAAACTATTGGAACTTTTCCTAATATTGATTTTTAGTGCATCTAATAAAATAAGTCTTTCTTCTCTTTATTTGATATTTCGAATTCGTTATTAAAACTATGATTATGTTCCAGCAGGTGTGATGATTATGTTGAATCTGTTTTTTCCTTATCGTAACTTCTTTTATGTTCAGATATTCAAACTTCGAAGTTTCTGCCGGTTTGGCCCATATATACCATAGGACATGAACTGCAAATTAGCTTGTATATTATTATGGGTTGTATTTCAAATACTTAGATGTTCTTCTCATTGATTAGGTAGAACTGACAATTCCCTAAATATCGTACAGATCCTCTTAGATAACTGAAATTGGATATTAACATCTGTACCTCTATTAACTATTGCTAAGTCAGCATCTGACGAAGAAGTTTTACTTCGAAACTGGCATCATCCATTATAGTTATATGTAAAATTTTGTATCAAAAGCGTTTCATGAAGTTTTATTCCACAGGCTAATGATAAAGAGTCAAATGAAGCAATGATTAAATATAAATTATATTCTCTAGTGACAATTAACACAGAAGCAGAATAGAGCAAGATCTCAGAGTTGCCAGACGTGACTTATTTCCTCATCAATAATATTTGTGAGATGAAGTAGTGTTCGTATGTACTTTCAGTGTATGGATAACTACTACCTTTTGCCGACGGCCAATTTCCAGGTATCAGGTGCTAAAGATGGAAAAAGCTCAACTCACTCTCCTTATTTTCTCAATCTTGATTTTTATATATGATACTCAGGGAACTATTTCAATACCTTATGCAAGCAGCCAGACCGATCGTATGGGCCAAACATCCCGCCAGACACAAATTAAGTGTTTTTATGAGTATAACAGTATGAGCGAAATGTCATGATTTGCGCATTTAAACGCTATAGTGATTATCTATGCGCGTCGAACTCCCTTCTATACTTACTGTCATGACATTTCGCTCATACTGTCATACTCGTAGGGGCACTTTATTTGTGTCTGGCGGGATGTTTGGCCCATACGATCGGTCTGGCTGCTTGCAGAAGGTATTGAAATTGTTTCCTGAGTATCATATATAAAAATCAAGACTGAGAAAATAGGAAAAGTGAGTTGAGTTTTTTTCCATCTTTAGCACCTGATACCTGCTAATTGGCCATCGGCACAAGGTAGCAGGTGTCCATACACTGGAAGTAGGGGAGAAGTAGCATGAAAGAGCCAATTTACCAAACTGAGCAAAAAAATATACTTTTGATGGAAGAAATGATGATTTTTTTTTCTTCAATTATTATTTATTTATTCAAGTAGATAATTTCGTACGAAAAAACCTTTAACAATATGAAAAAATCAACGAAATATTCATTTCAAAAAAAATTGTCTTTTGCTCTTACATAACATTTCGGTATTGAAATAACTTCTGAAAGTCATGAAAGAGTCAGTATGTATTATTAAGTGTAATTGTGAAAATTATGCAAAATAATAAAAATTGCTCTATTACAAAAAAAACAGGAATACAATTCTAATAAATCTCTTTTAAAAACTAATGAAATTTTTGATTCTATCAGTCATTTTAAGTATTTCTAACAAACTCTTAATATTAAAATAATATTCTGTCATACCTATTATATATTCAGACTTTTCAGGAACTTTGGAGTATATACTGTAGTTTTTTAAATTAGAAACATGTTTTGCAAAAAAAAATTTCCCTTAATGCAACAGGATTCTTGGGCACAATCAGAAAAATCAAATTTTGCACTGAAACTGCAATCTTGGTCACTGTTTTCATATGATCATCGCTATTTTCATTTGTTTTAGAGTTTTTTCTGCTCCGAGCAACCTTTTTTCTCACTTCAGCAAATACGATAGCCATTACGATTCAGTCATCTTGCACTACGGAGTTTTTATTAAGGGTTTTTATGGACTGTTTTGTGGTAATTTTTTTCAATAATAATTTATGGTTTCTTCACATTACCCTCTTTCTCTTATAAGTTTTTCTCTTCGGGAGTGACAGTCACGAAGGTAGACTTGAGCGCGTCGTGCTTTGTCTTGACCCTGCTTCAGAAAATGGTCTCATCATTTCCGATGATATAATTTGTTGCCTAGACGTACTCGGAATCACAACAGTAGGGGTAGAGGTTAAATGGGGAGATAGTAATAATAATGTAATATGAGAAAAAATGCATATTTAATAATATTTTATATTATTTACTCAATTCAAATCCTAAGGCTAAGGGCTAAGAGAGAACCGATTATGAAAGAGTCAGCTGTTTCAAGGCCCATTCACCCGACTCTTTCGTTACTTATTGTTTGAAGAAATATAACTTATAAAATAAAAACAATATCAAAACTTATGCAGCATTTAGTGTTGCCGCCGAGACGAGAGATTCTCGTCTCTCGTCTCGTCTCGTCTCGTCTCGTCTCGTCTCGTCTCGGCGGCAACACTAAATGCTGCATAAGTTTTGATATTGTTTTTATTTTATAAGTTATATTTCTTCAAAGAATAAGTAACGAAAGAGTAGGGTGAATGATATTTTCTCTCGAAAAAAATTTCGAGACGAGACGAGAGAAAGCCCCTCTCTCGTCGAGAATTTCTCGTTTCTCTCGATCTCTCGAGCAAACATTTTTTACAATTTTACAAATTAAACAGTCAAGCCGTTATTTATGTCATGTTTCCTATAGTTTTTATCAAAATATGCAAAAATCGTGATAAATATTTAGATAAGTATATCTCTCGTAATATCCTTTGAAAATAAGCAGTGTAAATTGTACTCAGTTTTTACGTTATCCATTTTAAATTAATAGCGTGTAGTTATTAGTAGTATATAGTAATAATATATACAGGGTGTGACTAAGTTTGCACTATTGCTATCTTCGATTGGCAAACTAACAGCCGTGTTCACCATCAGCTGCTAACTTTTTATCAGGCAGCTAAATGCGAAAAGGCGACTACACATATAGCTGTCTACTTGACAAGTATGCTTTTTCAAGCTTTTTGTACAATATTATAAATGAAGGTGTGTATGGTAAAACTCGCAAAGACTTCTGCTGTATTTTACCATACACACATTCATTTATAATATTGTACAAAAAGCTTGTGTCAGCATACTTGTCAAGTAGACAGCTTTTACGCACTCAACAGAGCCTATTAAAAAGTTAGCGGCAGATGGTGAATACGGCTGTAAAACTTATAGCTTTTTTTCTGCTGACTGGTAAAACAGAAAAATAATTAAGCATTGCATTTTTGAGTAAATAAAAAAAAATACCGTATATTATTATACATTTGGATTTTACGTAAATTTCAAGACATAAAGGTCTACATAACTTGTTTTGGTTAAATAGCTTTTGAGATATTTACCTCAGCTTAAAAAATTACACATTTGCATCTTTGACGACCCGAATAGTTTAAGGGTGAATTCGGGTTGACGCTCGGAGCACTCGGAGCGCGCACTGTTTTCGCTTTTCTGTTATTATTGGAGCTCCAAAAACACTTTAGTGTGTTTGGTTTGGCACAGTTTAATAACTCCGATCGAACTTTATATTCTCCGAGGTCCAAAAATACCAGAAAAACGAAAATAGTGCGCTCTCCGAGTGCTCCGAGCCTCAACCCGAACTCACCCTAAGACTGAGGAAAACTGTTTTGACTTTCTTAGCTTTTGAATAGCTTTGTAATAATATTAATTTTACGTCTGTTGAAAAATAAATAAATAAAAAGGACATACCCGAGTTTCATCAAATTCCGCGGAAAACCGAAAGCCCATGTATTCTGAGCGGGGTCCTTTATTAAAAAAGTTTAGTGAAAAATTTTTGGGAAAAAGTAGGTACCGACCTATTTTCATGAAAGAATAGCTGTTAAAAATTGGGATAAAAAGTGTTTTTTCTAACTTAGCTCGTTTGGGTGCTAGAGCATGTAAAGATGCAAATAAGTATGTAATTTTTCTACTTCAAAAATATTGAACCAAAATATGTCATTTTATAACTTAGATCAGTCAAATCACTTGTAAGCTTACGTAAAATTCAAATACCGTGATATCAACAATTATATTCATAAGGCTTGGCCATGGAATTGAATTCGTCCGTCTTATCTTATATCGTATTATTGAGAATTTTAATGTCAGTATGGCAATACGATGACAGCTAGGACAGACGTTTTCAATTCCATGGCCAACCCCTATGAGTATAATTGTTGATATCACGGTATGTAAAAGTATACAGTACACAGGGTGCTTCATTAACAATTTATACATATTTTTTAATGTATTAATTTTATATAAATAAAAAATATATCGAGACGAGACGAGAGAGAGGTTCTCTCGAGCGAGAGAAACGGACTCTCGTCGAGACGAGAGTTACATTTTCTCTCGTCTAACAAGACGAGACGAGAGAGAGCCTTCTCTCGTCTCGTCTCGTCGAGAGGCAACACTATGCAGCATAGTTTTCACGCAGTTGTAAGGCCAAAGGTATGCACAAACTCAATCTACATTCCATTTACCTGTATTTATTCACAATAAAATACCAAAAAACAAGTTAACTGAAGCAAAGTACATACTTTTTAGTGCCAAAAACTTTGACTGGATGTGCCGGTGTCCGTTGGTTTCGACGGACTGTCAAATGTTTGTGGGTGACGAGAAATCAGTGTTGTCACTTAAAAATAAAATTACCAACAAAATCCGTTCATAAACTACCAAAATAATATAAGTGGCTCTTTCGAAACCTGGCTACTTCATGCCACTTCTCCCCTACATAAGAACACTACTTCATCCCATACATATTATTGCTGAGAAAATAAGTAACGTCTGGTGGCTCTGGGATCTTGGAGAAGAATAACTCAACGTCGTCTATTTCTCCTTAAAAATGAATTATAGAAAATGCAACATAAAATTAATGGTATACGATAAATGAAACGAGTAGCTCAATTTGTACCTATCTCAGAAACAATCGGCAGTAAACCAAATACACGAATAGAGTCGAACAAATAGAAGTTATTAATTAATTAAATCTAGCACGCCTTGGCAATGATTGAATGCCCCTAAGTAATCCAATTCTCCGGGATTCCGCAGATATTGAATTAATTAAACAAATTAGGCGGCACTTTCAAAAGCCGTTCGTGACTGATTGTCTTGTCGAATGTATGTCAGGCAGTACAATGCGTCACGGTCGACATTCTCGGAAATTAACGTCGAAGCGGGGTCCGATTGATAACCGGCTAAAACGTGTTCGAATATTTTGGCTTCGCATTCGATCATTAATGAAAAAAAAAGTAAGCAGTATAGTCCCGTCATTAAGGTCATATTTGCCACGCGAAGTGCATCGCGTGGAGACGCAATTCGAACGGAATAAATTATGGTTTCAAAAATCACGCTTTAATAGCAAACTGAAATAATATTTAGAAAATAATTTATTTTATTGGAAAAAAAATTCGCGAAGTGAAGAATTTCGCATACTGAAGAACCACGATTCAATAGTAAGCCGAAGTTAAAAAATAACTCATTTTATTCAAAAAAAGCGCGAGCGTACGAAGTACACAATATAAAATTAGATTGTAATAATCTCCTGTAGTTAGTCTTGATAATTTGTTCATAACTCGAAACATGTAGATGGTTCATTCATGTTAAATACAGTATCTATTTTAACCCTTTCCGGCCCAAATTATTTTTTTGTGGAAAAAATATTATATATGGTTTGATAATGGTTTATTAGAGATACTTGAAGAAAATGAAACAAATTTCAAGATAAAAAAACCCAAGGATTATCCTGCAGGATGTGGTCACTCCACATAATCAGTAGGAACATATAACCAAACAATATAACCTATTTTGCGTAATATAACATAAAGCAGTTTTTGTCATGTTTCAAACACAATTCTACTTTGCACGCTGAACATTTCTTACAAATCATAGAACTCATCTGCATGAAGATTTTCTAAATATTCAGTTATTGGGTTCCCAACCCTCCCGGATTTCCCGGATGACTCCGGTAATAATGGTCAACCTCCCGACTTCCCGGGGTGGCTAATTTCCCCAGTGTTTTTAAAATTATACGCAACCGCGCTCTACTAATCAAACTTCGATTTTTGAAGATTATGATTTTGTGGTAAAAAACTGTCAAATATTAGAAGCAGAGTAGGTATATATAAATTAAAAATAAATAAATGATTGACATTTTCTTCAACCCCCTCCCTCCCTACTAAACTCTTTAAAAAAATCTCCCGGGTTGATCCTTTCGAAAATTGGCAACCCTATTCAGTAGGTAGGTACTCCAAACTTGCTTCCTCAGAACTAAAATAAGATAACACGTTGACGTAAGTGCCCAGTGGTCAATTCAGGAGACTCCAACAAAATTAGTAATTTCGAAAAAAAGGAAACATATACGTTCAATATATTCATGAAAATGCATATATAAATAAAAATCACAAATTCACACAGTTTCAGCAGATCCTCTAAGTAGTATCCAACTATAGTAAACAAATGCACGTTATACGCGCTTCGACTTATTTCGGTCTGTCTTCGATGAACACGTCAAATTTTGCTATGTTAGACAACCCACAAAACACACTAGTATACTGAAACAGCCAACGAACAGTTTTACCCATGACTAACAAACTGTGGTCTTCCTAGCTAACCAGTTGCCCTGAAAGGGTTAATAAAGTGGAACTATGAGCTAAGTGTTTTTATTTTTATTTTAAAGTTTAACTTTATTCTCTATTATATTCTACCAATCTCAGTTATATATATTTATATATATATATATATATATATATATATATATATATATATATATCACACACAAAAAATATACAAATAAATAAATATATATATATATATATCTATATATATATATATATATATATATATATATATATATATATATATATATATTTTTATTTATATATATATATATATATATATATATATATATATATATATATATATATATATATATATCTATATATATATATATATATATATATATATATATATATATATATATATATATATATATATACTTCTTAAATATTTCTTTGAAACGCAACGTATAATTATCAAATTTAAGGGTTATGCACATTGTATTTTTCGTTTTTCAGAGGTCCTGTCAAACTTGAGTGACGTCAGCATTCAGTGTACCGCCGCCATTTTGAATTTTTTCAAATAGCACCGCGGGTCGAGTGATATATCCTAGAAAAGATGATTTCGTCCTCTTTTCAAAAAATACAGAATACGTACCACATTACTAAAGAATGAGAGAAACAATTTTTAAAGACATACGATATGTAATTTTTTAATTCATACTAATTTAAAAAAATATTAATAGTTTTCTTATAACAGGAGCTCAAAATGTTGGCACCTGTTTCTTAGCAATAATAGAATCTGTATTTGAAGCTTCGAATAGAATTGTTTATCATTTATGGATAAATTGTTTGTATCTCAAGAAATTTGAGAGTTTTTGAATCAGTTATGTATGTTATAAAGTGGAGTCAAGTCGGGAGATCTTTCCGGCCACTCAATTACACCTCTTCAAACAATCCATTCTTGACGGAAATTTGATTAATATACTTTGAATCGTCTTAAAAAATTACACTGTTGCCAGACTTTCTCGCTACTTGTATACCAGACATCAAAAATTTTGAAATTATTTGTCTAGAAGGTCTTTTAAAACGGGTAAAAATTCTACTCCCACACCTAACTATTGGCTTTCGATACACTGCAATAGTCGATTATTTTCGGGGAAAATACGACGGAATAATGTCGCCGATGGAATTAATACTGTATTTTTTTTGCAGCCTAATTATTACCGAGATGCTACTCATTTCCACCGGGTGAACGAGGGACCTGAATACCGACTCGAAATTCCAAATGCCAAACTAGACTTCACTGGTACCTACACAGTATATGCTAAAAACTGCCATGGCGACGCTAAAGCCATCATTTCCCTCCAGATAAAAGCCAGAGGTGAGAAATAACGGAGTAAGAGAATTTCTCTTAACTCTCAAATATTCCTATCTTTCTCAGTCAATTTCATATATCGCATAAATAAAACAAGGAAAATTCTTCAATAATTCAAAATTATCAAACAATCTTCCAAGGAGCTGGTTACATGTATTCCGCGACGAGAAATCTTCATTCACAATGCAACAGTGCATTATAGAAAATGTCAAGTCACTCCGACCCAAGTTCTGCATACAGCTGTTTCAGTTTTCTAAGACCTCTTCAGTGCAGCTTACTTCAAATCAAATCAAATATGCTTTCTTGTCTTAAAATTAAACACTTTATTGACAATGCAAAAAATATCGCAACTAAAACATAAAAATAAAAACACATCACGCCACATTTTCATACAAAATATATACTTTACAATAGAACCGAGAGTGTCAAATCTTCCTCAATTGAAGCTGATGCCTGTGTTATTCAATTCGGTTATATCGATCAATCAATGCTCAGAATAGTAGTTCTCTATAGAGTAATGAGGTCTATCAAGAAAATACGATTTTGTTCGTTTCCGAAAAATGGTAGAGGAAATTATAGATTTTAATTCCTCTGGAAGGTGATTGTAAATTTTCTTAGCATTGTAAATGATGGACTTTTTTGTTAATTTAGAGGAAGGAATAGGAAGGTGAACATAGGGTTGCCATCCGTCCGGGTTTCCCCGGATTTGTCCTAATTTGGGGGTCGTCCGGACAGGTATTTAAAAATATGTCCGGGGAATCCCGATTGATTCAAATTTGAGCAATATATTGAAACAAATCCTAGTTATAAATTAATTTATAATCGTATGCCGTATACGAAACTAAATCCAGAGAGAAACTTGCTAAACACACATTACGGTTTCTCCTCTGACCAAAATAAAGTATAATTTTAGAGATTTGAGTTGTTCCCTCTTTTGAAAATTCCTGATGGAAAATAAAGACACTTCGGCAGAAATTGGCAAGTCTAAAAAATATCAAGTTAATTCGAATTAGTAGAAAGAACTTGACCTCGTTAAAATTAAAACTTGTTACTTACTTTTAATTTATAGTAAATAAATAATGTAGGCTTTTGGTTACCTAACCTATCTAACCAAACTATATGACCTATCCTATAATTTGTTGTTACAATGTAGAATGTAGTCTATTTGATCTATTTTGATCTATATTGTTTGTTTATATCGCAATCAAGCGGTTTAAAGTTTGAATAAATGAAAAAATTAAAGTATAAAGGTTGTTTTATATTATTCGAAAAAAATATATTTTACGGGGTGTCCGGGAAAGAACTAAATTTCACCCAAATGTCCGGGGTTTTTGAATTTTTTGTCCGGCGTCAGCAATTTAGGTGATGGCAACCCTAGGTGAACATGATGTCCCGAAGTGAATTGACTAGGAGTGGATTGACATATTTCTAATTGTTCCCGAATAGAAATCGCAACCAAACTACCATATGGATAACAGCCTATAGCGCCCTCCGTCAAAGATATTGAGAACCAACAATTCACTGTTTAGACCGAAAATGCAGAATTCTGTATATACCTACCATTAGAATTGGCAATCATAATTTTTTCGCAAAGAAATATCTCGCTGAAGCTGGAACTTCAGAATCGTGGTTCATTCCATTGCTGACTAACATTGTACCGAAAAAAATATTAATACCATTTATGAAATATATTTTGGACTTTTTTAGAAAAATCTACCAAAGCTGATGCCATGGACCAGAAAAAAATAAGGTAGGTTTGTGTATTGTAGTCTAAATTTCAGATTAATAGATATTTTTTCCAGTGAATTCCAAACAATACCGTCTATAAAAAGAGACTTGCAGGATATTAAATGTTGCGATGGCGATTCTGTAGTTTTCGAGTGTGAAGTTGACGGTACACCGACGCCAGATGTTAGATGGGAGCGTGGTGGAAAGGTGAGTTGTTTTTCAACAATTTTCCAGTGGAAATTCCTACTGATCTTTGACAGAAATGAGTGGAAAGGTCAATCTTAATTTTTTTACTACAAAGTGTATTACTTCATGAAATTATCGAAAATTTGAATGAATGTTGTTTTCAAATTGCAAATTAGTAAAAATGATATAGGTACCTACACTATTTCGCACTGAGGCACAAAAACTATCCAGTTACTGCCTGAATTTATTCATTTCTTAATTTTTATATTCAATATGGTTAAATAATGTTTATTATTAAAGTGTCCTAAATGGGCGTGTTTTGCTCAAGCCAGATTAGCCGTTTAAGGCCGTATTTTTACCTCTCTGAGAAAATAATATTTATCATACAGTTCCGCCAGTTAGGACTTTCGTTTAGGTAATTTCCTCCTTTATTTGAATCTTTTTTTAGATATCAAACACCTCTATTCGTTTTTGAGATATTTGCAAAAAACCAAACCCATCTTTTTTTCTTCGAGTAAATTTTTATAACTTTCGCAATTTTCGCGAGCGGAACTTTTTCAAAAAATATCAACATTCTATTCTAACTCGAATGACACCTTGCTCATATTTCTCCGATACTTCTGAAAAAATTTGAGTTAAGAACTGAATACATAATTATAGATTTGCGCTTACGGGTGGGAAAGGATTATTGCAGGTACCTAAATATTTCAAGAACGGCTAATCGAGTGAATTTCACAAATTGGTACAATACAATGTTCTTAGAAAAGTCATTATTGTTTAAATACACTAAATATAGGAGAATATATCAAGTCAATCTGGTCGTTCAGCAAGATATCTTTTGCATTATTATTGAGTTTAAAAATTTCTAATGATTCTAAGTAAGTAAGTTTGGTTCCTTTCGGTAATTTGTGCATGATTTGAAAATTATCTATTTGTGGAAATGGGTGGTGGTTTTCACGGCAATGATTTGAAAACGTTGAATCCGTTTTATTTTTCAAAAAAGATTGTTGGTGTTCTTTAAATCTTGTCTTGAAGGATCGACCAGTCTGACCTATATATACTCCTTTACATACAGGACAAATCAACTTATAAACTCCTGAACTTTCAAATTTTGAAGTGATATCTTTGGCATTGAATAAAAATCCTGAGAGTTTTGTCTTAGGTTTGAAAGCAATTTTAATATTACATTTAGGTATGACATTAGCAACTTTTTCTGTTAGAGGACCAAAATATGTTAAAGATGTGAATTTTTCCGATTTTTCTACTTTTAATTGGGGATATATGCTGTTGTACGCTAGTTGATTACGTTTCTTGTTTATCATTTTATCTATCAAACTTGTATGAAAACCATTATTTGACGCAATTAGTTTTATAGTCGAAATTTCTTTCGCTAAATTTGTTACGGATAATGGAATTGAAAACGCTCTGTGGATCATTGAATTAAAAGCTGAATGTTTATGGGAATGAGGATGATTTGAATCCGACGGAATACATATATCCGTGAAAGTGGGTTTTCTATATATATCGAAACTCAAAGTATTATTATTATGAAAGATAGTTAAATCCAAGAAGTTTATTTGTCGACCCAATTCTTTTTCAATTTTGAACTTTATATTTGGGTGAATGCTATTAATATAATTCAAAAACTGATCTAATTGTCTCGCGGTGCCCTTAAAACAAGCAATTACATCATCAACGTATCTATGCCAAAAACTTATATGCGATGCTTTTGTAGAATTGAATATTATGTTCTCTATATGTGACATGAAAATGTTTGCAATAAGCGGACTTAAGGGGAACCCATACCAGCCCACTAGATTGTTCAAAAATTTTGTTATCAAACTGAAGTAATTTTGACTAAGACATATATCTAATGAGAAAATGATATCATTTATTTTAATAATATCCATAGTGGATTGTTGCAAAATATCTAAGACAAGTGGTAAAACACTCATCTGCTGGTATATTGGAGAACATATTATCAAACACATATATATATATATTAAATATATATATATATATATATATATATATATATATATATATATATATATATATATATATATATATATAAATATATATATATATATATATATATATATATATAAATATAATCTCTTGAAAATTATTAGCAATAACAGGCTTGTTGAATCTTAAAAAACTCGATATTATTAAAAAGTTTTGATAAAGCCACGAATGTCGTGGCGAAACGTCAACTTTTTAATAAAATCGAGTTTTTTAAGATTCAACAAGCCTGTTATTGCTAATAATTTTCAAGAGATTAGAAATAGTTCACAGGCAACAACAATTCGAATAAATAATTATATATATATATATATATATATATATATATATATATATATATATATATATATATATATATATATATATATATATATATATATATATATATATATGTATATATATATCTGTTGTTTATGAAACGTAATATTGGAAATTTTATTGGACTGTCGAACTATCACAATTTATTATTGTACGAGAAACTTTGAAACATTGTGTCTACCTCAACAAAGGACAACGAAATTTGAACTCTCCCCATCTTATAAGGGCATTAAAATCTTCAATAATTTACCAGATGAAATCAAGAGATTGAACGAGTTAAAATTCAAAAAACCATTAAACGCATATTGATAGAAAGATCTTATTATATTATAGCGGAATACTTTGCAGGTAGCCATTTTGCATAAATTTTGTGGGCTTACTTTGTAGTACTAGTATATCACATTTATTTTGATCAGTTGTGTTCATTTTTCCTTTTACTAGGAACTTATCTCATTTGACCTGTCCTATACATTCTTATTTTGTTATGTCGAAGTTATTTATAAAGAACTATTATTATTATTGTTATATATATATATATATATATATATATAAATATATATATATATATATATATATATATATATATATATATATATATATATATATATATATATATATATATATATATATATATATATATATATATATATATATATATATATATATATATATATATATATATGCATATGAAAGTTTTCGACCGAAACTACGAAACTTTCATAAAATGAGTTATAACACGATATCGTACCAATCTCTCTGCGAAATTAAAGATAATGGAGAGTATCCCAACAACTAATAACTACGATAGGTACGTAGCCATAATAATTGCGCTATCAATTATGGATAGACTGAGGGCAAAGTGAAGGTTAATGCACCTAAAGATTCACTTTATTGCATACCGACACGATTATTATAGTAAATAAATAATTTTATCTCGAGTTCAGGAACTTCAATAACAAATTGTTGTTTTTCCACTTGCTTGCACTCACATTACTCTATTTTTTTTTACCGATCAAACGTATTAATTCTTCAATGCTAGGCAGCGGCGTACTAGAAGACTTTGAAATGCCAAAATAAGAACATTTAGTATGTAGTACAAAGCGAGCTTTATTCAAGCAGTGAAAAAAGAAAGAGATAAATGGAGAACAAAAGTTAATTCGGGACAGTATGACAGTACACAAAATTAAGGGATAAGTGTATTTTCTGCTTATTTAATTTTAGCTGTCAGAAAAAAATGGCACTTATGTTTTCAGAACTAAAAACTTAGAATCATTATTATTGAAAAAACTATCGAACCAATTCATCTGTTTTTTCACAAAAAAAGAATGGTAGTAAATTACATTCGAAAATTTTGTTCGGCCTCTGCGTATGACAACACTTGTATTATAATTTCAGATCTTGTAGGTATTCAACGGTAGCGGTAACTTTATTCAATAGTTTGTAATATTGAATGGCAAATTGGGCGTTATAAATGAAATAACCGATTTGATAGTTTTGAGAATTTTTAATTTGTTAATCATGAAAGAATGGTAATATTTACATCCACATAATACGAATTGAAAAATAAATTGAAACTCATATCAGCCTAAAAATCAGGCGCGGATCCAGAGGGGGGGAACTGGCCCGGGCCCCACCTAATTGTTTTGAGCTACTCGATTAACTATTGCCCAAAATACCAGTACCTTTTGGCTTTCAATATATAAAAGTTCCCCTCCCAAAAGTCGGGCCTGGATCCGCGCCTGCTAAAAATACTTACTCTGTGGAAAGGAAAATCGACAATCTATATATATATATATATATATATATATATATATATATATATATATATATATATATATATATATATATATATATATATATATATATATATATATATATATAATTTTTATATATCTATAAGTATTTTACTTACATTGACATTTATGAACTCCAAAACAATGAAAAGTCAAAAACAGACAACTATATTTCATTGAATTTTGTGAGTTTATGGCCGTGTTCAATATGATAACGTAATAAACAAAATAGGTTCTTCATTATTTGATTAATGATTTGATGTTTAAAAAGACATAACTCAAGATTTTTACTTGTTTTATAATAGCAGATGATAAGGATAACCACAAAAATCCTTATCCACGTAATGTCCAAAATATGTTTTGCTTGGATGTTATAAAAGTGTGTATGGTATTCAAAAACATGAATATTTGAAGTTGGCCTATTGGAGATAGAGGTGGTTAGTTCAGTGGATGATATTGAAGAAGTTGGTTTGTTTGTGCCTTAGTTTGTTGGTTTATTTTTTGTGTTTTGATCAATTTTATTTGCTAGGAAAATGGAATCTGTATATATTGTGCTTGAATGTTTTTTATCAGTTCTATAATTTATGACTCAAGTTATTTTTTTGATATGCAACAATTCTAAAATTTCACTGCTATTTTGATCTTCTTCTATTTCTAAAATATTGGTGCGATTGAAGTTGAAATTATGATCCCCTTCACTTGTATAACGTAATAAATCATATAGTGAACAAACTCCAAAATCTAGAGGAAAGGTTAAAAGTATGCAGAAACACACGCCACTGTTAATCTTAGCATACGCCAAAGATAAAAATCCGTTTCTTCTTTAGCTCGTTCACCTGGGAGGCGACTTCCATGCCGACCTGGACGGCACAATAGCCCGTTTGTCTATCAAACAGGTTTATCCCGAAGACGAGGGCGAATATACATGCGTGGCATTCAACGATCTAGGAAAAGCTTCAACGTCTGCCTGTCTGGTCGTCAATAGTAAGTATGAAAAATAACGAATAATTTGTCAAAGTAAAGAAGAACTGCGTTATATATTCGTGAATTGCATGAATAAAAGATATAACCAAAGTTCAACAACTGCCTGGAAAACTAATAAATATGTATACCTATAATTACTCACTTTCTCACAAATTATCAACACTTGAAAAATGTATTCTGGTAAAATATGTCAAGTGACTAACTTCATTGGGTTAACCATTGAACGATTAGATATATGGTGTTTCATTCTATGATCTGAAGCGGCACAGAAAAATTCAGTTATATTTCACATAGATGTATCATTTTATTCAGTTTGTGTTGATTGATTATTTTTCTCAATAAAAATGAAGGACCCTACTGCGTAGCACTAGGAATGATAAAAACCCCTCGGCGCATGTGCATGTCGTCAATATTTTTTGAATGTACCTATTATATAAATTAAATAACAATGAAAGTCGATTTTACGAATGAAACGAAGGAAAATTGCAATAAATGTATTAATAAGTCGATATTACGAATAAAATCCGTGAAAATTCAGCAAAACAATTCATTGTTTGACTGTCGAATTTGAATATCCTATCCCGGCTCATTTTGCTGCAAATTAAAATCAAATTGATAAGATATCTCTATGGATGGGGAGCAGACACAGACGCAGAATCAAGCTTAAGCTTTCAACGTCGCTTGGTTACCGTGGCACACAACGCATGTTTTGTAGGACTTCGTACATATCGACCTTGGCGCATGCGCATGTCGTAATGCCTATCTAAAAAAACGCTATAATTTTTTTATTCTTCGTTGGTAAAAATCGGGCCAGTTACCAACTTTTTGTCGTGAGACTATAACCCTTTAGCTTCGCCTCGGGGTAAAAAGAGACAAAAATTTAGTATTGTAACTCAAGATATTATCAACATATTTTTACTAGTTGCAACAGTGTTTCAAATTCAGTCTGTTTTCAAGATTAAATTGAGTCTTTTTGAGTTAATTTGCTCGATTCTGTATTCTAGTTATCCCTGAATTCTGGGGGTTCATTGATTGTTGTGCTCGTACAACTCTAACACTCGTTCAATAAGACCTAAACAAATACCTACTTCACTTTTGAATTCAGTCTAGAGTAGAATAGTGTATTGAAACTCACTGAAGCTACGAAAATTACAAGGTTTATCTTTTCGCTACTAAAACCAATATAAAGAAGAATAGTATTGATTGAAACTAAAAGTAACGAAAATCTCAAAGTATTCATCTTTTATGGAACAAAGTAAAGTAAAACATTTGACAAATTGAAATGAAGGCCCTTCATTTCATCTGTAGAAAGCTCCTTATATATAAAATAACGTTACGTTGTGTAGTAGATCTTGTTTAGGAATCATAGGTTTGATTGCATGACGTCTGAGATGCCTATAAACATTTATCCAAACAAGGATTTTTACTGTTAATGGCTTCTCAGTAATATTCAGGAATAGCTACATTCAACAAACCAGCCAACTGTATACTGTATAGCAATTAGTGCACATTTCCGTGTTTGGTTTGATATTCCTTTTCTCATCTGGTGAATTACTGATATGATAATATTGCATAAAATTTTTGGCATTTAAACATCAATATCGCAGCCGTTCGCAATATTCATCGTGTCTATGATATCTTTTTTTCAAGCAATATCAAATCAAATCAAAATATGCTTTATTATCTTTAAAATTATACAATTTATCGTGAAAGCGAAATACCTAACAATGTAAAACAGAAATAAAAACACATCAAATATATATTGACGATGAGTAATTACAATGAAATAATCAATAATTTATTAAATTTAGATTGACGATATGGAAACATTTGAAATAAAACTACATAATGAAAAAGTTCAATGAAATTAGGTCAAGCGATAATTCAGAGCTTATTAAGATTCAGCAAAAAATACTAGTAACATAAATAGTGAATATTTAGTAACATCACGTATATATTTTCTATTGTGTAGTTCTGAAAAATATTTCATTGAAATGGAAATTTTGATAAAGATATCCGTTCGTATTTTTGTCGATAAAAAGTGGAAATCAGACAAAATACAAAATAAATTTCTTTTATTCATAGAAATTTAATTTTTATGACAGAGATTCATATTTCTTTTTCAAATGTGCAAATTTCTATTTGAAATATTTTTCTGAACACGTGGTATAATAATAATTTTAAAAGTATGTTATTTGTTTCCAATAATTCACATCTACCTTGAACGATCACAAGAAAGATATATAATGGTTTATATACCGGCTTATTTTAGTTTTCTAGTCTTCCGTTACAAAAAATAAAGAAATATTTCAAAGAAAAAGCCTCAGTAAAGTGAAATCAGAATCATGTAGAAAAATTACCTTTATAGGTATATTGAAATAAAAAAGTTTTTCATAATTTCTTGAAAAAGTGTGAATAATCGTTGGTCAACTTATAAGATTTTGAAGAAAAATTGATTATGAATTTTACACACTTTTTACACTTGATGTGAATCAATTTCAATTATAATATAAATCAAAATCCATGTTTTTCAAAACATTAAAAGTGTCCAAATAAGCTTTGATGAGGTGAATAAAATTCTAATTAAATAATTCTTAAACTTCAAAATTAAAAGTGTAACGGTATTAATATATCAAAGAGCAAATCACATATGATTTTCTGAAAAAACAGCCAAATATTCGAACAAAAATGAGATTAGCATGAATCTTAAACTATTTACTGAAAATAGTTTAAGATTCATATTAATCTCAGTGTTGTTCAAATATTTGGTTGGTTTTTCAGAAAATCATATTTTTATATGATTTTTTTCCATCGTTCTATTTTGGAGAAAAAAATTTTGGGATAGAAAAGTCAATTTTCTCAACAAAAATGTGAGAATAATTCAGGTGAAATGAAAAATTTCGAATTTATGCATTTTCACTGATATAATATGAATATTTTCGCAGTTCCCGAAGAAAAAGGAAACATTCTGAGCCAGCAGCTTCAGAGACCGGCGGGCCATTCTCTAGAGCCGAGCCCATTTTCAACACCTCGAACTACTCCCACGCGCAGTCTATCACCTAGACTACGACAAAGAGAACGACCCCCAAGCACCGGTCCCTACCGAAGGGTGAGAGCAACCGCTCCCAAATTCTACACAATTCCCCATAACCGCATTGCCGAAGAAGGAGAAACGGTTAAATTTCAATGCGCTGTGGCAGGATATCCAGACCCGTACACAAATTGGGAAAAAGATGGCGTTATCATCACGCCATCTCATAGAATAACTATCTCAGAACTAGACGACTTAAGGGTTCTCGAGTTGAAAGACGTTACCCGCCAAGATTCCGGAACGTATAAAATCATTCTAGAGAACGAAGTTGGAAGAGTTGAAGCGTCTGCTCGTTTGGACGTCATGTCGCATAGAACTTACCACGGGGTTAGTTCCCGCACCAGAGCCAGGAGCTTATCGCCGAGAATTTCATCTTACGGAAGAGGATCAACCGGATCTTCCGCTCTGTTAGGAAGCCGAACAAGACTTCACTGTGATATAAGAACTGTTCCCACGCCATTCCTCAAATGGTATCGCGACGGTATTCCCATAGAAGAATCGAGAAGGTTCCGTTTCTCCTATGACGAGAACAATGCCTATCTCGACATATCTGATGTTACCAAAGAAGACGCCGGTACTTACAACTGCGTCGCGAAGAATGCAACGAGTTTGATAGAAGCTACTACGTATCTGGAGGTGGTGGATCCGTTGAGGGTTCTTGAAGATCTTCCAGAAGTTGTTAGTGCCGCAGAGGATAGTCCGGTGAAGTTGCGTTTGAGAGTTAATGTGATTGGGGATTTCGAAGTAATCTGGATGAAGGACGGTTGCGTTCTCCCAGATTGTGACGAGTTCAGACAGTTGTGCGGTGATAACGGTGTCGTGGAGTTGCAGATTAGAAACTGCTCTTTGATGGATGCCGGGAGTTACAGATGTGAGATTTATACCCGCTTTGGAGAGGTTATGTCGAAGACCCAACTCAGCGTAACTGGTGAGTAAAAAAACATATTATTATATTCTATAAACCTAACGGAGTTTGAAAGAATATTGTTCTACTCGAAAGGTTAATAGTTATTTGTTGTGAACTAACTATTGAGTTAACTTTTCTTTCATCGGTTTAGATAAAATATCCAAAGTCAACAAATGAGGCAATCACGTTGAATTGATCAGTTGATTTATGACACTATGGTGGAAAATTGTTGACACCCGAATCGAACGTTTCTGTCCTCGAGTTAATACTGTCAATAATTGACGATAAAACTTTTTCATAATGGAACACTAATATTAACAATTTTCACAATATAACTATTTTGGCTTTAATACGTGTTTCGAAATATTATTTCATTTTCATGTGTTTAATGAATGAACTATTTCTTAGCTTCATTCTCCCTCCAAAAATCCTAGAGATCTAAATTGCAGATGAGTTGTTCATAATTAATTTTCACGTATTTTGCTACCTGTTAAAACGACTTTAGCCCATGCAGCTCCAGGCCATTCGATTAAGGTTTGAAGATGCCAAAATTTTAACTTGATTTACCCCTAGTTATGTTATGTATTGAAAACAGCCGCTGCTGCTCGCCCAGCCCTTTTTTAGCAATAACAAGCCATATATGTTTGAACATCGATTTTATTAACAATTTTACGAAATTCGTTAATTTCTCAGAATTTCTGAAAGATCAACTAACCACCTCTATTTGCAGTAGACTAATTTAAAAACAGAATCAATTTTTTCCACTACATTTTCAGAACATTGAACTAAATAGCGTGTAATTAGTAACAGAGAATGGTCACAGTCGCGAAAAAAGAGTCTCAAATGCCAAAATAATTTTGATCTCTAAAAAGTTACGAATTTCGTGAAGAAACGTCAACGTGTTAATTAAGTCTACTTTCAAGCTCAAATGGCTAGTAAAAGTTAATAAGTGAAAGAACATTGTGGTCTAGGAGGTCTTTAATGGTTTTAAAACCACTCTCGCACTTCATTGTAGACTTTAGATATAGTGCCTAATATTTTCGGGGAAAATATGACTAAAAAGAGAATTAAAATATTTGGGATATAATAAGTACGTAGAAAATACATTATTCAAAATTTTACAACTAGTTGTGCATGAAAATGTGAAAGTCTTAGTTGAAGAAAAACTTAAACGCCACATTCTTGAAGAACGTTGGACAAAGGATAAATTGAACGTTCGATAGCACATAGCACACTTAGAAGAAGAAGAAGAATAGTTTCCGTTGATAAAATTATGTTGATTACGATAATTATTTTCATATTCCTGAAGTTGCTTTCACCTTTTATGATTTATGTAATTTCCTCAAGAAAATACTCATTACTCATGCTGATGTAATCTCGAATCAAATATTGCGAATTGGTAAGTTTATCAGGTCTTCTGGTACCAATCTGCAGTTCCATCCCCTTCACTCAGCTGACTTGAAAGCGACAAATCCACCACTGAATAAAAATATTAAACCGACAGTTGTTCGCTGGGCGTCATCTTTCACCAGGAAGAAGCTAACGAAAACTGAAGAATCGTGACCTATAATTAGTATTCCCCTTCCGAAACAGATTAACATTAGTATGCTACTTTATCGGCCTGGCATTCAATTAAATTCCTTGTCTGCCGATTGAGCAGTCAGCTTCGTGAGTGCGTGGGTTTAATTTATGAAACGAATATTTTTCAAGTTGTAATTCTTCGCTGGCGCCAGCTTGAAGTTTCTTCATGGTGCAACCGGTCAGGTTTATGAGGTACATAGGTACGCTCAAGTTTAACGATCTGATTTCATTTTTGCGCCAGTACTAGAATATCATATGCGGCATTTCTTACCTGTATTTACATAATTCAACATTTTGTCCGGGATGAGATCCTGAACCACCGATGTGCTCGTAAAGTTGAATCTATACCAAAGAAAAATTACCAATTTTTGTAAGGGCGCTTTTCCACTGAAATTGTTGGCAATTTTAGTGTTTCCAACTGTTTGAAACTCTCTACAGAAAATCACCAACTTTCGTTTCCATTGCGTCCACACCACGTTGCCAGTAATTTGAGAAACATTTCAGTTGACAACAAGCTGTCCCTACCATTGATAAATTCTGAATATGACGATGGTATTAGGACGCGTTTTCACCGAAATTGTTGGCAACTTTAGTGTTTCCAACTACCTATTTGAAACTCTATGAGTGTCGCCAACTTTTGTTTCCATTGTGTCCACACTGAGTCATCAACAATTTCAGAAACATTTTAGTTGACAGCAAGCTGTCTCCACCATCGATGATGTCTCCAACCGACGATGATATGCAAGCAGCCGCGATATTTATTATTTTGTCCAAAAAAAACTCAAGCGTAAATATTGGGTTCGACCAAGCCTCAAAGGAAGAAAAGTACATGGAGGATTTTAACTATTAAATACTTTGATAAGAGATGAGCAGACATGTTGTCATTTTTCACTTTCTTTTTCTGTCTGAAAAACTGTGCCGTATAAAATTTTGTATTTTCCTTTGTATTTCAAGTTCGACGTCGATGTCTTGATACATCGACGTGCATCCAAAAACGTGCAACCTGATTGCGTACACACGTAGGTACAAAACCATAGTTTTGTCCAGATGTTTGAGAAAGAGGAATGTTTAGTTCTAGTTACAGTAGCGTGTACTTATGCACTTGAAAAGAAAAAGGAAAATAAAAATCGTCTCCGAATCTGGAGTAAAAGTTGGATTCTAGAACGACAAACGTGTTCACACATTGACCTGTTAGAAAAATTGAGGCTAGAACTAGAGGACTCGCGCAAATACGTAAGGGTGGATGGAGAAACCTATTCGTAACTCTTGGACATGGTTACTCCATTATCAAAACGTCAAGACACAATGATGAGATCGGCAGTGACTGCAGAAATTACAGGAAGAAATTACTAAGATTTAAAATTCACTACTTTAATATCTCCAAAAGCCTCACCGTACCACTTCTCTCCGAGATAAAAACTTTATCATTTTATCTCCGAAATCCACCACGAAGACTATTGATTTTAGCGACAACTGTACTTTTTGTAGCATTTGATTGAATGATTTGCAGCTTTCAATTTTTTTTCATTTCGGTCTAAATAGTGCTTTGATTTTGTCTGCCACAAGCAGGTCAGGTCCCTGTACAACTCCACAAATTCCCGTAGAAATTCCCGGGACATTGTCAAACATTTTTAGTGGATATTATACAAATTCATGAAATATTTAACTTATTGTTTTAAATACCTACTGCAGTAACAATTTATTTCATAAACTTAACCGCCGCTACTGCTTTAAAAACGCTCACTCCACGTTGTTGAGACACAAACAAAAACGTGCGTTTTATGCATCCACATAAACGTCATTGGTTGCACGTTTTTTGCATGCACGTTGATGTATCAAAACATCGACGCATGTGTGTAGGGGCCTTAATGCATCACTGATTGCTTTCCATGCACCCTTTCTTATATTTTTATTCTTATAATTTTCATCAGTTGAGTACCATAGTACACTTTATAAGTGAATAACGTATCTGTTATTTCGTTCCTCCACGTGACGTTAAGAGACGTTTTTATGTTTCCAACAAACGTTCCCAACTAAAAGCGTACCCACAGAGTGAAAAAATACCTGCAACAAGCTTATTCGTTTGATGTTTACCGCCAAAAACAGAAACACGGTTTCCGACATTTGTTTACAATTTTTGTTGCTTACACATGGTGATTACAGAAATTTTTGTCAACAACACGTGTTGAAAATACAAAAGTTGGCAAGTTTTCTCTGGTTGAGATCCACCTTAATTACCTTGTGTTAGCAATAAAAATTGTAAACAAATATCACGAACTGTATTTCTGTTTTTAGCGGTGAACATCAAAAGAATACGCTAATGTAGTTTTCACTACTTTGCAGAACTATTACTCTATATTTTATTGTAGATTTCTATGGAGCATCAAATACTTTTTTATAAAAAAATTTTTAAAAAATCAATTGCTAATAGCAATTTTTGTCAATCTACTTCAACGAATATTCTGACTGAAAAGAAACTTGGCAAACTATATTGTAGAAAATTTATACCTCATATCTTCAGATAATCAAAACACAAAAATCAATTTACCATACCAATAACAAAATATAAATCTACACAATGTAGGTACTAGAACACGGTATTGATCACGACGGTTGTTCTATGTCTTTTTTTTGGCTTATTTTAATTGGCGTCTTCATTTCTGAGAACAAAAAATTAACCGACCAAGTTACTGAGTTTTTCACTTGTTCTTTTGCCATTGCAACTCCATTAAATGAAATACTCAAAGGAGCTGACGCAAGTACGCATTTTGAATAATTACGTGTCTTGCATATCTAACGTTTTGTTTCCTAGGCTACTGATATCAGTGAATTAGTTGCAGGTTGTTTTGCTCGGGTGATAAATGATCTGTCTAGTCTTAGATAACCATTATAGTAGCTAGAAGTTCAATCTTTTCTTATCTCAACAACGGCTAATGCTAGCCAACGGCTAGAAAGAAATGGAAAAATCATGCCGCACCCTTGATATGTATTGTGATTACGATTTGTTGCTTATGAATTTGTCGCAAATGAATCATAATCAAGCTGGCAGTTTAGTTTTGTTCGAGTTTGAGATAATTTGAAGAATTATTGTTATTATCATGCGTGGGTTGCATTCGATGGGTTACCATTGCGAGAAATAAATGACAATTTAATGTCCTTCGCCATTTTTACTTCTCTTTAAATGGACAAGTACGAAAAAGAGTGGTACTGCAAATGATACCGTATCCATTCCATTTTTGTTCAACTTTTTTCAGTAGTCTCGTAAAAAAATGGGCAAGGTGTCATTCGATTAGGAATAGCATATAGATGTTTATTGAAAAATATAAATTTCCGCAAGCGAAAATTGTAAAAGTTATGAGCAATTTACTGAAAGAAAAGAAGAGGAGTTTGGTGTTTTGGATATTTATAATTTTCTCAGAGGGGTATAGACAATGAGTTTTCGGCAACCAATTTTCTGTCGTATTTTCATAAATATTGATCCTACAGTTCCGGCAGTTGGAACTTTCTTTTAGAACATTTCCTCCTCTTTTTGAATATTCTTTCAGATATCTAAAATTTCAATTATTTTCAGCAATATCAAAAAATCAAAATACTTTTTTTCGTTCAGTATATTCTTTATACGTTTTACAATTTTCTCGGGCGGAACTTAATTTTTCTCAAAAAATATTTACCTGCCACTCCGAATCGAATGATACCTTGTTCATATTTTTCTTAGACTGTTGAAAAAAGTTGAACAAAAAAGCACTTGTTGACCACCCTATTGTTCAACATAATTTGTAGATGTTCCTTTGAATATCGGCTGTCGAAATAATCTTATTAATAATATATTATTCAACGAGCGGTAATGTAGGTCATAACTCACGCAGATGAAGTTTGCAGCACGAGCTGCAAGCGAGTGCTGTAATTCATCAAGTGAGTTATGACCATTGCCGCAAGTTGAATACTATACTTCATCTACGACTATAACAATAAATACTAAGATACAAATACAAATTCACAATAATTAGGTAGTACTCAATTTGAAAACGTCAGAATTATTCAAGTGACATTAGCACATGACTGACAGTCGATCTTACTTGGGATCTTAGTAGACTTTATAGTGAGTTTTAGCAGTGAGTTATTATTACTCACGCTGTTTGGTAATATATACTAGTAATTGCTAAAACGCAGTTGAATAATGAATATATTATTCAATAGGAGTAGATAAAACTACTTTTCACGAATCGATTATATTACGTTAAAACGTCAATGAATATGATTTTTTTCAGAATCGAATGCCGCTGATCCTCAAGTTAGATTCATCAAACAGCCTAGTCCTGTTATCGCGACAGTAGGAAGTAGGGTCTCCTTTTGCGCCAGATTTAGACAGAAAAACTACAATGGACGATGCAAAGTGGAATGGAAAGTAGCTGGATCACATGTATACAATTCCTCCAAATTCACAGTGAGTAAATGTATTTTATAATTCTCCCTTGAACATCAATGTATTTATTTTTAATCCTTGTATGACTGGAAAGTTCCAAGTGTAAGAAGTACTATAATAATATTTATCTGTCAAATATTTCATACTAAAAGTTAATTGCACGATATAAGAACTGTGTTGTTATTCAGTATTATTTCATCGCCTTTTAGCGAATAGTTTTGACGTTTTATCTTTTATCTGATTCGCAAACCCATTTCACGAATATATAGTTACTGTGTTATTTGTGTCTTCTTTAGATGATATTCATTCATCGGTTATTATGGTTCTGTAATTGAATTGTGTTTTCATGCAGTAATAGTACTGCATATAGTTCGATTTATACGGAGCTCATTTCATGAGACTCTACGACATGGAGTTCCCATTCATCCTTCAAGGGTGAATGTTCGACATCCGTGCCACACAGGATTGAAACACTAAACAGTTTGTTTCTTCAACGAGCTCATCAGATGTGAACGTCCATCGACCGAGTGGGCAACGACATCTAATGCACATAACCTCCTCATAGTTTCTAAGAAGTGCAATAATGACATGCGAACACATCACATTATACTGTGTGACCCATTTAATATGAAACCACCCCTCTAGAATCAATCTCGATTTCATTTATTCGAAAATATTAAGCAACAAAAACTGTGTTTGGACACTTATTTTCATAATTTTAATTTGGTTTACAAGGCACTCTATTTTTTTTCTTTGTCAAAAACGGCAAAAGTGTATATGGCAATTATTGTTTTCTAATTTAAATACATCACTGAATTTGTAGTCGTTATAAATGTAAAACATTAAATTTTCGTACAAAAATATTAGTTAACAACGGAGTTATAGAAACTTCAATTTGGGAAACAAAGTATTTGATTGTAATTTTTATTTAGATTAGACATATTTAAAATCAGGAAATACTGCCGATCGAAAGTAGAACACCAGTGAACTTGTACAGTGAAAATCCGAAGATAATAGCTCAATCCGTTCTATAGTTATAACTCCTGAAAATATGGTAATATGAGCGATCCGAAGTCATTAGGGGGCATTTGGCGATTTTTTGACTCTCCCTCCCCTCTTGGTGGGATGTCGTGAGTTCTTCCTCGGCCCCCTCTCCTCCTCCCAGAATCTCACGTGAGATTTTTTTCAATGCATATTTGTTATATAAATGAGTTAATCTGTTCTAATTCTTTTAGTTCAAGTGAATCAGTAATATTTTATAAAAATGTGAAAAAAATTAAGTTAATAATAAAACATTGGTTGTAATGAGACACCGTTTTTTTTCAGTGAAAATTATCAGTGCATCGTATGTTTGTTATAAAAGGTTATGGTATTATTTTTTCATGAATAATATTCACATCGTATCGTATATGAAGAAGAAATATTACCGAAGTGATGTTAGCTCCGGGCCGGCCAGCTCCAAGCGTCACTTTTCCACCACGGTCATATTCATGGAGCTGGCCCTTTTAGGTTACTTATTCGAACGGAAAATTATGCACGATAAGTACTTTCTTTTCTCTAAGTAAACATCTGATTTTCGTTTCTGGCCGCGCATTGACTGAGCCCAAAAAAAAATTTAAATATTGGTTCGATCGCAATGATTACTTATATTTCGGTTCATGGAGCTGGCCCTTTTAAATTCATATATCCAAACGGAAAATTTTGTATGGAAAGTACCTTCTTTTCTCTATGTAAACATCTAATTTTGGTTCTTGGCCGGGCATTATTTAAGACAAATGAAATTATAAATATTGGTTCGAATGCTATCATTATTCATATTTCGTCTTATAGAGCTGGCCCTTTTGAAGTCACACATCCGAACAGAAAATGTAATAAGGAAAGAACTTTTTATTCTCTATGTAAACATCTCATTTGGGTTCTTGGCCGGGCGTTATAACTATAGAACGGATCTAGCTATTGACTTCTGATTTTCACTGTATAAGTTCACTGGTGTTCTACTTCCAATCGGCAGTGTTTCCCGATTTTAAATATGTCTATAATCTGAATAAAAATTACAATCAAATACTTTGTTTCCAAAATTTAAGTTGTTATAACTTCGTTGTTAACCACTATTTTTATATCAAATTCTGAATGTTTGCATTAATAACGGCTACGAATTCAGTGGTGTATTCAAATTAGAAAACA
Organism: Cynegetis impunctata; assembly: GCA_030704885.1. Classification (NCBI taxonomy): domain Eukaryota; kingdom Metazoa; phylum Arthropoda; class Insecta; order Coleoptera; family Coccinellidae; genus Cynegetis; species Cynegetis impunctata. The sequence goes on from JARQZK010000755.1 coordinate 531,580, forward strand.
AAAATTGTCTAATACACTAAAAAAAATTGAATTAAGATTGATTTAGAAGTGCATCTTCTACATCTTCTACTTTACTTCCATTTCAAATGCGTCGTCACACTGTATATATTCATATATATATATATATATACATATATATATATATATATATATATATATATATATATATATATATATATATATATATATATATATATATATATATATATATAGGGTTGGGATAAAATATGGAACCAAGTAAATATCTTTTTAAGGAAGAGGAGAATATCTATGAAATTTTGCAGGTAGATCCAATGGCGCAAAATGCATCTGATGTATAATTTTTTGTTGAGAATATACTCCCGGTTGTACCGGAAATAGACCCTAAGTCGCTTATTTCAAATGGGATACCCTATATATTATAACATTTTTGGATTCTACTCACGATTCTAGGCAGATTCTATGCATCATGTCCTGTACCTAAGTCTAAGTGTTTTTGACATATTTAGGTTTTTATGTCAAAAACGACGATTGCAAACCCTCATATAATTATCAATTGTTCCTATAAGGAAGCCTTTTTTACTTACTTTGAGTTAGATTCCTTGTTGAAAAGGACCTACTTTAATAGATTTTTTTTAATAGATTGTATAATATTTGGATTACTAATCATACAGAGTGTTCAAAAAATAAGATCTGAAATGAGATTGAGAAAACTGACAAAAATCAATTATTTCAAATGGAAACCTCCCATTTTCCTCATTTTGTAGTATTTAGCATTTATGAAGAATTTTTCTATAATAAATATAATATAATAAGATCATCAGATGCATTTTGCGTCATTGGACTCACCTGCAAAATTTCATAAATATTCTCTTTTTCGTTCAAAAGATATTTACTTAGTACCGTACTTTATCCCAACCCTGTATATGAATATATATATATATATATATATATATATATATATATATATATATATATATATATATATATATATATATATATATATATATATATATATATATATATATATATATATAATATATATATATATATATATATATATATATATATATATGTATATATATATATATATATATATATATAGGTATATTTGGATAATTTTTACTTGTATTTTATTGATATTTACTGTCTTTTCTCAGCAATAACAGACCATTTGAGTTATAAAGCCGACTCTTCTAAACAGTAAACGTTTCGTCACCAAATTCGTGACTTTCTCAACTTTTGAAGGATCAAAATTAATTTAACATTTATAAACGCCAAATTAATTGCTTTCATTCAGTAATATTTTTGAGGAACCTCAAATTCATCAATGTACAATGAACTCGATCCTATATTGATGCTTGAATCAAGTGCCATAAATAATAATTAAAACGGTCAGTTATAAATAACACGCTCATTATTTAAAAAATAATAAGAGGTGTTGGGAGACTGTAAATCTGGAATTATAGTAGACAAAATATAATATTTCTGATGAATAAAGGAATGAACAAAAGAATATATGTTACTACCAATCGTTTAACCTTTTAGCTAATTAAATTTCCTACACCTGCAAAACGACATAGTACATAGAATAGAAGCGATATTTAGCAAGACGTCCATAGATTTATATCACCTTTAAGGCAATCATTACAAAGCTGTTTTTATTTGGTAGATATCATTACCCTTTAAGGAATGACCCAAGGTCTGTGATTTATAAATGGAATACAGTATACCATCTCACGAGTTACTTACTAATGCTTCATAAATGACGCGATATTCATCATTTGCTGGGTCGAGGTGTCGCATTTGATTCAATAGTTCTCACGTAGTTACTAGATCTTTGGGCTCTTGATGGATTAAAAGACAATTCAACGTGCTAAGAGCTGTTTATTAGATTAAATTCTGTGAAAAGAAAGGTGTCCGGATATTTTCCATAAATATTATGCTAACATCAATTTCTATAATATAATAAAATCAATGCGTAGCAATAAATACAATTCCTTTTTTTCTGTATTACTCTAGCTTCATCTTCTGTTTTTTTTGTGAAATGCATCCTTAATGTATGTTCTTCCGAAAAATTTTATGAGATATTTCGCATTACCAAAAATATCATTAATTCTATTCTCAAAGTATGGAGGTACGTGATAATAATTCATATAGAATATTGTGCTCACTTTTTATAATTCATTAATCATATGTACTTATGGATATATAGATATATATATATATATATATATATATATATATATATATAATATAAATATATATATATATATATATATATATATATATATATATATATATATATATATATATATATATATATATATATATATATATATATATATATATATATATATATATTAATTTCATTTAACCCTAATTCATCTCAATAAAGACAATGAAAAAAATAAAAATTCACTAAAATCTCTATTAAAAATTACTAAATCCTTTGATTCAAAGATAAAAATTTGTATACATGAAAAGATAATTAATTCATCAAAAATGGTGGCAAACAAGAATAAATGAAACTTTTTGAAAAAAATTTGAGCTCAATGGTATCAGTATACTGATCCTATTTTGTTGTCTTCCTCTATGGTCTTCTTCCGCTCCTGGGATGATATTTTAAAGTCCAATCCTGACGTTTTTGCTTTTAACTTGAGGCTATTCTAGAAGGTTGATGGTCTTTTCTACTCCTGAGATCTTTAATAGTCCTGAGGTCTTTAATTAGAACTCCTAGGGTATTTTTTAGGCTCCTGGGGTATTTAATTAGAACTCCTAGGGTCTTTTGTAGGCTCCTGGGGTCTTTAATTAGAACTCCTAGGGTCTTTTGTAGGCTCCTGAAGTATTTAACTAGAACTCCTACGGTCTTTTGTAGGCTCCTGGGGTCTTTAATTAAAACTCCTAGGGTCTTTTGTAGGCCCCTGGGATCTTTAATTAGAACTCCTAGGGTCTTTGGTAGGCTCCTGGGGTCTTTAATTAGAATTCCTAGGGTCTTTTGTTGGCTCCTGATGTCTTTAATTAGAACTCCGACGGTCTTGCGCTTCCTAGCGCAAACGATATCTGAAAAAAATTTATTGTACTAAGGGAAACTAAAAACTCTATTTGCCTTTAGAAGATAATTACGTCATACGTATTTAATTCATCAGCGTCACAAATCGAAAAAGAAAGTCACGCTGAGAATTATCGGCTTCGATAAATTCTACTCTTACAATTTGAACTGATCTCAGCTGAAATTTGGTTCGGCCAGTGGACGGTAACGTTACAATTTAAACTCATGGACAAAATTAACGCAACAATTAAAATTATACTTATTTTTGATTTGAAATAACTCTTTTGATTTTCAACCGATTGAAATAATTTTTTCAGCTTATTGTAGAAAATTCATTAGAATTATCAAAAGCATTTTGAATTTGAGTGAAAATAAATTCGACAATGTGTTATACCGGGTGGAATAAAACAATATTTATGTAACGTAAATTCTGAACACCCTGTGGGGTGAACTAAAGGCAACAATTTTTTTCTTTATAAATGAATAGCAAGAATAATTTATTCTTGATATTTTGTTCTTTATTCAGTTCAATATTTGTTTCTTCACAAAATATACAAATTCTCAAAGAAATCTGTACAATTTTTCGACGTCTATGTTGAGAGAAAAAACTAAAAAATCTTTATATCAAAAGCAACAATTATTAAGTCAAAATTCAACATAAACAAGTAACAAATTAATAACGCGTAAATTATTTATAATCTGCTGAGGAATGTTCTCCCATTTTGCGAGAACTATACGTTCCAAATCTTGAATATTTATTGGGAGCAGGTACATGAATTTGGACCGATTTTTTTAGAATAACCCAAAGATGCTCAATTGGGTTTAAGTCAGCACTTCTTAGACGAAAGTCAAATTTTTGGCGGTGTATTTTGCCACGTATATATTTAATATTTTGTGAAGAATTCACTCTAGTTTAAATTTTAACAAAAACTGTAGATATTTCTTTGAAAATTTGTATCTTTTGTAAAGAGACAAATATTGGACTGAATCAAAAAACAAAATATCGAGAATTAATTAGTTTTTTTAATCATTTGGAAAGAATAAATTTGTAGCCTTTATTTTACCCCACAGGGTGTTTAGAATTTATTGTTCATAAATATTGTTCCATTCCACCCGGTATAATAAATTCTCAAATTAATTTATACAAAAATTCAAAATGCATGTGCTAACTTTAATGAATTTTCTACAATGTGCTCAAAAGATCATTTCAATCGGTTGAAAATTGAAAGAGATATTTCGAATCAAAAATAAGCAAAATTTCAAGTGTTAATTTTTTCCATTAGTTTATATATATATATATATATATATATATATATATATATATATATATATATATATATATATATATATATATATATATATATATATATATATATATATATATATATATATATATATATATATATATATATATATATATATATATATATATATATATATATATATATATACAGTGGCGTAGATAGCTTTTTGCGATGGGGGGGATATGACTTTGTGTAAAATTCCATAAGTTTTTCGTCTAAAGTTTTATTTGTTGATAAAAATAATCATTCATGTAGGTAGTACAAAATAAGCAGAAAAAAATTGCCTTGACGAATTAAATATTTCTTCCACACTTTCAACAAACGAGAACAGCGGTGTGGCAGTAAAAAAAAATTAGAAAAATTTTTGATAAAACTCGTTAGTTTTGATGAATTTATCAGCTAACACCGAAAATCTTTTTAATATATTTATTTAGTCTTGTCAAGGAGGCCTCGGTAGCCTAGCGGTGAGGGTATCGCTTGTAAACAGAGGATTATGGGTTCGAACACTCCTTGCTCTTGAGTGTAGTGCATGTCCGGAATTTAGTGGTTCAAAAATTAATTTGTTGGGTAATGACTTAGATTCAAGCCCATTGGCCGTTCGGAACCGGCGTTAAACTGTAGGTCCCTGGAGTTAATAAAAATAGTCTAGTGAACAAGTGGTTTTTTGTTCAACTTTTTTCAGCAGTTTCGGAAAAACAAAAGCAAAGTGTTATTAGATTTGTAGCATGTAGATGTTTTTTGAGAAAATGAAAAATTCGCTAGCGAAAATTGTGAAAGTTATAAACAATATACCTACTGAAAAAAAGGGAATTGGTTTTTTGCCGATATGTCAAAAAATAATTGAGATTTTTGAAATCTGAAGAAAGATTCGAAAAGAAGAAGAAATTTCCCAAAAGAAAAACTCAACTTCTGGAACTGTAGAATCAATATTCATAATTTTCTCAGAGAGGTAAAAATACGGCTGAAAAGAGGTAACTTCGTTTGGGCAAGTCACACCCATTTAGGACACTTTAACAATAAACATTATTTAACCATATAAAATATGAAAAGTTACTGAATCGGTGAATGAACAATAATCCGGTGATAATAGAAATTTTTTTATTAGTTATGCAATAGTTAATTAACAATTTTTTGGTGCTTGAACATGAAAATTGTGGTAACTGTTCAAGTATAGATAGATCTGAGATTTTTTCATTCTTGGAGCTATTAAAGTAAATCCCTGTTGAAAAGATAAAAAATTTCAATTTTTCAGTTTTTTATTAACAGTTTACGTAGTTTTGCATAATCAAAATGAATTTTTTTTTATGAATTTAATGGTCCGTTTTTTATTATCGGAAGCTACATGGAAATGGTTGTTTTCAATGTTCATCTCCTATTCTTTAAAAAATTGTTATAAATAAATGCGTTGTTTATAAGAGAATCAGGAAAAAAAGTTATGATTAGAGTGTTTAATTTTGCAACTAAGTAAATTGTTAGTAAAAAACTAAAATATCGAATTTTTTAACGGGGATCTATTTTGAGGTCTTTCGAAACTAGCTCCAAGAAAAGAAAAAAATATCAGATTTATAGTTTAACAGTCAACACACTTACAATATTCTTGTTCAAGCAGCAAAAAACTATTGCATAACTAATGCGCGAAAAATAGCGATAAAAATTTGTTGTCGCTGGATTATTGTTCATTCGCCTATCCAGTGAGAACCTGAAATTTTTCATTCCTCAATTTCCATATTTAATATAGTTGAATAATATTTATTGTTGAAGTGTCCCAAATGGGCGTGATAGGAAATTTCCTCCTTTTTTTGTATATTTGTTTAGATATCAAAATATCTATTAGTTCTTGAGATATTTGAAGAAACAAACTGTTTTCTTTTTCTTTCAGTAAATTGTTTATCACTTTTACAATTTTCCCGAACGGAACTTAATTTTTTTCAAAAACTATCTACATGCTATTTGCTCATATTCTTCCGAGACTGATGAAAAAAGTTGAACACAGAAGCACTTGTAAACTAGACTGTATTCTCATGATTAGTAAATCTTTCTCCAAGATTCATGATGTAGAAGTCCAGACATCGCAAGAAAATTTTTACTAACTCGACAATTTTTATTAACTTCAAAATATTATGGAGTAATTAAATTGACAATCAAATACAAAATTCAGTCCTATTTTTCAGAGCTCATATTTTGATATCTACTCTACATTAAAAAATATTCAAAATATTAAATATTGATTGAAAATCATCTATGAGCAGAAGTCACGCTCCTCGAATGTAAACAGGAATTTAATCGTTCACTAGGACCAAAAAACGTGTTTGAAAGAGAGTAAATGGCTGAAATGGAAAATTTTATGTATCTACGAAGGAAGAAGTCAACCAAAACCTCATCGCACTTCTTCTCTTTCTAAATTTTATACTACCTATACTATTGAACAAAACTGCTTTAGATATAATACTACACCATTAAACCAAAGCTCCAGCACTATTGTTTAATACTAAGTATAGTATACAATTTAGAACGAGAAGTGCGTGGAGATTTTGGTTGACTTCTTTCTTTCGAGATGAAAAATTTCCATTAGAGCCATTTGAACTTTTTAAACACTTTTTTGCTCATAGTGACCGATTAAACTTACTAATTCAACATTGAATAAAATATGCTCAAATATCCAGATACTTTATAATGTTAAAATTATGTCCATTCCTGATTGGTCGGCCTGTTCGAAGCGCGGAAATTATACAATACTCAATTGCACAGCCGTCACAAAAACATATTTAGGTGATTTCTTAGTGCTTAGTAAATTTCATGTAAAGGTACTCAAATACGTACATAAATACGAAGACTTTTATTCAGTTCTATTATAATTATCGAAGGCTCATGGGGGGGGATTGATCCCCCCCCCTATCTACGCCACTGTATATATATATATATATTTCTATATATATATATATATATATAATATATATATATATATATATATATATATATATATATATATATATATATATATATATATATATATATATATATATATATATATATATATATATATATATATATATATATATATATAAAGAAAAATTACTTTAAGTTCAGGTCTGCAGTCAAATGTTGAGAATAAGGTGAACTCTTTTTTCTGTTCAAGCTTTCGAGCACATTTATTTACTCTTCATCAGGAACTCTACAAAGAATTTAACAATGAACAATACTTAGTTTGAGCAAAATCTCAGTTAGTGTACTTACGAAGGTGAGAATAAGAATTAATTTTTTCTTGTCGCAGTTTACAGATTAACATAAATAAAAAACAATACTACATAGTTCAAATCAAATAAAAATGATTGGATTAGGGACATACATAACAAGTTAAAATAAAATGTTCCCATATGACACCGCATAATCGATGTATACAATTGACGTGTATGAGATTGACAGTGACTTTATTGCCAACACAAAATCGAGACGAACACTACCAACGCAAACAACTAAAGGATACCAACTTAATGTTCATTGAATTGACCCTAAGCCGGTAACATAGGGACTTAGGGAGAACGACTGAGTAAATACGAATAAATTATGTTGAGATTATCGATGTCAGTTCTGGAATTCATTGCATTAGGTTCTCTGAAAATCTTTGACATTTCGAGAAAAGTTCTCTTCTTTAAATTAGACTCATGCTCCAAGATAGTCACAGCATCATAATCCGGGTTATGGTCAAAAGAGACGGCGTGACTAGCCAATGAACAAGTTTTTTTAAAATTCCTTATATCGCTCTTATGGGAGTTGATTCTGTCTTTCAACCTCCTTTTGGTTTGGCCAATGTACTTCATTTCACACTGAGAACAAGGGATACAGTAAACTAAGTTAGAGTTATCCAATATAGGCACTCTGTCTTTTAATTTTGGAAAAATATTGTTCAACACGATTAGGTTTTTGTAAGCAATTTTGATATCAGGAATCTTGGAGAGTAATTTGTTGAATTTATAATTTAGAGATTCAATATGTGGTAATGTAAGATAAGAAGCTGGTTGCAAATTAATATTATTTGGATTATTGATTGTATTATCATCCTTCTTATTCTTAGGGTGCTCAAAATCAATGGAAGGCCTACCGAAAAGAAGTCTACAAACAAGCCTTCGTGGGCTTCTTTTCGGTAGGCCTTCCATTGATTTTGAGCACCCTAAGAATAAGAAGGATGATAATACAATCAATAATCCAAATAATATTAATTTGCAACCAGCTTCTTATCTTACATTACCACATATTGAATCTCTAAATTATAAATTCAACAAATTACTCTCCAAGATTCCTGATATCAAAATTGCTTACAAAAACCTAATCGTGTTGAACAATATTTTTCCAAAATTAAAAGACAGAGTGCCTATATTGGATAACTCTAACTTAGTTTACTGTATCCCTTGTTCTCAGTGTGAAATGAAGTACATTGGCCAAACCAAAAGGAGGTTGAAAGACAGAATCAACTCCCATAAGAGCGATATAAGGAATTTTAAAAAAACTTGTTCATTGGCTAGTCACGCCGTCTCTTTTGACCATAACCCGGATTATGATGCTGTGACTATCTTGGAGCATGAGTCTAATTTAAAGAAGAGAACTTTTCTCGAAATGTCAAAGATTTTCAGAGAACCTAATGCAATGAATTCCAGAACTGACATCGATAATCTCAACATAATTTATTCGTATTTACTCAGTCGTTCTCCCTAAGTCCCTATGTTACCGGCTTAGGGTCAATTCAATGAACATTAAGTTGGTATCCTTTAGTTGTTTGCGTTGGTAGTGTTCGTCTCGATTTTGTGTTGGCAATAAAGTCACTGTCAATCTCATACACGTCAATTGTATACATCGATTATGCGGTGTCATATGGGAACATTTTATTTTAACTTGTTATGTATGTCCCTAATCCAATCATTTTTATTTGATTTGAACTATGTAGTATTGTTTTTTATTTATGTTAATCTGTAAACTGCGACAAGAAAAAATTAATTCTTATTCTCACCTTCGTAAGTACACTAACTGAGATTTTGCTCAAACTAAGTATTGTTCATTGTTAAATTCTTTGTAGAGTTCCTGATGAAGAGTAAATAAATGTGCTCGAAAGCTTGAACAGAAAAAAGAGTTCACCTTATTCTCAACATTTGACTGCAGACCTGAACTTAAAGTAATTTTTCTTTAACTTGACAGTCGTATAATCCTTCACACCTTTATATATATATATATATATATATATATATATATATATATATATATATATATATATATATATATATATATATATATATGTCCGTCATATAGAACATTTATCATAAAAAAGCGTTTTGCCTTTGTTTTCACTGCCAACTAAAATAAGGAAAGCTATAATGAAAGTATAGAATTATATACATGTACTTAATATTCATTGTTGATGTAAAAAATAATTTTGTTTCTGAATATTCATGTGGTTTATTATTAAACCACTATCTTCCCGACCTCGACGAATTCAATTTTCGGAGAAGTGTCTAAAAATCGAATTTTCGAAAATTTATTCATCTCTCACGTGCACGCAATTCGCCGCTATGCAATCATTTTATGAAGGTTGATTATCGAGCTTGTCACTTCTTCACGCAATGAAACGCAATTTATGTAGTACCCGAGTCGAAGGCGCATGCATATTATAAGGTCTTAAATTTCAATAGCGAAACCAGCTATATACGTTGATAATTTTCGAGAGTGAATCAAACGTACCCCCTACCGCTCGATTGCGGTCAAAAATAATTTATTGCCTGTTGGATATCGCGAAGGTGTCGCACGTCGCCGACGAGTCGATACTAGTGGTGGTACAGATATGTCGACTGTCGAGAATCGAGACATAGGTACCTACATATCAGATATTTATCGTCTATTAAGATATCTAATTATATGAATAAAAACTAATTTTGAATTTACTACGTTTATTATCACAAAAATACTTTGAAAAAATAACACTTAACAATACGATTGCAATTTCGGTCACTAGACCATCATCGGGCAGATTGAATTAAGAACTGAATACATAATTACAGCTTTGCTCTTACGGGTGAGAAAGAATGATTGCAGGTACCTAAATAGACAAGAGGAACACATTTCAGGTCGGGCTAATCGAGTGGATTTCGCAAATTGGTACAATACAATGTTCTTAGAAAAATCGTTATTGTTTGAATACACTAAATATAGGAGACGATATCAAGTCAATCTGATCGTTCAGCAAGATATCTTTTGCATCATGATTGAGTTTAAAAATTTCCAATGATTCTAAGTAAGTTTGGTTCCTTTCGGTAATTTGTGCATAATTTGAAAATTATCTATTTGTGGAAATGGGTGGTGGTTTTCACGGCAATGATTTGAAAACGTTGAATCCGTTTTATTTTTCAAAAAAGATTGTTGGTGTTCTTCAAATCTTGTCTTGAACGATCGAGAAGTCTGACCTATATACACTCCTTTACATTCAGGACAAATCAACTTATAAACTCCTGAACTTTCAAATTTTGAAGTGATAAGTTTATTCAGGAATTTATAAGTTGATTTGTCCTGTATGTAAGGGAGTATACATAGGTCAGACTGGTCGATCGTTCAAGACAAGATTTAAAGAACACCAACAATCTTTTTTGAAAAATAAAACGGATTCAACGTTTTCAATCATTGCTGTGAAAACCACCACCCATTTCCACAAATAGATAATTTTCAAATCATGCACAAATTACCGAAAGGAACCAAACTTACTTACTTAGAATCATTAGAAATTTTTAAACTCAATCATAATGCAGAAGATATCTTGCTGAACGACCAGATTGACTTGATATATTCTCCTATATTTGGTGTATTCAAACAATAATGATTTTTCTAAGAACATTTCATTGTACCAATTTGGGAAATCCACTTCGATTAGCCCTTCTTGAAATGTGTTCCTCTTGTCTATTTATGTACCTGCAATAATTCTTTCTCACCCGTAAGAGCAAAGCTGTAATTATGTATTCAGTTCTTAACTCAATCTGCCCGATGATGGTCTAGTGACCGAAATTGCAATCGTATTGTTAAGTGTTATTTTTTCAAAGTATTTTTGTGATAATAAACGTAGTAAATTCAAATTTAGTTTTTATTCGTCATGTTAAATTATCACGTAGTAACGACGGATTCCATCAACTATTTATCTTATTATATACATTTAGGTATATGCATTTAAAATAACTGCTAATTTTACACATTCAAATTAACTGCTAATCACACCTTTGTACAGGGTGGGCAAATTTCGATTTCTGCTGAATTCCCAAAATTTGCTATAGTCTTTTGTTTTGAAAATATGCTTCATTAGGTCATAGCTTTCTGAATAGCGGTTGAAATATATCTCAGATGCAATATCACAACTGTTATTACTTTGAATAAAGCTTCCTAATATATCATATACGATAAAATATCTCGGAGTAACGATCGATACACATTTGAAGTGGAACCACCACCTGAAAAAAAACCCTACCTAGCATGTTATATCGTTTCAAGCAGCTGAGGGATGTGTTTGACGCCAGTTACCTTTTGAGCATATACTATGGGTTAATAAATTCGAGACTCACCTACGGAATCCTAGTTTGAGGATCGGCTTGTGACGAATACATATACAAAATAGAGGTACTGCATAAGAAATTCCTGAAAATTATTTATAGGAAACCAAATACCTACCCTTCAGAAGTTATTTATGCTGAAACTGGAATATTGAACCTGAGAAAGACTTTTGTACTGGTACTATTAACAACAGTTCACAGATCAAAACATTCTTTGTCAATTATAGATCACGGTTATGGTACTTGTCAGAGAGGCATTCACTATGAAAACCCATTTTCATTAAAATCATTCTGCCAAAAAAGCACAGAATACCTTGGGCTCAGATTTATAACATCTTACTAAAGATTAGGAGTATTCAGAATATTAGATGTTTTACTAGAGCTGCCAAGAAATTTTTGATGGGATTTGATAGTGGGAGGTTGCATGACGTGATTCGATGCAAGGTTTGAGTTTCGTTTTCTCTTGTGTATCTGATTGAAACCCACTCGTTTTGTAGCGTTTTTATATTGGTTTGTTTAAGGTTTTCTGATGAGTATACCACAGACAGCCGCTGACTTTGTGGTTTCGATGCGTTTATATTAGAAGCTATCAATTTTGTGATTTGTTTATTTTGATTGGAATTTCGTATTGCTTTTTGTGGTATGCTATTTTTTTTTTGCGTTGGGTGCATCTTATAGTTTTGTTGTCATAAAATAACTGAATTTATTTAAATCACTGTTGTAAAACTTCCGTATGTATCGATAATAAATTTATTATTATTATTATTATTATTATTATTATTATTATTATTATTATTATTATTATTATTATTATTATTATTATTATTATTATTATTATTATTATTATATTTCTAGTAATTTCCGTACGACATCCTGACTTTTACGATTAAATCAGTTATAGTAGGGTAGCCCACGCGGGGATTTTGGGATTTAGTCAAGCGCGGCAGAACAACATATTGGGGGAAACCTTTCACCCTGTCAAGTATCCCCACCATACATGAACCCTTAATATGGGGGCGTTCGTCTAGGGCAGCCGATCAGATTAGTAAAAAAATAGATCGTTCGAAAAACTCGAGCGCGTCAGATTAAGGCAAGGCGAGTTAATTACATGCATAAGAGTATGCATTTCACTAATCTGACGATTTGCACGTGGCATAAGGAAATAGGAGACTCATAAAGTTGCAAAAAGAAAACGTCACCTTGACATTCTCGAGCACGGTTAAATTTTTATTTTTATTTTGAAGGAAATGTTTTTTTTGCATTTCTGAATATCGGCGATGAGTTTTGGTCTTCTACGGTTACCCCCACCATGCAAACTGGCAGATTTACTTATCTTCGTTATCAGAGACGATGTGGGGTGTATAAACTAATAATATCTGACGCGCTCGAGGATTTCAATATAACGATTTTTTTTACATTTTTGAAAATCTGCACACGTTAACCTCATCCCCCCAGTGAAATGGCATACTTCATATAACCTTTTTTTCGTTTTAGCATCTAATCTTCATAATCCAAAAGGTCCCCACGACGCTCGGGTAAATCCCCATTTAGCATCTCGGGCTCCCCTACTATTAGTTTATATTATGACGAAAAGAAATGGACACTCTCTATCATAGATGACACTCGCGTACTTGGAATACGTATAAAAAAAACGCAAAAAATAATGTAGTGAAATATTATTTTTCCTATTGAAGACTTACACATTAAAAGCGACCCGACATATGGTACACAGGCCATAACCCGAAAATGCACTTTTTTCAAATTTCCTCGAGGCCACTGGATTATACAGAATAAAGTTCCTTAATAATATCAAAATTATAATCTCGTAACTTCATAAACAACCATGATATTGACACTTGTCCAAAAGTCGAAAAATCGAACTTTTGTTTATAACGCGAAAACAAAAGACGATAGCAAATTTTGGTTTTCGCCAGTGAATTTGTCTCGAAAAAAGAGAATGCGCCCTCCATTTTTTTGTATCTCCTATAAGTTACCGAGATACCCCAAACAGAACATAGAAATTGCCCCCTCCCCTGTGGGACAAATATGAATATTTGTCAACAATCAATTCATGTAAAATATTCTTGTTGACTATAGTCCATTACATAATCACAATATATCACATAAAAGGAACAAGGAATAATAAAAAGTTATCAAACAATCCACCAAGGAGCTGGTTATATGTATTCCGCGACGAAAAATCCCAAACTGAATAAATAAATAATAATAATAATACACTGATTTTATACTCGGATCTTTATATTTATATATAGCATCTATCTTACTGAAATGTTCAAATGTACACTGCTATTTAACTGACTTCATCATGGCTATACTCAATTTCCGCTGTATTACATTCACAATTCATTGTGTATTGATAAAATAAAAATAATACCAATATAGCTGATGCGCATGACCAACAAAGGTATCAGTCGTGTCGGACATAGTTTCAGGCCTATCTTTCATCCGCCAAGTGTTCGAAGTATGACGTTCGATAAGTAACTTCTACATTAAATTATTTTAATGATCGTATCGATGCCGATATATCGATATTTCAATACGTTTTGACATCCCTACGTGCTACCGCTAAAAGTGGAGAAACTGAACCTCTTTTCGGTCTTGTTTACAGACATTCGTTGAATATCTCGGACATCTCCCCGTGTTCTACCGTATCGAATCATAATAATGTGCGTCACGCTAGTAGCGGCGTGGATTCACCTTGATTTTTACAACCGAAAATCCGATATTTTTCGTTATGAATATCGGAGAAAGGTCAAGCGAAATGATTGTTGTTCACACTTTCATCATCGACTGACCTCACAATTCAAACAAACAGCGTATTATCAAGAAACAAGAAATCATTTATGATTTCGCCCTAACCCTGACAAGATATTTCGCTTGAGAGGATCATTTATTCAACACAATGAACGATAAGCCTAAAACTGTGTCCCTTAGGTGTATGAGCAGGGAGTCATAATACTCATACAACCCCTCTTCTTTATTCAATTACACTTAAACTAAAACGTTTTTAGTCGTATTTTCTCCAAAAATATTGCAGTGTGTCAAAGGAAAGCAGTCAAGCTGAAGAAGTGGTTTTTTATTCGTTTTAGACTTCCTTGACCATCACGATTTTCGAAATAATGTTTTATGACTGATATATATATATATATATATATATATATATATATATATATATATATATATATATATATATATACAAGGCAGAAGAATAACAGATGAGATTCCCCAGAATTACTAGAGGTAGCAATAAAACGATGTAGAGTGCTACTAATATCTTGTTTATTCAAACATCAAGCTTTCGTCTACCAATTGTAGACTTCATCAGAAGGCTAAAAACACATTTTTATGAAAACATTTGCTTATACACAAGTCAGAGAAAACACTTTTGATTCTAATAATTAGCACCATTTATATCTTACATAACAATACTTACAAGAGAATTCAAGATTGCTCTAGCGAGCAAGTAGCCAATTTTTTTAATACAATCAGCAGCATAGTACATTGAAATTTAATTGTACTATGTTACTTGTGTATAAGTAAATGTTTTCATAAAAATGTGTTTTTAGCCTCCTGATGAAGTCTACAATTGGTAGACGAAAGCTTGATGTTGGAATAAACAAGATATTAGTAGCACTCTACATCGTTTTATTGCTACCTCTAGTAATTCTGGGGAATCTCATCTGTTATTCTTCTGCCTTGTTTTTACCAGTACCCCGTTACTGTCCTATTACGTATATACCTATATATATATATATATATATATATATATATATATATATATATATATATATATATATATATATATATATATATATATATATATATATACCTATACAGAGGCGCCGACTTATGAAAAATATTGGGGGGGCCCATATTGGAGGTCTTGCCGCAGGAAATTTTCTGAATTTTAGATGAAAAATAGTGAGTTTTAAAATTTTTTAAAGCATTTTAGAGTCATATGGTCAACATTAGAACACCGAAACCTCAACTCTCGATAACTCGGCACTCCGGGAAACTAGAGAAGCCTGACACATTTTTTGGCATTGAAAAACGAAACAAAACATAAACACGCACGGTATTTTCTTAAAATACAGAAATAATTATGCTTATAGACTATTACAGAGCAGTGAATACATACCTCCGAAAACACTGAAATTATATTTGAATAAAGCCTCAACTATCAAGTTTAAAGTATAAAACATAAAATATTGCTGTCACACAGTAATAGCACTTTGATTTAATAAATGAAATAGCTAATTTCAGTTCACTTGGAATTAAGCTGAGGGTTCATTTAATGAAAACAATATCTCAAAGTTATTGCTTTGAAAATATTTAAGTATTATAATATAATAAATATAAACATATTTAAGTATTTGAAAATAACTAATAAATAGTAATACAGTACCTACTAAACTAGTACTCATATTTTCAAAATGAAAATTTGACATTATTTATGTATTTAATTCTCTCTTTCATAAAGATTTTTTATATTGCTCTAAATACCAATACTGGGGCTAGAGTGTGTTTAGAAAGGTGCAAATGTCGAACGTCTGACTAAATTACTGAATATTAAGTCGTTGATGACTGGTCGGATATCCGATTCATCCAAAACATCTCGGTGGGCATGAAGAACAGCCAAGTTGTACAATCGCTTCTGTTCCATTGCTGATGGGAGATATGACTTCAGACGTCTAAGGATCCTAAATCATCGTTCTGCTGTTGCTGTCGTGATTTGAACTACTTGGAGAAGCTTAACGCATTTCACTAATTCACATAACATTTCTCCAACTGCAGACTCTTGTGGAATGTTACATCGCGCATGTTTTTGTTTTTGTTCTTTATTAGCGATATCGGCTAACATATTCAAGTGTAAGCGCAGTCTCTCAATGTCTAGGTCGTTTTTGAAAACTCAGTTGATTTTTCAAACTTTGTTTCACCTCTGTTTACTAATAGCAAGTACTCAGTAATGCAAGATTGCACCTTTTCAAAAACTTCAATGTAAAGAGGTTTATAGTATTCCTTCGCGGGTTTGAAAGTGTGCGGAGAGCAGGCTTCGATGTTTTCATTCTTCTTTGGTATTATACTCGATTCCGAGGAAGCAAAGGAACACCATCTTACGAAGGTTTTTCTTTCAAACACAATTCCGAAAGTGTGCAAAACTATCACGCCTTCCATTGCGCATACAAATCAATCCCTCATATATTTTTTTTCAGATCAGAAATATTTAGATGCGGGCATTGAATTTTTTCATTTACATCCTCTACAGGGTTCATTCCATGGCAATAAAGACGTAAAAAGAAATAAGTCTTGAATTGTTACATTGACTCAAGGGTGCCTGCACATTTGTACCCCTCCATTGTTTTGTCCTCTGGAGAAAAGGAAAATGAAAAATTCCAACATCATTTTACAAAGCATAATATAACTAATAATTTTCTCAAATTATTGGGGGGGCTCCGCCCCCCCCAAAAATTTTATTGAGGGGGCTCGGGCCCCCCCAAGCCCCATGGAGTCGGCGCCTATGTACCTATATATATATATATATATATATATATATATATATATATATATTTATTTATATTTATATATATATATATATAATATATATATATATATAAATATATATATATATATATATATATATATATATATATATATATATATATATATATATATATATATATATATATATATATATATATACATTTTTGCCGGTACATATTGATATCTTCAACGGCTCCCATTGAGTCAAATGAGCCGAAATTAGGTATCCGAGATTGTTTTCGTTGCAGAAAGAAAGTATCATCAATTTGGGGAAATTTCTGCAACTGCCGCCATTTTTTACGTAGATAATTGTCGTTCTTTCGTGGTTTTTCAAAAATTGCTCCACAGCTTCTGCAGATTAAGTTATAGGGTAGAAGTTTGATACGTACATTGAGGTTATGTTGAAATACGATCCTTTGTGGGTTTCAATTGTTTTTCTCAACCGCGCTGCATTTCTTGGTAACTATAATCGATCTGTTTCGCCATCACTTCGCAAATTTTTTTTTAGATTGTAGGGTTGAAATTTGGTGAATAGATTGAGTTTATGTTATAGTACGTTCCTTGGTTGGTTTCAACTTTTTTCGTCAACCACAATGCACTTAGCAAATTTTTTTCAATAAAATAAATTATTTTCTACTGTTTAATTTGATTTTCTATTAAAATTAAATCGAAAACATGTGTGTCCTATTTAAATAACCAATCATTCTCAAGATTGAATGTACTGATAAAATTCATAATTACTTTATGTCTTCATAATAATTAATAAGCAAATGTTTATTCTTATATTTAATAACATTCTCTCATGTGCTTTTCCATTGAACTACGCGCAAACGTCAACGTATTTCTTTGTGCCTGCTATTCAATACATTATATATATATATATATATATATATATATATATATATATATATATATATATATATATATATAAATATATATATATATATATATATATATATATATATATATATATATATATATATATATATATATATATATATATATATATATATATATAAGGAATGAAGTTTAAACTTCAAAATAACTTGGCTTAAGTTTCACTATATAAAAATATCAATATACTCAGGGGAAAGTGGGAGAGTACCGCGCACCTAAGGGAAATTCTTGATAGTTCCACAACCACTGCTATGAAAAATATGAAATTGGTCTGAATACCTCATATATTTAGTTAGAATAAAATTCTCGTGCTCTAAGTTTAGTTTCTGATTCTCCTTTTTCTTGAATGTTTAAAATTATCAAGTTGTGCATTTGCGCGGTATTCCCCATCCCATGGGGCAAAACCGCGCATAGTGTGGGGGAAATTCGCGCATACAAGAAATGAACAAACTTAAACTAAATACTTAATTTAAACAAAAATAATAATAATAAATTAAGTTTTATTGTCTGTAATCAACTAAATAAGAAAATATTTCAGAAATAAAAACATTCAAAACTGCAATGCTCTCTTCTCATTCCTGCATGTTAATTTTTTGTTTTTTTTGTAATCATAAGAAAAGTTTTCTGCGGTATCCCAAGCGCTACATTCCTGATGTGCCCATCTTCAGCATAATCATATGATTTATTAAATCTTTTTCTTGTAAGAGAGAAAATGTACTTTTTTTTCCTAAACCATCTGTTGGTGTCGCAAGTTTTTTTTTGTCACGAAATGTCGATTCTGGAATGTTGAAGATCTGTCCAGCTTTACGAATTGGACATCCAGCATTAATGGCTTTTATGACGCGTTTCAAGGCATCAAAAGTCCAAATTTGTTTTTCTTTCTTAAGTTCGTGGCATCTAAAAATATTTAAAAATAAATGATATTTTACCATATAACTCAAATACCGCGCATAACCGCGCGGTATTGCCCCACGGGTATACAACAGTAAATAATCGCTCTTATAAAAAAAAGCAAACTGTAATTTTCTTCTTTCAAATGTAAACGAAGATACTGCAGACCTAACACAATCAAAAAAATACCTATAAAACTAACCAAATTTACTCACCTTGCTTATTTCATTTGGAACAAAACTTATAGTAAGCTTACGCTAAACAAATTCAAGCCGACTGCCAACGCGTGGTTGAAATTAGCACTATATCTGCGGTAATGCAGCATAGTTAAGATGTCGACCGCTAAGATGTAGCATTATACAAATTTCGAATTGATGCATTAGAGAGCCGTAGCACTGACGCGCGAAATTACCCCGTGCGCGGTATTCCCCCACTTTCCCCTATTCCATTATCGGAAACAAATTTTTAGCCACCAATAACGGTTACAAAGAAAGTCTTATCGATAAGCTCATTGGGAGAAAACGTATAAAGAATATGTTGGATTCAATATACCTCACCCAAACTATTAATGAAGAATAAAAATACTTCCCAATAAATTATGTGCCGCATTTGAGTAGCAAAATTTGCAACAGACTATCGAAAAATAATTTTGAAACAATTTGTTCAAACAAAAGAAACTTGAAGTCATTCTTGGTCAATAATAAAGAAAAATCTAACATCGAGAAAAAAGTGGTATTTACAAAATATTTTGCGACGAATGTCCTGCTTTCTATATTGGACAGACAGGAAGGAATATAAACATTCGTGTTGGAGAGCATAAAAAGTCAATTTTACAAAATAAAAATGTCACTGGCTCCTCCGAACATTGTATAAAATTTAAACATTTCCTGGATTTCAACAAAAACCATTTAGATAACAAAGGAAAGCGCCTTGACGTTCTTGAAATTCTCGAAATAAGTTCCGCCCATAATAGTAAATTACCCCTTGTAAACGAAAAAATTTATTTTCACCTTTGCTATTGTCTGTTTTATAAAACAAGATGTAATACTCTCCTGTAGTCAGTATTGATAATGAGTTCATAACTCGAAACATGTCGGCTATCCTTTACTGCTAAATACAGTATCTAATTATTTTTTATAGTGAAACTTAAGCCAAGTTTGTTTTATTTCAAAGTTTAAAGTTTATTCTTTATGATGTTTCACCAAGTGATGTGCGAGAATTCAATCTCAGTTTTATATAGTCCCACGGCACCTCTTGTCTTGTTTTCTACCACTTCTATCCGTATACCCACAACGAAAAAGTATCGTTATCAATTTATTAGGTACTAATGGTTTCACGATACCGACAGGATAGTTAAAATGAAGGTTCATCGATCTTAATCATTTCTGACAATAATTAGTTTCAAAACATTCGAATCCAAACAGATTCACCTCACTCGTGCCATTATCGAGCCCCAAACAATGAAAGACGGACAAAAGCACGTCGATAAGGAAACCATTGTCCCAATGGAAGCACACGCTGCTACCTATTCAGAATGTCACATCGGACGTCAATCAGATCGATGTGACTCCAATAATAACAATCTGCGATCGTTAATTTGTCATTGTTTCAAACTTTTAAAGGTAGAGGAAGACGGTGACGTCAGCATACTTCACATCGCCGGAGTAACGCGCGGAGATGCTGGAACCGTGAGCTGTCTGGTCCGCGGATGCGGTGGACAGTCGCATTCTTGCGGTGATAGAACGCGCACCATCGATAACGCGGTTCTGTGCTCCTGCGACACGCAGTTAACGGTGGTCGGCGATTTTGCCGAGCTTGACGACGATCGACGTCCTTTCGGGTGTACCATGGAGGTGATGGGTAGCGAGGAGGATGGATTCTCCAGGAGGGTGCAAGGGGTGGCGATGGACGAGCCCGCGATCTTGCTGCGGGGTCCGCAAGACATCACGGCGCTGGTCGGAGACAGGGTGTTACTCAAGGCCACGTATATGGGCCATCCGGAACCTGATATCAGGTGGACGAGGGCGGTGAGTAATTGCTTTTTTTTATAGGGTGGTGATATGTAACAAAAGTGAGTCATTGTATCGGGAAAGTTACTAAATAATAGACGTAACTAATTAATAGGAATCGTGATTCATATTTTACAGATCTTATTTAATAAACGCTTCTTTAAAGAAAATGTTTGATGAAAATATTCCCCGTGTCATGGAGAATTTTTTCATTCATGGAAGAGTGAAGCATTTTCGGATTTTCATTCGAAATACTCCGCTTATATAATTTGGATTACGTCGAAGTGTGGTGCATATTTACGTCCTTGCATTTATACATGTCCTATATTATATTTGAATTTAATTTGGGAGAATTCGATAGTCCTGAATGAAGTCTAGTTTTGTGGAAACTTGAATCATAAGAGTAGAGTTACAACTTAAAAATAGCAAAAAGCCCTTATCGTTGAAATTGACCTCGTCATTTTTAATATAAATTTCTTTGAATGCCTTAATTTTAAAAACGTCAATCATCTGAATGACCAGACGTCTTCGAAATCAAAATTTAAAATTTCTTTAAATCTCAGACTTCATAAGTTTTCGAAGAAATTCGATTTTGTATCAATCAGCAATTTAGTAAGATGAACTAACAACAATTTATATTTGGGAAATTTTGATTTATAGAATTCATATTTTGTTGATTTCTCAACTTTCATCAAATTCATGCGTTAGACAAATTTGATTTTGAAATGATCGTCTTTTTCAGAATTAAATTTATTTCTTGATTTCGATACTTTCTTGCAATCAAAAATCAAAAAATCTTGGCTTTTTCAGCCAAAAATAAGCAATATATATATAGATAATATATATATATATATATATATATATATATATATATATATATATATATATATATATATATATATATATATATATATATATATATATATATATATATATATATATATATATATATATATATATATATATATATATATATATATATATATATATTATAGTGGAGAAAAATAATTTCACTCTACATATTATTTCCTAGGTTTCGACAATGTACATTGTCCTCTTCGGGGCTTAAATATACTAAAAGAATCTAGTCAATACAAAAACACAAACACAACAATTCTATTGATCATCATATAAAATATACTTACATTCTTCAGTGAGGATCAATACATTAGCATCTTTCATATAATGATTGAATCAAAATTCAGTTTTTTTTTGAGAGATCGAATAGCCACTGACTGAAACACTTGAATGAATAGATGCCAGATGGTCTACTACCAAAGGTGCGCAAAGGTAAAATACCCTTGGTATGTTTGATTTACTTTCAAAATTGACCGAAACAGAGGAACTAATGATGTTCTCAAATTAAAAACGCATAAAATCGAAATGAATAAACTTTTTCAAATTTTAAATTATCGTTTCAAAAGTTTAGTTCGAAAATTTCCACAAATTCTGCTATTTCAGTAAATCTGCATGGAATATACTGAATTGTATTTACTCAAAATTGAACCATCCTTCGCCATTTTTGTCTCTATCAGGAGATGGATGTCCCAAAATACTGAACATATTTCTAATACTATTTCGTCCTTATATTCTAGACTTCAATTCATACAGAAACGGACAAATTTTTTATGTAGTTATATATTGTTTCATTCCTCACAGCATTTTCTTACTCAACGAGACATAAAATGATCGAGTTCTATCTTGATGGTCTAATTTATTTATAACTATACTTATACGGCGTCCAATTTAACAATGGATCAATTCATTCGTTCATTCGTGATGCAGCGATCGTGGTCATCAATAAAAATAACAATTTAACGGACGTGAAACTGTATCAATAGTCAATTATAATTTGATTTCATTTAAATGTGTGTGAAAAACGAAACCGAATTTGATGACGATACACTCAGAAGAATACACGAGGCGGAGACGAATGAATGTATCATTTTATGACGTGGAATAATTGAAGATATTATGCTTTTTAACTTTGGACAGAAGATTTGTGTTTTAATCACAATTATAATATATAACAGTTAGAAAATGGTCCCCACAAAACCAACTGTTGGGAATCCTTCACATAAATAAATATAAAAATTCGGGAAACCTAGTTAACGACCAGATTGAAGTAAACCCTTCTACTCCGCTTAATCTGTTCAATATACCTACCAATAACTCTGAAAGAATTGCTTATTGGTATTTAGTTTCTCTAGGAACCCCTTTGTTATCTTCAATTTGCCGTATAAATAAATTGTTTTGTAATACCATCATTTAGTACTACATGAAGTCAATGTTATGACGAAACGCGTTTACTCAATATATTTTACTAGCGGACCCACCAAACGTTGTTCTGCCATATAAATTATTTTTATCTATCTTTCTATCTATTAATCTATATATCTTTTTATCTATCTATCTATTCATCTATCTTTTTTTCATATACCTATATATATATATATATATATATATATATATATATATATATATATATATATATATATATATATATTTCTCATCTATTTGCCGATGTATCTCTATCTATGTATCTATCTTTCTATCTATCTATCTAACTATCTATCATTCTATCTATCTATCTTTCTACCTATATATCTATCTATCAATCTATCAATCTTTCTGTCTCGGCATACGTTGTTCTGTCATATAAATTATTTTTATCTGTCTATCTATTTATCTATCTATCTTTTTATCTATCTATCTAAATATCTATTCATCTATCTGCCGATGTATCTCTATCTATCTATATATTTATCTATCTATCTATCCAACATTTTATCTATCAATATATATCTATCTATATATCTATCAATCTATCTTATCTGATCCGGCAAACGTTGTTTAAATAATGTATATGTCAACACAATGTTTGCCGAAATATAACTATGTGAGGAATAAAGTATAAACTTTGAAATAAAAAACACTTGGTTTATGTTTCACAATATAAAAAATTTTTAGATACTGTATTTAGCATTAACGAAAAGTCGACATGTTTCGAGTAATGAACTTATTATCAAGTCTTGATAATGAGTTCATAACTCGAAACATGTCGACTTTTCGTTACTGCTAAATACAGTATATAAATATTTGTTATATTGTGAAACATAAGCCAAGTGTTTTTCATTTTAAAGTTTATACTTTATTCTTTATGATGTTTCACCAAGTGATGTGCGAGAATTCAATCTCAGTTAACTATGTGATATGATAATACATTGATGATATGATAATAATTTTTTTATACTTTGGCCTCAGCAACACGTAAAGCGTTAGTAATTTCAACAGCGCCATCTATTGGATACTTACTCAATCCAGTCAACTAACTACCTTATACCGCCATCTGTAAGTATCTTCTCAAACTAACAGAGATAATCAACAAATAATTTGCAATAAAATAAAATTGCGACTATAAATTAAGATGTATACTATTCTATCTTTCAAGTTGGATCAAACTGCACAGGGTGTAAATAGTTGATTAAAATCGGTTAAGTAGTTTAGGAGTCCATCGCGGACAAACAACGTGACTTGTAATTTATATATATTAAGATTGCAATCTGTGAAATGTTAGCTTTTATTTGTTTATAAAGTTATGAATATGAGCTTTCATCAAGTAAATGCCAATTCAATTCAATATTATGCTCTGATTTTTATATTGGGGCAGCGAAATCTATGGATGTCTATCTTAGCATTGAAGTATGAGAGTCTCCGGATGATCCTGGTGGTAGAACTGAAGTATTCTTCGAATACCATCTGGACTCCGCCCTGGGTTGTTGTCCTTTATTCAATTTAGTTTTGTAGTTGTTTTTCTGATGGATATATTTTTTCAAAACCAATCAAGTCGCATTAAAGTTCTATTATTATTATTAACGTTTATCGCTGCAGGAAGTATATGAATGGATCAGCATGACGTCGAATGGCGATTCTGTAGAAGAAATTGCTGTAATTTAAATTTTATATTTCACACTTGAGGACGTATGATGGAAATAAAATGATCGTCGCTCGAGAAAAACTTTTAAGTTTGCTGTTCAAATTATATGAAATGTATTTTTGGCATGTTCTGGGGGCATTTTTTTTAATCTGAAGCTGAGAATCACATCATACGTGTAGCCCAAACCGCGAAACTTTTTGCATTCAGTTTTAAGCAACGGAGAGATAGGATTAATTTTGAATTTTGTTCAGGAAAGGACTACAAAGTCGGTCAACCTTCATCGAATATAACACTCACAAAGTCAACAATTGCTTCTTTGCTCAACTTTTTTCAACAATCTCGGAGAAATATGAACAAGTTATCATTCAATTCGGTATGAAATGTAGATGTTTTTTGGAAAAAATACAGTTCCGCTCGCGAAAATTGTTAAAGTTATAAACACTTGACAGAAAGCGAGACTGAAAGATAAAAAAGGGAGTTTGGTTTTCTGTAAATAACTCAAGAACCAATTGAGATTTTTGATATCTAAATAAATATTCAAAAAGAAGATAAAATTTCCTATAATAAAGTCCGGACTACCTAAATTGTAGGATCAATATTTATAATTTTCTCAGAGGAGTAAAAATACGACCGAAAACTAGCCGTTTTTATCTGACATGCGCAAGTCAAACCCATTTTGGACACTTTAACAATAAACATTATTTAACCATATTAAATACAAACATTTATGTACGAAAAAATTGAGGCGCTTACTGGACGGATGAATGAACAATAACTCGGTGGCAAACAATCTTCATCACGATTTTTCAATTAGTTTTGCAATTGTTAATTATTAATTTTTTTGGGCTTGAACATGAAAATTGTACGTGTTATAACTGTTCAACTATAGGTCTGAGATTTTTTTTCATTCTTGGAGCTATTTCTGAAAGGCTTCAGAATAGATCCCCGTTGGAAAAATTGAAAAATTTTAATTCGTCAGTTTTTTATTAACAATTTACGTAGTTGCAAAAAATTTATTTTTTCTAATTTTGACATATAAAGTGACACTTTTTAAAACTGATTGACATTATGAAACGTCTTACTTTCTGTAACTAGTTGCATAAAGTAAAATTTTATGCAATTGGTGAGGAAAAATGTATTTCAAAATTAGTGACAAAAAGAATTATTCTATTTATTAAACTGTTATAATACAAGTTAAAAACATAATTTATAAATTAATTAATTATTATAAATATTGATAACACAATTATTGCAATTATTCAAATTAATTCCCGACGACATATTTTTTTCATTGCTCAAACTTGCTGTTATTTGGGAAGCGGCGCACATTGCATTAGATGTTTCACCAAATATTTCTTGCGCTATAAGTTTTTTATTATTCATGGAATTTTCAACATATCCCTCCGCAACAGAGGTAGATTTCCAACCTCCATGCCTCTTTAATTTTAAAATATCAGCGCCACTGTCTGCTAGGAAAGTGGCAGAGCTTCTTCTGAAGCAGTGGCCAGTATATAGAACAGGATTTGAAAGACCAAGAAATTGTGCAATAACTTTTGGCAGACTGCTAAATGTGTTAATTCCCACAGGATTTCTGGTACATTTTCCATTCGCATATTTTACAAAAAATCTGTTGTGTTTAAGAGCCTGGGGACGCAACTTAATATATTTTCTTAATATTTCAACAAGATTCGTATTTTCAATGTCTCCAGTGGTAATTGCAAACTGCCGTATAACTTTTGTTTTTGAAGGTGGGATATCAACACGAAAATGGCTTCCTTCGTCTATAATATTTTCAACTGGAAGAAATGTTAATTCTGCTTTTCTGCATGCTCCTGCCATTCCAATTATCATTGCAACCTTAGCCATTAAGTATTCTTTGTCATCAGCTTCCACTAAAAATTTGGCAAAATCTTCTTTAATAAAAACTTTTGACTTTTTAGCACTGTACCCGTCCGCTTGCCTTTTAATATATGCTACCAAATTTGTATGTTTTTTAATATCAATATTCCTTCTCAGATTTAGTTCAGACCTTAACATTGAGAAAAGTGTCCATAATGTGGAAACTTTTAGATCTTTCTTACCCTCAAAATATGCAAGTAAAACTTTCTCATTAACATGTTTAATTTTCTTCTCATCACACCACGTAACAAATTTTTCGTATGCCAAATCATAAACTGCCTTTGACTTTTTGGGAATTACTGATAATAGAGCATTACCTGCTGCCTCTTCAATATCGCTTGGTAGCTCTTCAGAACTTGAATCTCTCATTTTTTAAAAATAAAACTAAAAATATAATTATCAATCTCGCTGAAAACCTTCCGTCTAGACTTTTCTACAAAATGTCAAACTGACAACTAACATGAAGTAACAGCAACAAACTAAATTTATGTTTTCCAAATTTTTATCAATTATATTAAATTTTATTTTTTTATTACTTTCTTCAAAATTAGAAAAAAATCTTGTATGCAATACGTTACGAAATGAAATTTTGTGTAACTTGTGAGTTTTTGCGGAACGAACGAAGTGAGTTTCGCAACTCAACAACAAATCTCACGCGTTACACAAAATTAGGCATTTCGTAACTGATGGCATAAATAGCTATTCATTGATATCAAAGAACGGTTGTTATAATCGGAAGCTGCATAAAAATGGTTTTTTTTTTTAATTTTCGTGTCCTATTTTATGAAAAATTCTTATAAAAAAATGCGTTGTTCATAGGATAATTGAAAATAAGCGAGTCTGCTCGCAAAACAAAAAAGTACTTGTTGACTATTATAATTTTATTGTTTTCAATTGTCCCCAATATAGTTTACATCCTAAATTCTCTGTGTGAATGGAAAAAACTACATTGATACTTCTTTTGATTATTTACAAGAACAATGAATCAGGAGTTTATGAAATTAATTGTGGTGATTGTGATGAGTTTCACATTGGTAAAACTTTCAGGAGCTTTCAGATCAGAATTTTAGAACACAAACGTAGCTTTGTTTGTCAAAAGTAGGATTCATATTACGCAAACCATTTAATCCAAGAAAATCACGCACCTAATTTTCACTTTAAAATATTAAATACTGAAAGTAATTGAATTAAACTTAATTTTCTAGAATCATTACAGATAAATAAAAACAGATATTCAGGTCTTCTACTGAATAGCCAAATAGGCCATATTACAAGTCCCCTTCTGAATCTTTTTAAAATTACCGAACTATCCGACTAGCAGTTTAGAATGGGGTTTTCCTATTGTACTAATTATTTATAACCATCCTTCTATTTACCCTTTCTACACAATTTGTCATCTATTTATTTCTTGTATTCGATAGAACGGAGAAATACATTTAGTTTGCATTTAGGCCAAGCTACAGAGATTTAGAGTGAGCATTTTGTGTAAAAAGTGTTAGAAGAAAACCAGCTTCCGCCATTGTTTGTAAAATAGTTCCATATGATATAGTGATATGTTTTTCACTCGACTTTATTATTTATAACTTTGTTATTAACAATTTTATGCAAAAAATTGCGTTTTTTTTAGTTTTTTGGTTTTAAATTTGAAACTATCAGAGTAATCGTGATTGGTGTTAATAGACTAATTATAGATGTGAAAAGAAGAAGAAAATGAGAGGTCGGACGACTACATCAGACCCTTAGTTTAAGAGAAAATCGAAAAAAAACCGGCCAAAATGCAGTTTTTTCAAAAATTCATAACTCGGTTGTTTTTTGCGTTGTATCGTAGATCCTACGGTCAGTATTAGTTATTAATATAAACTTTATTTATGCGAAGTGGCCATTTTTATATTTTATTATGCAATTTTCCAGCAGACCTGAATGCGACAGGTATGGTCTAATTTCAATTTACAAAAAAGATTTTGAAAGTTGAATTCTCATAGTTCGAAACGTTCATCTTGGTTTTACATGAAAACGCTGAGAAATATGTTTAAAATGAAGTTGAACATGACGAAAACCGGCCGAGAAATAACCGTCATGTTCAAAATGCCGACAATATCGTTTTCCTTACCTGCTGCTCTACCCCCTCTCTTCAACTACTCTCACGCGTTCTGCCGTTTTTCGTCATGTTCAGCTTTATTTTTAACATATTTCTCAGCGTTTTCATGTAAAACCAAGATGAACGTTTTCAACTATGAGGATTCAACTTTCAAAATCTTTTTTGTAAATTGAAATCGGACCATACCTGTCGCATTCAGGTCTGCTGGGAAATTGCATAGTAAAATATACAAATGGCCACAAATCAAAAACTATGCATCGGACAGTTCCTGCTCTTCGCATAAACAAAGTTTATATTAATACTAATACTGACCGTAGGATCTACGATACAACTCTAAAAAAAACCGAGTTATGAATTTTTGAAAAAACTGTATTTTGGACGGTTTTTTCCGATTTTCTCTCAAACTAAAGGTCTGATCGAGTCGTCCGACCTCTCATTTTCTTTGTCTTTTCATTTTCTATAATTAGTCTATTGACACCATCACGCTTACTCTGATAGTTTCAAAGCAAAAAACTGAAACGCAATTTTTAGCATAAAATTGTTAATACCAAAGTTATAAATAATAAAGTCAAGTGAAAAACATATCACTTTATCATATGGAACTATTATACAAACAATGGCGTAGCTGGTTTTCTTCTATAACACTTTTCACATGAAAAAATCTCTGTAGCTTGGCCTAATTTAGCATCTGAAGAAGGTGAAGTTTCACCGAAACGTGCGTCATGCGTATTTTATTTAATAAACCTGTAAATTGTTTTTATAACCCATTGTTTTAATATGTTTATTAATTTACATCATGTATCGGCCCAATCTATCCAAAATTAGAATATTTCTGAATGATCATTAAAAATATGTAGTCTCTGTCGTATAGTTTTTTATCTAATTTGAAACGCTTCCCATAATCACATTTCAGGAAGCTGCTGTGTAATTTTGAAAAATAATTTTTTAAATTATTTTGTTGTGATAATCTGATTGTCCATTTATTTTGTAAAATATTGGTATCAGGCATGAAAATAAATAAGCTCTTGTGTATAATTGGAGGTACAGTACAGTAGTGAGTTGTTGTTACCTACAGAGAAAATAAATTTATAATTAAGGTAATAAAGAATCCAATATTTTACGAGAGAAACCGGAACGACTTCCTTATTCATATTGGCCTTTTATTGGAACCAGGGAGTAGTTCAACTTGATTTTAATAGCTCATTATGAATACTGAAATTTTTCTGCGCTTGTGTAAATCTTATTCGGATCAATAGTTCTACCAGAATACATTCATGCAATTTTGAGATTTCACTGGAATTATTTTCACTCACATAATGAAAAATGAAAATTTTATGATTTCTATCAAATCATGAAAATATAGGTACTTGTTGACCATGGTCAATTTCATACATTACATAAAGTGAACAAGGAAAATTCTTTAATAATTTAAAAATTATCAAACAACTTTCCAAGGGAGCTGGTTATACGTATTCCGCAACGCAAAATCTGCATTCGCAATCCAACGGTGAATTATAGAAATTGTCAAGTCACCCCGACTCAAAATCTGCATACAGCTGTTTCGATCTTATTAGATCTCATCAGTGCAGCTTATTTGACTCGAAGTGAATTAACAAATTTCTAATTGTTCCCCTATACAAATCGTGGTCAGTAACAATGTCTGGATAACAACCCAGAGCTCCCTCCCACCAAAGATATCGGGAATCAACAATTCACGGC